>VMOF01000379.1:2829572-2952072 GCA_011764245.1 Trialeurodes vaporariorum
TAATAATGCTTATTATTTATGAGAGTTAAGTGTACCGTCAAAAAGAAGTTTTTGAAGGTAGTTTCCAATTGGTAAGGCCTTTTATATATACTTTCAAACCGTATTTAAAGGGTTAACCCAGAGGCGGCTCGTGTTTTTTGGCAGTATTTTTTTTTTGTCATTTGAACCAATGCAAAAGTATCGATTCCTCAGGGATTCATTGAATCTCTTAAGAACGATTATTTTCCTTTAGTTTAAGCGAAGAGAATACGTTGTTGTCATATTGCACGGAGCTGCCACTCGGTTACCCTTTCCACTCCAAAGTCGAATGTATTCAACAAAATGATTCTTGCATTTCACTCGAATGTCGGATGTATTCGACAAAAATAGCACTGAAAAAAAAAAAAAAAAAAAAAAAAAAAAAAAAAAAAATTAAAAAGAAATTAAAAACATTAAAAAGAAAAAGTCTCAAGAAAGGAAAGGGTTATGCGTAGATAAATGAAAAGGAAGGTAAAGTAAAGAACTCTCACTCTTGGTTGATCGAGACACAACTTGCGCACGATTTACAGCTTACACGTCGACGCAAGCGCAGGAGGACCAACTCAATTTGGGCCCTGACCTTCTCAAGTCCAGGTAAATTGATCCTCTGTGCTCCGGATGCAGCCAACCTTCCCCTCCCCTCCCCTCGTACTTCCTATAACCCCTCCACTGTCGTTATCGCCGCATATCCGAGCAACGAGACCTTTAATTATTTTTAATGATTGATTTCGACGCGACGCGACGCTACACAGACGGACGCACGCGCTGACTGATGCGTTGCTCGACGCTTTAAAGTCTGTTTTCGGTCATTTTTTTTAATTAACCGCCGCCACTTTTTCAAACTTCAAAATCCTTCAGTTCTTCAAAGTTCAAATTGCTGACCGCAGCATTCGAGCGAGCGGTGGCTTGCGCTAGAAGAGGAGGGTCGTCGCTTCTGTTTTCTGCAAAACCGCGCGTGTGTATTTTTGTATTTTTTTCCCCTTTTTTCTTTTACGCGGAAATTTGCCTATACTTGCCTATTGCCTCCCACAAACGGTATGCACACAACAACTATGCTTGTCACAAGTATCGTTTCGTTAATCCACGGGTGCCAGCTTATGCTGTGGAGAGAAAAAAAAAAACAAAAACAAAAACAAAAAAAACAAAAAAAAAACCCCGTCAACAGTACACTGTGCTGAACAAAAAAAGTGATGAATTTAACTAATGGATAAAACTGGATCGAAATATTTGATTTATACCATTTAAAATAAATAGATAGTCTCCGCTCCGTGCCGTGTTATTTTACTATTTTAATTAAATGTTAAAACTAACAGTTTTTGACCCTCGAGTAGTCGCGCTCGCATGTATTTGTGACACGAAACGTCGCATGGCTGACGTAAGTCATCCACATTTAAAAATGGCTGTAAGTCTGCCAATTTAAGCCTAAAAATGCATGTATGTAAACTCAATCGATAGGAAATACCTTCCCCAGTAACTTGAATGACAAAAATTTCAAAAATTCCGACCCATTTTTTTTTTGCAAATGGCGAAAAACTGCGAAAAATGGGAGATTCAGATTTTGACACTTTTGAAAATACTAATATTTTAGGCTCAACATTTTTAATGATGATTTCAAAGAGATATACTTTTTTTTCGTTTCTCTCGTAGGATGTATATTCAAGTTCAAATTTCAGAATTTTTGAAACTTGAAAAAAACGCGTCTTGAAAGCGTCGCGTGGATGACAATCGTCACCCAGCCACTTTGACGTTAAGTAACTTCCAGGTTTTCAAGAAAGAAAGAAAAGAAACAAAACTTCGGAGCTCTCTTGTCCCATCCAAGAAGGGCAGCTACTGAAAATCTCAGCTTTGAAAATTCAAAATTCGTGGAAATACAAGCAAAAACAAGTAGCTGGATGACGTATTCCATCCACGCGACCACTCAAGGGTTAAGGTTTGTCCATGCTTTTAAGAATACGAATTCAGCTATTTTTTTTTTTTTTTTTTTTTTTTTTTTCCAATGCGGACTTGAACACTTGATTTGATTATGGTAAGCTATCAAAATTCACCTCAGCAATTGCGGTTTCGATTTAATAGGCCATACACATACGGATAGAAAAAATTACGCAAGTTTGACACAAATGAAAGAAAAACAACAATTGACAGAAAAGATTCGTGGAAATTTTTTTTTTCATTTTTGTTTTTTATTACATAATGTAGACTTAAAATCCTGATGCTGAGGGGAAAAAAATCCGCCTATTTTATTCATTAAACTATTCACGACTGAAAACAGTTTTTGCCATTATTTATGAGGAAGTTTGGCAAGCTTGCGCATGAACCTTGAAAGTGTTTATCGGTTTTATACTCACTTCATTTTCATCTATTGATGAGCCGCGGCTATGAAAATCCCGGTTTTTACTAATTACAGGGTGAAAAACTAAATTTTCAAAATAAAGAAAAATATAGCATTTATACGCATAAAAACAATAAGCCGCTCATTGCAACAAGCTATTTATAAATACATATACTGTATATATGGGCCAAATAAGTATAGAGGGGATAACATAAGTAGAGACTTTATACCCGTTTGATACACCTGCATAGGTATGAGTCTGTTTGTTTTTCTCACTATTTCTCAACCTCTAATTTTATCCGCTGCATATCGCTTGGTGGGCAACTACGAGTTTACGGGGACAGGGAATAGCCGGTCTTTGCAATGGTAATGTCCGAAATATTTAGGTTCACTTTTTTCGGGCACGCGTGGTTAAAGATATTTGAAGGTAGGATTTCCCCCCCCCCCCCCCCCGAAGCTTATACCCTCACCTACACACTTCAAAACCGTCGTTTTTGACAATTTTTGTGAAATGTAATTTTTGCAAACTCATGAAATTTTATGTTAAAATATGAAAACAAATTTAAGTTTGAATTTAATTTAACAACTATAACTGAATTTACAAAATTATTATTTATTATTTATTATTATTATTATTATTATTTATTTTTGAAGGCAACATTTTAGAATCCTGCGCTAATGAGCCGGAGTGTGGTCAGCTTTTTAACAACAAAAAATTACAATCAAATATTTTTGATCGCTCCTGAACAAAAATGTACCGGATTTAAAAACAAAAACTTAATTCTTGTTAAGAAAGGCTTAACCCATTTGTGCCCAGAACTATTTTAGGTCTCAGATTTTCGTGAAATTTTCAAAGTTAGTCCATTTTGGTCCCAAAAACACAATTTTTTTTTTCCCCCATGCATTTTTATAGCCAAAAACGCTTGGTGCGAAAACGCACCACTAGCCACATACAATATCATTTGGGAATTAATGTATAAAAACACCGTGTTTTTTGGTGCGTTTTCGCTCCACTAGGCATAAATGGGTTAAAAAATTGAGGGATGATTATCCTACTGAAATAGGTCAAATAGATATAGTTTTTAAAATCGTGATGAATGCTAAATTGACCTTAAATGCTAATTATCGTAATTTTAAAAAAAGTGATGTTAAAATGAATCTGAGATCATGGATAAGAAAATTGCGGTCGGATTAACATCTTCAAAACTGCCAAAATTCTGTTCCCAGTACCCTCAGGTCGGATTAACATCTTCAAAACTGCCAAAATTCTGTTCCCAGTACCCTCAAGTCTTTTTCGTCGAGCTTTCTTCATGGGCTTTTCTCTCATCGGAATATTATAAGTAGTATTCAGCCAGCTTTTGTTTGGACACTGAGAAAAAAGTGGCTGTTAAAACTATAAGAATAGAGCCATAGTTGTTTTTCCCATTATTTCAATCATAAAACTTATCGTTGCAACAGTTTGGACGTTTTAATCTACACGAATTCCGATTGTCTCTGTGGAATTCCGATTGTACATACGGGAAATAAAGCGCGGGAATATACTATCGGAACATTCATTTAAACAAGCAGACATTTTTCTCAGTGGAGTTAGAGCGGATATTCGTAATTCTACTAAAACATATTGTACAGCTCTAACATTTTTAGAGCTGGTTCCTCAGAAAATAAAGGATATAAGCAGAGTGGAGACGTCAAACCACCACGAACTGACAAGCGATGTGTCCGGGGTCCCAGGAGCTGAGGAGGGAGAATTAGAATATGGGGGGGGGAGGGGGCAATATCGCGAAGATGCAGCGCGATGTCTTCTCTTTGGCGCTAATTGCGTTGATGATGACAATGAGGATTTTTGATGAGTCCATTCCCAATTCAAAGTCCGGTAATCCATCATTCGTCAAAATCATCGTGATTTATGATTTACTATCGTTTGTACAATGACGTACAAGTGCTATGGATACGAAAATTCTCGGGGGCAAGGTATGCAATAAGCAACGCGCAAGATACCTAGCATTCATCTTCTTATAAAGTGTGTTGCGGATTGCTTATCCTGTCTAAGTTTATTAGTTGTTTGGTCTATACATAATAAGTTTCCTACGTGGAGGAAGGAGTTTCAGCGTGTTTTTTCTTTTGTTTTATCATTTTATAATTTCACCCATTTACTATTTTAAAAACTATTGCTCTAACTTCTTCAAATAATGGGGAAAAAACCAAAAATCAAAATGAATCATCGATAGTCAATGGGGCTCTTGCAAACTTTTGCTGTGAGCATATGAATAGTCCGTTGTGATGTAGAAACTAGCGAAAACCAGAAAAATCACACAGAGAACGCCTAAAATTCAGTAGTAAACTCACGTAACTGCTATGTCGGTAAGTTTGTAATGGCGGCTCAACGTAGGTATCGTGGGAGATCCCTGTCTATTACATGTCACTTCCTCTACGGAAACGAACACAGAGATATGTCTCAATTTAGATAGAAATCTCCCATGATACCTGCGTCTCTCCAGCGCTTAGCCCGGTTCTGAGAGTGAATTTCCTGATTTGTCAGTGTACTCATTATTTCTTTTACACGGTTTTATGCACGAACTTCAACCCCCTGTAGCAAAAGTTTGCCAGAGCCCCGCATTAATCATTATCTCAGAAAGCTACACCGCCACGAGTAGCTGGTTTTCCATAAACGCATTTTTGAAGGCGATTCCCGACTTTTCAGCCATATGTTTAAAATGAGGCTTCAAGAGTGCTAGCATATTAAAGTATTATCGCCAACGAAGCACAGGGCTCTAATTCCCCCCCCCCCGCTCTTTCGGGGCAATCCCAATGACATTTCAATAGTGAAATCAGCCATACGATCAGACCTCAGGGGCCCTCTCTGAGGCTTCCTAACGCCGACACAGCACAGCAGAGGACCCTCAAACTGTCGCCTCTTCTCATCCGAGGGATCCCCAATGTTATTTTAAATGGAAAATGAGACGCACGAGCAGACTTGTGCATCTCGCGATCTTGTAGTCACCAACAAGGCGCAGGGCTCTCAAAACGTCCACTCTGGTCTTCCAGGGCATCGCCAATGTTATTTTACATGGGAAAAGAGACTTACGAGCAGACCTGTCTTTTTGGTGGGCTTTCAACCGCTAACAAGGTGCACAGCTCTGAAAACGTCGCCTCTGCTCTTCCGGGGTACCGCCAATGTTAATTTAGATGGTAAAACAGACTTACGAGCAGGACTGTCTTTTTGGTGGGCTTTCAATCGCTGACAAGGTGCAGGGCTCTCAAAACGTCGCCTCTGCTCTTCCGGGGCACCGCCAATGTTAATTTAGATGATAAAACAGACTTACGGGTAGACCTGTCTTTTTGGTGGGCTTTCAACCGCTAACAAGGTGCACGGCTCTGAAAACGTCCCCTCTGCTCTTCAGGAGCACCATCAATGTCATTTTACATGGTAAAACAGACTTACGAGCAGACCTGTCTTTTTGGTGGGCTTTCAATCGCTGACAAGGTGCAGGGCTCTCAAAACGCCCCCTCTGCTCTTCCGGGGCACCGCCAATGTAATTTTAAATAGGATAACAGACTTACGAGCAGACCTGTCTTTTTGGTGGGCTCTTAATCGCTGATTGGGTGCAGGGCTCTCAAAACGTCGCCTCTGCTCTTCCGGGGCACCGCCAATGTTAATTTCGATGGTAAAACAGACTTACGAGCAGACCCGCCTTTTTGGTGGGCTTCCAATCGCTGACAAGGCGCAGAGCTCTCAAAACGTCCCCTCTGCTCTTCGGGAGCACCGCCAATGTAATTTTACATGGTAAAACAGACTTACGAGCAGACCTGTCTTTTTGGTGGGCTTTCAATCGCTGACAAGGTGCAGGGCTCTCAAAACGTCGCCTCTGCTCTTCCGGGGTACCGCCAATGTTAATTTAGACGGTAAAACAGACTTACGAGCAGACCTGTCTTTTCGGTAGGCTTTCAATCGCTGACAAGGTGCAGAGCTCTCAAAACGTCCCCTCTGCTCTTCAGGAGCACCGCCAATGTAATTTTACATGGTAAAACAAACTTACGAGACCACCTGTCTTTTGGTTTGCTTTTCATCGCTGACCACGCGCAGGCAGGGTCGCCGGTCACCGTAAAGATTGTTATGATTGATGTTGGTAGAAATGAGGTTAGATTCCACTGATGGCTCGTGGAGGTGAGCTGGTGAGGTGACGAAAATGAGAGGTGTACAGGATTTTTTTTTTTTTTTTTTTTTTTTTTTTTAACGCTTTCAATCTTAACTCTTTGGAAAATAAATTCTATGTTTCGTTCACACTTTTTTGATTGTGTGTATCCATTTTTAACCCGCAACTTTGTTAGATAAAAGTTGGTAACAATAAAAAGAGAGATTACCCCATAGTAAGTTAAGTAAATGTTAGAAACAAATTAGCGTTACTTCTAACTGGTAAGCAGGTATTATTAATTTTTTATTTGTCTCTCATTTAAAAAAAAAAAAAAAAAAAAAAAAAAAAAAAAAAAAAAAAAAAAATTCATGTATATTTTCATTTTGAGACATGGGAAATAATATTGAAAAATCCCGAAGAATATCGGTCCACGTTAGCCTTCACTTCTGAAACGACCTCTTCACTTCACAGTAACATTGTTAACATGAGATGTAAACAAAATTTCCCAAGAAGATGTTTTCTGAGCAGTGTCTTCCTCAAACTTGGCGTCCAAGAGAGCTTGGCATTCCGTTGTTTTATTTTTTTAACGATCAGATTATTATTCATAATGCAGTGTGATAATTGATCAATGTGATCTATGCGAAGGACAGTGTTAAGGGGGTCACTGGGAGAAAAACTTATGATAAAACATCAAGTACGCTCTTCCGAGTAGCTCTTTAAGTCGCCATAATGGTACTTTCTTAGGAAGAGCACACCTGCTATATATTTTGATAAAATAGTACATTTTGCATCAAATTACACTCTATCTGAAGTGGTACTGCACGAATGGACCGAATACACTTGTAAATGGGATTTTTCAATAATACTGGGAAATCCGCATCGTATCGTGTTGAGGTTCGGTCAGATCACATAGATGCCTTTGAAACATAAATGTCAACTATCAACACATTACGTCATGACTAATTTAAAACGTTTGAACCGAAGTATTTTCCAACATTATCAAAAAAGTGTGCCTGTGCCATGCTTGCGCTCAAAAACGATACTACAACGATTGATAGCGATTACATTTTTTTAATGTTGACGTCACTAGCTAATTGTTCACAATCTGCCTGTAATAATGCTAACTATTCACTAATGAGAAAATTACCACCGCCAGGCACTTCAATTACTCTATTTATTCTAATTACCAGGTAAAATTAAGTACTTACCAGCATGCTCCTAGCATGTGAGCAAATGTAAAAAAAAAAAAATTAAGGGCGTAATAATGAGGTAATTAAATCTAAAACTTTTTTCCCTTATGCATTTATAGAGGATTTTAGTAATGGCGACAACCGGTGATGAGCCTTCCAAACAAAGACACTCACTCTCACGTAACCCCTATGTACTGCCATCTCACTCTAATTTCAAAAATCATACGTAGAGACGTCTTTCGTGAAATTTTTTGGCTGAAATGAATTCCTCGAGGCATTTTAACGCGATTTTGGTAATAATATGTCTAAAACAAGGCCCTGTATACGAATTTCGAAACCAGAAAGAGATGGGTGTGCATGGGGGTCACGGGAGAGTGAGTGAGATAGTTTGGAACGCTAAGCCGATTGCGACCGATGAGTGCATTGTTGTGGTTGTTGGCTAACCGTTGACTTCGCACTAAAACCGTCTATCCATGGAAGACCTCACCTAAATAGGTGGGAACTGAGGTACCCAAAAATATAGGGTATAAAATAACAAGGTAAGAATAAAATTTCCTTTCTATCTCTTTACTTATTCTGCGAGGAAAGGTTGGAACAGATAAGTCGAATCGATAGTTTTCTCGATCAAACTCGATCAAAGCGTGCAATTTGGCAACGTTGCATTATTATCATTCAACCCCTCGTAAAAGGTCGAATGTGAAGGTGTTCACCGAACATCCAAAAGTTCGACCTTTTTCATGGGTTTAAATTGACGGATTGCAACGTTGCCAAATTGCACGATACGCCACTGTTTTAAGGCATTACATAAAGTTGCCGGAAAACAATTAAGATTCCAATGATAACCACCAAACATTTAAATATAAATTTCGATAAAAGAAGATGAAATTTCACGAATGAGGCCTCTGAAGTATGCGCTTAATTCCAAGAGCTCGTGCTTCATACATATAAGAATAGTAGCGCACCGAGAGTTTTTCCATCTCTCTCTTTTCTCCATTGAGAGACATATGTTAGACAAGGATGGACTGGGGGTTAAACCCCCTCTTTCTGTCCTTTTCCTACTTATTCATTCAAATGGGAAATGAGAGAGATGGAAGGAGATCCAGTAGCGCAACGAGAGTTTCTTCATCTCTCTCTTTTCTCCATTAAGAAACGTATGTTAGACAAGGATGGACTGGGGGTTAAACCCCCTCTTTTTGTCTTTTTCCTACTTATACATTCAAATGGGAAATGAGAGAGATGGAAGAGATCCTGGTTGCAGCAGTGCAGGAGATCCCACCAACGCTGTTTTTGTTAACCTAAAAAGGTCATCATCAAGACAGTTTAGATTATTGAGACGTTTGAAATCTACAAAATTCTTTTGTTTGATGAGATTTTATGGGCGCTTGTAACGATACTTGCTCGTAAATCTACTCATCTTGAAATTTGCAAGTCTGATAGAACCTGTTGGAAGGTGTGAAGCCGGTAGTCAGGTAATTGCCCCGTCGTTTTTGCATTTCCCCTTTTTTATTGCCTGATGATTATTTTTGAAATTGAACAAATTGCAATTTTTAATTGACTAATGAAGTTTTGTTTCAGGGTCATGGATTCAATCGCATCTGCATCGTCGCAGTGACAAGACGTAAGGCGGACGGTTGAATAGTTTTTCGGATGATAATTTGTATACAAAAGGGTGCCCCAAAAGTTAGTTGCCCCTACTGTTAGTTTAGATGTTATAGTATCAGTACCGGTACTTTTGGGACACCCTGTATGTAAATTGATGCTTTCAAAATTTAGAAACCTAACCCGATCAATCAATGGGAGATAAACCTAAAAACCTAATGCTAGTAGCGTAACAAGAAGTTTTTTACGTCTCTGCCAGTGGCGTAGCGTGCAATTTGGCAACGCCGAAATATGTCCATGTAAACCCCTATAAAAGGTAGAATGCAAGGGTGTTCACAGAGCACCCAATAGTTCGATCTTTTTAATGGATTTAAATGGACACAGTACAATGTTGCCAAAGTGCACGATACGCCACTGGTCTCTTCAAAGCACTAATTAAGGTATTTGACCAACCTTGTTTACCGGCGGGGGGGGGGGGGGGATGTCTGAGATTTCAAAAAAATGGCGGAAAATCAGTGTTAAAAACTAATCTAAAATATATTAAGTTTGCGAGTTGATTTTGAGACTTTTCGATACTTTCAAACACTTTTTACGCGATTTTACATAAGAAACGACCCTTCGCGACGCTGTAACAAAAGTTTGCAACAGATCCATTATGCACGAGTACTGTGTATTGTGTAATATCAACCCTGATGCGTGTAGCCCTGTACACATGCATTAACATGAATAATTTTCTTTTTTGCTTCAGTCCTGTTTTTATTCTGTTTGTTATATTTGGAAAATTGAAAATCGAAGGACTGCGACTTAAAAGAAACTTAACCCGCAAAAAAAATCCATTAAAAAACGGACCATACGAATGCATTTGGAGGGTGCTTCAAACTGTCAAAAAAGAGCTGAATGCTCACAATTATAACAGCCAATCAGGAAATCTTGATCCACCAATGCTCGAATCGCAAGATAGCAACTTTTCAATTAATCCAGAACAAGTTTTTAGTAATTCAGTCACGGGGAATTAATCAATGAGAACTTAGCTCCGCGCCTCTATGCTTAAAAAATACAGGAACAGACTGGACTGGACACTTCTGCAGTTATAAACGGAAATCGATACATTCGAAAATATACATAAATCGATTCATATCAATCTCCCGAGGAGAGATAGTGGACAAAGAGTCTTATTATAAGCTATCTTTTCCTCAAGTGTCTTCAAAAATTTTATCCTCGATTTTAAGAGACACATCTTCCTTCTACATACATCTTTACGAATACAAAAGCTCAAAGGGTCAAGGTCTCAAAAAGTCCCCCTTTTATCTGCCTGCCCTTGTTTGATTTAAATCTTAATATTTTTTGAATCCTCCTTTGTTGAGCGCTTCCGAACTGACCCAGCCGATTTTAAGGGCATAATGATAGGCGCAGATCGATTGCTACGGCTTAATCAATTGATCGCTTTCGATTATTGTATAAATGAATGATATTAACGCTCAATCACTTTCAAACGAATTGTGCCATAAGAGCATAATCAGCTTCCTGTGATTTGGCTGAATTTACATGCAGGATGCAGGGACAGTTGAAACTTCGTTTTTCCTCTTTTAACTTCTTAGTTATTGTAACAATAATGGGCAGTGATTGGTTCTTAACCTTCGTCAATCGGAACAGGGTCCCACTGATGACCGAAGAGCTGTTTTTTGATTTTTTTATTGCTTTTTAAAACACAAAAAAACAAAAACACAAAAAACGAAAACAAAAAAACAAGGAAACAAAAAATTGGTTTCCTGTGTGAGTGTGTGTCCCCTTGGAATTTTTGAAATTATCTCCTAAAGATTGTATTGATTGTACATGAAAATGTTTCTATACCAAGTTTTGAAAAAAAAAAACAAAAAAACAAGAAAACAAAAAATTGGTTTCCTGTGTGAGTGTGTGCCCCCTTGGAATTTTTGAAATTATCTCCTAAAGATTGTATTGATTGCACATGAAAATGTTTCTATACCAAGTTTTGAAAAAACAAAAAAAAAACAAAAAAACAAAAAAACAAGAAAACAAAAAATTGATTTCCTGTGTGAGTGTGTGCCCCCTTGGAATTTTTGAAATTATCTCCTAAGGATTGTATTGATTGTACCAGAAAATGTTTCTATACCAAGTTTTGAAAAAAAAAAAAAAAAAAACAAAAAAACAAGAAAACAAAAAATTGGTTTCCTGTGTGAGTCTGTGCCCCCTTGGAATTTTTGAAATTATCTCCTAAAGATTGTATTGATTGTACATGAAAATGTTTCTATATCAAGTTTTGAAAAAAAAAACAAAAAAACAAAAAAACAAAAAATTGGTTTCCTGTGTGAGTGTGTGCCCCCTTCGAATTTTTGAAATTATCTCCTAAAGATTGTATTGATTGTACCAGAAAATGTTTCTATACCAAGTTTTGAAAAAAAAAAAAAAAACACACACAAAAAAACAAACAAACAAACAAACAAAAAAACAAGAAAACAAAAAATTGGTTTCCTGTGTGAGTGTGTGTCCCCTTGGAATTTTTGAAATTATCTCCTAAAAATTGTATTGATTGTACCAGAAAATGTTTCTATACCAAGTTTTGAAAAAAAAACAAAAAAACAAAAAAACAAAAAAACAAGAAAACAAAAAATTGGTTTCCTGTGTGAGTGTGTGCCCCCTTGGAATTTTTGAAATTATCTCCTAAAGATTGTATTGATTGTACCAGAAAATGTTTCTATACCAAGTTTCGAAAAAAAAACACAAAAAAAAAACAAACAAACAAACAAACAAACAAAGAAAAAAACAAGAAAACAAAAAATTGGTTTCCTGTGTGTGTGCCCCCTTGGAATTTTTGAAATTATCTCCTAAAGATTGTATTGATTGTACATGAAAATGTTTCTATACCAAGTTTTGAAAAAAACAAAAAAACAAAAAAACAAAAAATTGGTTTCCTGTGTGAGTGTGTGTCCCCTTGGAATTTTTGAAATTATCTCCTAAAAATTGTATTGATTGTACCAGAAAATGTTTCTATACCAAGTTTTGAAAAAAAAACAAAAAACAAAAAACAAAAAATTGGTTTCCTGTGTGAGTGTGTGCCCCCTTGGAATTTTTGAAATTATCTCCTAAAGATTGTATTGATTGTACATGAAAATGTTTCTATACCAAGTTTTGAAAAAAAAAAAAACAAAAACAAAAACAAAAAAAAAACCAAAAAATCAAGAAAACAAAAAATTGGTTTCCTGTGTGAGTGTGTGCCCCCTTGGAATTTTTGAAATTATCTCCTAAAGATTGTATTGATTGTACATGACAATGTTTCTATATCAAGTTTTGAAAAAAAAAAAAAAAAAAAATCCCAACACATGATGGTTAATTTTTTCACGCTCAAAGTAGCCGGACTTTAAACAAATTTGTCGATTAGTTGAGGGCTCAATTCAGCAGTCCAAGGATCGATTTTTTCCATACATTCAAATGGAGGGGACGTCGATATATCGCAATGCACAAGCCACAACTATGACAAGAGCCTCATTTGGACGCTCAACGATACAATGTTGTAAAAACGAACAATGGGTTACATTCAGTAAACGTTCGAACAATATGCCCAACGGATGGTAAAAAAAAATTCTGAAACTAATGAAGGACATTTTTTGAACGTATCACAAATTATTATATCCACTCAGACGTACCCCTGGCGTTTACTTCAAATGTACCTATAACACCCCCAAATGATTTAACCCCTAAATTTAAAAAATGTTCTTTCGACTCTCTGATTACAGCTCCTTCTACTCTAACTTAGAGATTTTCCTGTACAATAGTGCTTTTGAAAAAAATTAGATGAATTCATTCCCAATAGTCTGTAACTGATTTTAATTTATTGATTTATAATTTGCTGTCGGCTCTTATAGTCAATATGGAGATGTATTATAATTTAATATTATGAAGTTTCTATGACTTGTATTATAGCTACCATTACAGGTGGCTCTACATACCAACTGTTAAATAAATAATAAATAAATGTAATGGGGCTCTTGCGAACTTTTGCTACAGGGGGATTGAAGAGTTGATTCTTCCATAAAAACCTTAAAAATGACAATGAGTTCACCAAAAAATAAAAAAAAATCGCTCTCAAAATTGAGCTTAATGGCGGAGAGAAGCAGGTATCATGGGAGATTCCTATCTAAATTGAGGAGGTAGCTGGAAAAACGGCCTAAGTAGCAAAATCGCGTTCTGAGAAAACGGCTGTTAAAGTTTTTATTTTAGTGCCAATCTAACATAGATGAAGAATCAGGCTTGGGTTGGATCAAAAAAGTTGATCCATACCCTCAGGTTGAAGTTGGTACAACTGAAATATGCTTTCGCTGTATAGGAAAGAAGAAATTGGATAAATACGAAAGGTCTACTAAGGTCGTTTTTCCATAGAACGACCTGTTGCACAGAGACAAGTCCTCACTAAACGCTGAGTATTAACTCCGTTTTTCCAGAGAACGACTTTCTGTATGGAACATATGTACTACATGATAGATGTAAAAAGAAAAACCAAAAATCTGCAAAAAAAGAGGCGAATTTATTAGAAAATAAAGAATATAAAATTATTCGTCCTCGTATTCACTCTCGCTTTCACTGTTGCCCGAGTCCTCTTCACCATCTTCAATTTTCCCCATTATGGTCATTATAGTCGCCAGCAGAAGTGGCAACCTCTTCTCATATAAACTCCCATATCTCACTCAATTTTTGACGTACGGTCATGAAATTTTGTGGAGATATTATTGAGCATATGTTCTCTCAGAAAAGTTGTTCTCCGGAAAAACGGCCTTAGCCGGCTAAGGCCGTTTTTCCAACTAGCTCCTCAATTGCGACATAACTCTGTGTTTCCGTAGAGAAAGTGACATAATAGACAGGAATCTCCCATGATACCTGCGTCGAACCGCCTTTACGCACTTGCCGTTAAAGCAGTTCTGTTCATTTATTACTGAATTTTAGACTTTTTTAGTGTGATTTTCGTGGTTTTCGCTGGTCTTTACATAAGATTGGACTATTTATTTGCTCATAGCAAAAGTTTACAAGAGCCCCATTGTTAAATAAATAATAAAAAAAATTAATTATACGTCTTTAGAAATTGATTATAAGACCCTTTTTTAGACTTCCACAGAGTTTTCAGTATTTTGCCAGACGAATTCAAAACACCACGAAGGAATTTAGGCCGTTGGCTGAAAGCTTTATAAGTGACCTTTAACGGAAGTTAATTTCTTTGCTGAGTTTGTTCCGACCGAAAGCGCGATCTATTTAGCAACACTGCACGTGCACGTAGCGCGGGAAACAGGCGATCTCGGCGCGAGCTAATCTCTAGCCTCGGGCTTCAATTCCAGCGACCTGATGTTTTGACGGAAGCTCCTCGACTTCGACGCACAGTGGGAGCGAGTTACTGGGATAGGCTGGACATTGTGTGAGGACTTTAAAATGTGTATATATTTGTTAATAGAAGCGCACCGAGAGTTTCTTCATCTCTCTCTTTCCTTCATTAAGAAACATATATTAGAGAGAGATGGACAAGGGGATAAAACCCCCTCTTTCTGTCCTTTTCCTACTTATACATTCAAATGGGAAATGAGAAAGATGGAAGAGATCTAGTAGAGCAACGAGACTTTCTTCATCTCTCTCTCTTTCCTTCATTAAGAAACGTATGTTAGACAAGGATGGACAAGGGGATAAAACCCCCTCTTTCTGTCCTTTTCCTATTTATACATTCAAATGGGAAATGAGAGAGATGGAAGAGATCCAGTAGCGCAACGAGAGCTTCTTCATCCCTTTATTTCCTCCATTAAGAAACGTATGTTAGAGAAGGATGGACAAGAGGATAAAACCCCCTCTTTCTGTCCTTTTCCTACTTATTCATTCAAATGGGAAATGAGAGAGATGGAAGAGATCCAGTAGCGCAACGAGAGCTTCTTCATCCCTCTATTTGCTCCATTAAGAAACGTATGTTAGAGAAGGATGGACAAGGGGATAAAACCCCCTCTTTCTGTCCTTTTCCTATTTATACATTCAAATGGGAAATGAAAGAGATGGAAGAGATACTGGTTGCGCCAGGGTAGAAGTTTGAAAATAGTTTCATTGGTTTTATCACAAAATTTTTAAGAATCACTCTTTATAGTCTATTTTTTTTTTCTTTAAAAACATTTAAATTTGCATTTTTTTTTTTTAGTCATGTGCTTCTTGTCCGACCCTTCTCATTGACTTGCTCTACTGTGTGGCGTGGTGCTCACGTTCACCTGATCCACTTTTTTTCCATGAATTTTTGATGTTACTATTGCGAAGGTCGGAAATTGAATTTTACTCGCCATATTTCTCGATGGTAAAATTCCGCGCCGATGCCGTTGGTTGAATATTTCCCAAAATTATAAAAGTCGTAAAAAGTAATAAAACATATTTAAGTCATAAAAACTCACTTATGATGATTCACATCTACACCGACGAGCTTTTGACGCACTCTAAACGATGCTTTATTTCTCAGAAATGGTGCGTAGAACAGTTTTGGTTGTATTGGGCGTGTTTTCATTTGATTGTAAAACACCCATGGTTGTTGTGTGTTCTACTTCAAAATGGAAAATCCTTCATTTTCAAAGAAATAATTTGCCTGATAAGTTCTGAAGCATCATTTCGCCACCCAATTTGAGAACGGCTCCTGTATCCCCAAAACAAACAAAAAGTTTGTCAAAAATTGCCCAAGTAGGTATGGCACTTACATGAAGGAGATCTTTCAAAAAGTAATCGGTACCCTAACTTTTGTTTCATCTGAGAAAACTCGCCTGATAAGTCTTAGAGCAAAATTAATTATTTTGCACACTGATTTGAGTGGGACTGCTTTAGTCTTCAAAAACAACATTTCTTGAAAAAAATGTCGAATTGTACTCGGATCTAGCAGATTTTTTCAAAAAATAATATCATAGCTCAAAAACAAACTCTTGGCTCATACTCTCTCAGAGCAAAATCCTCCTAGCCTTTCCGTACCCCAGAGCTGCGGTTCCGTGAGTATTTAATATGGTATTTTCTCAATTCACCGGTAATTCAACCAGTTGACCAAAAGATTATACAGTTTAATTCAGAGAATTACCTCAATGGCGCAATGGTCAAAAATACTGGCAACTGTAGTTACAATAATCTTCCGTAAATCGGCGGAATCTTCGTTTTGTTATCGGAATTTTTGCACATTTTTCAAAGTCAGTGGTGGAAACTCCACCCCACTATGATCCAATATCCTAAGAAAAATAACCGAAAAGCAGAAATTAAAGTTCACATGTGTTACGACTTTATGTAACAAATGAATAAACAAGGAAATTACCTCTTTTGGGATTAATAATAGTCCTTTCATTTATCTAAAAGAATTGATAATAAGAGTTGGTGTCAGGGGCGCCATTTGGGGGAGGGCAGGGGGGGGGCTATTGCCCCCCAAGGATTTTCAATGTGCCCAAAAAATCAAGTCAGAGAGATTCTTTGAAGATGCGCGGCAAAAAAAAAAAAAGAAGAGGTCATCCAAATTTATGGAGCCCCCCCCCCCATTCAAGTCAGAGAGATAGAGATTTTTTCAAGATGCACGGCCAAAAAAAAAAAAAAAAAAGGTCATCCAAATTTTTGGAGGGCCTTGCCCCCCCAAGGTAAATCTGAAATGGCGCCCCTGTGTCTTTATAAAAACTGACTGATAAAAGTGATAAAGGTTATATATTAAAAGAAAAGGGTTTCTATAGAAACAATTTTTCACATTCTCCCCTCCCCCCTTGAGGTATCCTCAAAACACTTTACTGGTAAGGGACACAAATCAATCGTAGACCTTTTGAAGATTGTTTCACAACAAACTACACGTATTAACAAGGAAATTACCTCTTTTGGGATAAATAATGGTCCTTTTATTTATTAATAATAAGAGTTGGTATCTTTATAAGAACTGACTGATAAAAGTGATAAAGGTTATGTATTAAAAGAAAATGGTTTCTATAGAAACAATTTTTAACAACATGAATTAAATTTATCATTCATGAAATTTTAATACCTATTCCAAACACAAAGAACACTTTTAACAAGGAATTTATTAAACCTTGCAATGTCCTGGGAAATTTATTGATGAAATTAAGCTTTGAAGGTCGAAAACATTGATTTTATATGACTTTCGATGGTTTTTTGCCATCTGACATTTTTCGGACAGTTTTCGACATTTTGACTTTCGATTCCACACCATGTAGTGCACTATATAATTACAAAAAGATTACAGATCAAAAAATTTTCGTGCATTATAGCAATACTAGTTGGAAAGCCCGTGCTTCGCACGGTTGGGTTTTCTTTTTTTGTTTTTCTTCTTTTTTGTTTTTTTCTTTATTAATCGTTTCACGAAGCGAAACACAATAAAAATAACACATAAAGATCATTTGTAAAATTATTATTTTATGACTTATGTCAGTAAATAAGCACCGAAGTAATTGACTTGAATAATTCATTAATACCTATATAATTGAAATATTTTCTTGTTCAAATCCTCAATCGTAGCTACCGAAACATCGGCGTATTTGACAATTAAATAGTTCTATACTGTCAATTGCAGATTACATGGCCTCAATCCAATCGTGACGATCCAACGGATTAAAAGGTATCTTATTCCCATCACACGTGCGCAAAACAGGACTGCTTTTTCGATCTTTAAAATCCTACGGCGATTAATAGGCGAACAAAAAGATTATCGTGGCTTCCAATTTTTTTTTATTACGTTGTGACACACAATTCGGGTCACAACATTCTAACCAATAGAAATATTGTGACCCATCAAATCTAATTTTAACACTAATTCCCGATCTTGCTTTGTGACGCTTCAAAATTCTAGGACAATTTTTTTTTTTTTCAAAATAGGAACTGATTGTTTTCTTTAAATCGTCAAAATTCACTAACCGTGAATTTTCACCAATCAAATCACTGAGCAAATCGCTATAATTTTTAAAAAAGGCTTATTTAATTTCACCATTTTCAATCAAAGGTTCAGTAATTTTTGCAATTATATCGATATAATGAATTTAAATCCGTTGATTCCAATGACCGCGACCTTTCATGGATAAATAACATGAAATCCATTTATTCAGCATTAGAAAAAACCCCATCTTTCGCCCCTCTTCATTTGAACTTAAAGTAGATATTCATGCAAAAAACCTCTTTCAACGCCAACCTCCCTCCCACATTACCTCCCTCTCGAAACCCAACATCCGAACGCATCACCAACAACACCCAGTATTAGTTAATTCCTAAAATTTGGCCAATCTCCCAGCAAACAACGTGGAAAATTATGAAATCTTCACTCAAAAAAAGACATCGAAACACACCAAGCTACAAAACATGAAGCTTGTTTGAAATAAACACGCAACTTACTTGCAAATCCTTATGAAATTTTTCATCAAAACAAAAACAATTAATTGAGCCTGTGTCGTCCTTATTTATGGGAGAAAAAAAAAAAAAAAAAAAAAAAAAAAAAAAAAAAAAAAACATTACCTCGCTTAGACTTCCATAAGGGCGGTAATTTGATTGAAATTCCCGAAACTAAAAAATGAAAACAGTCTCCAACTATAATTCGGAAGTAGTTTTTGTTGCTTCAAAATTCCCGTCGATCTTGTAGGGCGTTCGGGATGGGTGCGGTATCGATCGATGGAGCTCGGTCCGAGGATGGCCAGGAAAAATACCAGTGGTGCTGTCCGGAGCCACTTATGCCCTATAGAAAATGCCGAAAACTGTGAATCCCATAAGTGTAATGAGTGGGAAGAAGACGGTCTCTGTACTTCCGCAATGTGTGCGAGAGAGAAGAATATTTGTTTCGATGCTTTGGTCGGTCACCAAGCGACGCTAACTTTTTTTTACGTCGGCAGCTGTTTTCTTGCTTTTTGGGTGCATCAACTCAGTATATACGTAGAGTGGTGATTCCGTGGACTATATAGATTCGTAGGCATGATAATACAATTTTAAGGTTATCTTTCAGTTTTTTTTTTTTTTTTTTTTTCAATTTTGTTTGTTTTTTCTTTTTTTCGGACAGTAACATTCGAATAGCCAGGTTGTCAAAATGCGAAGTTTTTCGTTTTTTCCTCTATGTAAAAGTCGGGAATTTTTAGATTAAAAGAACTAATTCTGATCAATTTTTAAACGGCATTTTCTATAGTTGTTTCCGTAACTCACAAAAATTCAAATGGCCGCGATGCGGCCAAAATCCCCTTGTACCGATCTATTTTGTTGATTTTAATAAGATCCATTTTCTACCCATAAATGATTGAAGGTTAAAATTGCGCGAAAAAACCAAACATTTATCAGCTGATCAAAAAAAGAAAAGAAAACATGATCACTTCATTGCGCGCTCTCTGGCGGATTCTTCTTGAACCTTTACTTTTGTGAGAAGGTATTCTATGAGTAAAACCATGATCTGTATCGGTTTTATTTCGCGCCCTCTTTTCAGAGACAATATATAATAGAGACCACGCACTAGCCGTGCGCGCGGTGGCTGACTTATTTTTCGGGACTCAACAGGAATTAACACAGGGAGCATGAGAGTGCACCATCCAACACGGTCCATACGTTGACTGATGAAATTTCGGTGCTTCTGGCTTCACTAGGCAAAAATCTCAACGATGTTTCTCATCAGTCAACGTATGGACCATGTTAGCGGTGTTCTGTTGAGACCCCGAAAAAAAAAAGTTGCCACCGCGCGCAAACATGGGCAAGATAGATAGTGCGTGGTCTCCTCTTTTCGAAAATATCAGCTGACTCAAGACACTCACAGAAAAAGATTATACATCCGAAAAAAAACTAACTATTTGTACATAATCTTTTTTTAAATTTCAAATAACGTATGATCAAATTATCATATGGAAAATCATCGGACTCCTGAATACGCATTAGCAACCAATAAAACGGTTGTCAAGCACGGATTTCTTTCCATAAGACTAATGCGAGTGAGCGGAGCAGACGACACTCCCTACTCACTCGCACTCATGCTATCTTATGGGAGAAACCATAAATCAGGATCCTGACCGAAAACCGTACGGATTTTTTATGGTTTAGGATTTTTGGCTCCATCTACAGCAAGCAAGGATGCTCCTTGCAAAATTTCAGCTCCGTAGCACAACGGGAAGTCAGTAAAGAACTGGTGGAAAGAATCTGTACACCGACTCCACACGGCTATTATATATATTAGAAGATACTGAACTGAATAGTGGAATCTGTTCGTCAGTGGCGTAGCCAAGAAGTTTTTGAGGGGGGGGGGGGGGTCTGGGTCCGAAAATTGTCAAGGGTGCGGGGGGGTCCAAAGATACTAATTTAAGTAATCAGATTTGTCTGAAAACGCAAAAAATGACATTTTCTTATGGCAAATTTTGATGTCATGGGGGGGGAGAGGTACAGACCCCTTCGACCCCCCCCAGCTACGCCACTGCTTTTTGTCAACCGGTGGAGTCATCGATGAATTGAAAAATACCATTATTAAATATACACTAAACTGTAGCTCTGCCACGCCCACAAACTTCTGAGATTGAGTTGCTTCGTCTGTTCGATTGCTTTTCTCACAGGAAAATTCTTTTAATTGTTTTCGAAAGATTTAGGAGTCAACGTACGTACGTTGTCTGACATCATTTGTATTTGACGTCGTTGTTTATTTGCCGTCATTATACGTCGATCAAATTTCGTTACTCAGACGAATAAAAAAAAACAAAAGCAGATATTTGAAAAATAGTGATTTCGTCATTATTTTGTTTAAACACACAGGTGCAGTAAACTCACGCAGTATTATAAGGAAGAGGGTAATAAAAAAGTGTATTTTCCAGAGAGAAGAAGCAACTGAGTGTCTGAGTTTAAGGAAAATAACGTTGGTTGATGACGGTTAGATTATGCATATTATGTCACGTAGGTCCTGCGATCTACGTGCAGCCAGATTGAAGCGATCTCCGGGAAAAGGCTGCAGAAAACATCAAGTGTGTTCATCCGGAGAAATCCTTACGTGGATACCAAGGCTAGTTCCCTCGAGTAAGCACACCTGATCGGACATGTGTTTTTCTTACGGAAACTGTTTTTTTAAATTTTAGACGTAATCTATAGAAAAAAGCAAGGATCCAATGAATGACGTTATCGGGGGGTGCTGGGAGAACATCGTCAAAACAAATCCTTGCTTGAACTCAAAGCCGATTCATTTCTAAATTCAAAAAAGTGAAGAGGAGTTTTAAAACATTTTTCAAAGATTAGAATGGAGTTCTTGCAAGGTTGTGCTGTATGCAAATGGAGTATCAATGCCAATGTAAAATACTGCGAAAATAACGATGAGACCATTAAGAAAGTCTAAAACTCACTCCTCGTAGAGAAAACTTAACTTGAAATTTCAGGTGACCACCCGAACCAACCTCGGATTCGGACATCAAACAAAAGAACATAACCTAAGAATTTGAACAATGGTGTCAATGAATTTGCTTTCAAAAAGTAAATTTGAAGGAATTAAAGGTCCATTTATGCACATATTGTCACTAGGAGCACGGTGATGACTATAGAAAAGGTCTACGTTGCGTAATAAACGAGAAAGACGGCACTTAATTTCATGTCCTGTTCTTTTGTTTGGGGTCCGAATCGAGGTTGGTGCATATACGCAAGGGTGGTGACCCGAAATTTCAAGTTAAGATTTCTCTGCGAGGAGTGAGTTTTATACTTTTTAATGGTCTCATCGTTATTTTCGCAGCATTTTACATTGGAATTGATACTCCATTTGCCCACAGCAAACCCTCACAAGAGCTCTATTCCTCCCGATCGTCTTAATGGTATTTTTGTAACCATGATAGAAAAACAAAATCCGAACCATTTATATAAAAGCACACTACAGTTGGTCTAAGAGGCTCCGCGGAATTCACAGATAGAGAGAGTTCATTGTTGATGATTATGAACCTGTTAATTTTTAATCATAAAGCACCTCAAGAATTTCCATGATGCCCAAAAAGTCAACGAAAGCAATGAAAGATTACACAATGGGGATATTGTACACTTTTGCTGTAAGCTATTTAATAGTCGATTATGGCGTAGAAACCTCTAAAAATAACGATGGCGGCACTAAAAACTTCCAAAATCCACTCCTAAAATCAATAAACGCTGTTATTTGCGCGAGCGTAATGGTGGCCGAAGGCACTAACAATGGAAGATTCCCATCTAATAATTCTGAAACTCCATCAAGAAGTGACCAATAAGAGACTACTTTCATTTGACACCGGTGTCACTAGGTGTTGTGGCACCATTCATCGGATGTGGATCATCACTCTGATGACTAATTACTCTGTGAATCACCCTTGTCAACATAGAAAGAGTGACGAAATTAAGATAGGAATCTCCCATTGTTAGTGCCTTCGGCCACCATTACGCTCGCGCAAATAACTGCTTTTATTGAGTTTAGGAGTGTATTTTGGAAGTTTTTAGTGCCGCCATCGTTATTTTGTGAGGTTTTTACGCCATAATCGACTGTTAAATCGCTTATAGCAAAAGTGTGCAATAGCCCCATTAGAAACTCAAGCTGCGGTAATGGTAATCTGTGCATTTGACCAAAAACACAACAACGGCCCTCAGAATGTAAACAAATGTGCAAAAACGCATCCATGGTTTCACACGTCTTAACTCTCGTATACCAATAAGAGGTTGACTCTTATACCTTCTACCTTTACTCTATAATAATATATTCAATAGGGGTTCTACTATAATGGGTCTGTTGCATACTTTTGCTACACCAAAATAGAACCTTGATTCTTATGTAAAATTCGGCGAAATTAACGATGCGCGCATTAAAAACGTTCAAAATCCACTCATTAACTCAGGAAATCACTATAATTTCAAACAGCCCGCGCTACACTAGACACTATTTGCACCGGTATACTACTACATAGACGAAACAACCGCGCATAAGCAAACAACATCTTAACTACAAAATTATGGAATTCCGTTCTAAATACAAATACTTACATGAACTATTGGCTGCATTTGCTGTCTGGTCTTTTCGGTTTATCAAAGATTACAAAATAATATAAGGAATGTACGCATCTAAACGAGACATTCCAATGATTGTAAGTTCTGTTTATGTTTACATAAACGAGATGGTTCCATCTATGTAGTTACAAGTCGGTGATATAGAGTCTAGTGTATAGCGCGGGTTGTTTGAAATGGAAGGTATTTTCTGAGTTAATGAGTGAATTTTGAAAGTTTTTAATGTGCGCATCGTTATTTTCGCCGAATTTTACTTTAGAAGCAATGTGTCATATTGATGTAGCAAAAGTACGCAACAGACCTATTGTAAGACCTTAGATTGCAATATAGGTGTACAATTTGATCGAAAGATGAATGCGCGCGCTTTTAAAACTGGTCCCTGCTGCCCGCTCTCCTGCGAACCTCCTTTGTTTTGAATCATGGCAAGTGTGGGATTACCGGTATAAATTGTTGTGAAGTCTCCTTATCTACGAACCGTTCACTATAAACAACCTCCCCCCCCCCCCCCCCCCCACCGACCTCATCCTCTCCTCACCCGCGCCCGACGAATTTATTAATGAAGACACAGCGACAACGCGGAAACAAAGCGCTTCATTAGAAAACGGCATCCTTAATTTGTTTTATTAGAATTTTAATTGAAAAAAAGAAGAATAAAAAGAAGTGATAAGGAAAGCAGTCCCATCGTAGAAATTACACATCCATTAATAACAGCCGTGGGATTGGATATATTTACGCTGCGTTGCCGGTGTGAGGTGAAGTGTGCGAAACTTTTGTTTTTATGTGTATACTACCACTACCGTGCATTGAAGCTGACTCGGGAACTAGGTGCATATGCAACCGTTTATGCTCATAAGAACAACACTGTATTACGGGTTGCCTACCTAGCTATTGATTTGGGTTTAATTCGTATGAATGGGGCTCTTGCAAACATTTAGCCATAGGGAATTTTTTTTTTATTATTATTATTCAACAGTACTATCACATTACTTAGTACTAAACTTACACCTACTATACATTTGAGTATATCTATGTGCTATTTATAGCTTACTCTTAATTTTAATTTTTAACTTTTGCTGCTAGTCCAGTAACAGAATATCTTTGCTGGAATAGCAAGTAACATGAAATAAATATAGTTCTACTCCCGTTGAGGGACGGAGATAGACTGTCTAAAGGGAATTGAAGAGTTGATTCTTGCATAAAAACCTGTAAAAATGACGATGATTTCACCAAAAAATCAAAAAATTTCGATCTCAAAATAGGGCAGTTGCAAGGGTCTGAAATGTTGTGTTTTTTATAAAGAAAATGAAAGTATACTTGATGAGCTGAGAACAAAATATGCCTTTCGTTTCTACTTAAGTCTAATTGTTCTCGAGATGAGATTTTGGCCCAAAATACATTTTTTTAAAACAGGAATTCCGCGTTGTGTCGTCACTACGCACACGATTTGTTACAACTTTTCTTCGTGTGTATCTGCGAAACCGGGGCACTTAAGAAAAAACCAAAGGCACCATTTTTCTCAACTCATCAATTATACTATCATTTTCCCTATAAAAAACACAATATTTCAGACCCTTGCAACTGCCCCATTGAGCTTAATGGCGGAGAGACGCAGGATCATGGGAGATTCTCATCATCTGAATTGCGACGTATCTCTGTGTTTCCTTAGAGAAAGTGACACATTAGACAGGAATCTCCTATAATACCTGCGTCTCTCCGCCATTACGATCTTGTCGACAAGCAGTTAAGTGAGTTTATTACTGAATTTTGGACTTTCCTACAATGCTTTTCGTGATTTTTGCTGGTTTTTACGTCGGATTGGCTCATTCATTTACTCTCGGCAAAAGTTTGCAAGAGCCCCTTTAGAGTCTCTCATTGCACGAGATTTTTGTTTTCCTTCAAAAGCATATGTGGTTACTAGATTCATGTTGACTAAAAATGAAACAGGCCCGTAATCAGCCATGTTTTCAGGGGGGAGGATGCTGATGAGGTAGCTTTTACTGTAACGTATGGCAGAACAATTTTTTTCAGGGGGGCTCAAAATTTTCTAGGGGTGGGGTGAGCCCCCCTTGGCCCCCTCGCTGCGGTTACAGCCCTGGTAAAAATGACGACTATACGACTATTCCAAAAACGACTATAAACATAGTTGCCGACTATAATCTATAGTTGGCCAACTATAAATCCATAGTTGGCCAACTATGTTTATATAGCCGTTTTTGGAACGGTTATAGTCTCATTTTTACCAGGGAGGTATAAGATGAAACCGAAAAACAGTGAAACATTCCTGGCATTATTTTGTTGAATGTCAGAGACCTTCGAATTACCGAAATGAGCATATGGGTTAATATATGGGTGGAAAATCAAAATCGTACGGTCATAGGGTGAGCTCTCCCTCCTCACACAAATGCCGCCTTTATTTGCCGGCGCAAAAGATACACATTTCACATATCTACCGTTTAGCGTAAAGGAAGTATATTTTTCAACAAATCTGGCTGCACCGCTTCCGCACCCGCAACAAAAACTTTTCTGGACCCGCCACTGCGTCCAACATGTGGGGTGAAGATTTTTAGAACTTCAGTGAAGGCTGTAACATCCTTCCCTATGCGGGCAAATATGGAGGGGGGCACGCCTGTAAAAATTGGAAGTGCTGCAGGAAGCATTTGTTAGACGCATTTTCGTTTGTATAAAAATCCATTTTTAAGGCTTCAGGGTATAGTCCTTATGTTAAGTTATGCAGGGTGTAACAAAACTATATACATTCATTTTCAGGGCGTGTTTTTGAGGTAAAAATTAGACTTATTTTCCTATAAACATGGGTCCGAAATTGCAGTCTTTTCGAATTACAGTTTTGCAAAGTTTCCGAAAAACAAATTGAAAAATTGTCACAGCTCCTTCGTGAATTGTTCTAAATGCTCGTAAATAGGTATCCTGGTGTAACTTTAGGCGCTCTTGCCGATTTTGGCCGTAAAAATGCTGTATGCAATTTGAGGGGGGTTCTGGGGTTTTTTCTTGATTTTTACTTTTTTTGGCCACATTATGTGAAAAACATGCTTTCGGATTCATTGAAGCCAAAAATGATTAGTATTATTCAAAAGTTCGTAAAAAAAAATATGCATTTTTGGTACGTACACGTTTTTCCATTTCGCAAACCATTTCCGAGAAAATCGTCCCTGAAGTTGTAGAGGTGAGTGTGCTCTGCTATAGTATCATAAATCGGCTTCTGTTTGGTACTCCTGGCGTAGCGTGCAAATAGGCAACGTTGTATTTGGTCCATTTAAACTCACGTAAAAGGTCGAATGCGAAGGTATTCGCCGAGCACCCAATACTTCGATATTTTTCATGTGTTTAAATGGACGGATCACAAGGTAGCCGAATGGGTCTGTTGCAAACTTTTGCTACAACGATAAAGAGTGTATCATCGTATGTAAAATCGCCCGAAAAGTCCATTGGTGGCATCAGAAAGTCATGAAATCAAATAATAAACTCACTAAAGACGGTTAATGAAATCCAAGATGGCGGTAAAATATCGAGCAATCTGTATGCATGCACCTTTAACATCCAAGGATTGCCAACGTTGACAACCTCACAGCTTCAGAGGTTATGTGTTTATTTACGTTGTGATCGGGTGTGATCGATTTTGTGAAGTTGGCTATCCTTGGATGTTCGTGGTGTATGCATACACGTTACTCAATATTTTACCGCCATCTTGGATTTCATTAGACGTCTCTCATGAGTTTCATAATGCATTTTATGACTTTCTGATGCCACCAATGGACTTTTCAGGTGATTTTACATTATATTTTACACTCTTAATCGGTGTAGCAAAAGTTTGCAACAGACCCATTGCACGTTACGCCAGTGAACTTGTCCGATTATTTTTTAAGGAAACAAACGTGAGGAATTGCATGTATATATTAACGTTACAGTGTCGCGACCTTGGACAGTGACCTATTAATTCGTTGCCGTGCCGCCGCCGTGTTGCAGATGTCATCTTGGTACACTAAAAAAAAAAAAAAAAAAAAAAAAAAAAAAAAGCACTAACTCAAAATGGCAACACTGCGTTGAAAAAAGAGTGATTGCAAAGATTCTAGTATGCAAATGCAGAGCGAGCGCGGATCGAGACGGTACGGCGCACAATAGACCGAAAACATGGATTTTTTCCGAGCCCGAAAAAGTTTTTATTCTTTTCATCAAAAACTTTAGATCAATATTAATATTTACTTGCAAAACTCACGTATTATCTCATTTTCAAGCTATTAATTTTGCCTCTATTTGCATTATTTTTGTTGTTTTTTGTTCATGATTTTGATTTTTTGTTCTGCATAAATTATGTCCGAAAATTTCCGTATTTTCGACCCACCGAGCGGTTGCCAGTGATACATGAGATTTATGGTAGCTTAGAAACGATGACTGTTAAATACGCGTCCGACTATGTAACCGAGTGTCAAAATCTTAATAGACAGAGGGATTTTATTGCATTCTGGCGATTACGTTTAATCACCTGCTACCGCGTTTCAATTTAATCATTAATCCACGGAAATCTATGAATGACTTGATCGTTGGAGGGTATACATAAAGGAAGGCGGGTTGATATGAAGATATAGTAAAAACTGCAGGTGAGCGGTAAGGGGGGGGTTTTAGTATGGAGAAAGATGGATCCAAATGGAGCAATTGGATAATTTTACGCACTTTTTGGCCCATAAAGTCTAGTTAAGGTCTTCTAAACAAAATATGTGTAATCTTTGCTTCGACCAATGAAATCACCGATGGATTGTTAAATGCGCAGTTGAAGATTCGCAATACAGCAGCTCTGGTTTGACTATTTCTATTAGGTCTTTGTTACACTTCTCAACAAAATATGTGTTATCTTTGCTTCCACTAATTGAATCACCGATGGATTGTAAAATGCCATTAAAGATCCGCAAAACAACAGTACTGGTTTGAGTATTTCTATAAGGTCTCGTTATACTTCTCAACAAAATATATGTAATCTTTGCTTCCACCAATTTTAATCACCTATGGATTGTAAAATGCCATTAAAGATCCGCAAAACAACAGTACTGGTTTGAGTATTTCTATAAGGTCTCGTTATACTTCTCAACAAAATATGAATAATTTTAGCTTCCACCAATTGAATCACCGATGGATTGTAAAATTTTCTTTTAAAAACATCCGCAAAACGGCACACTAGCGGATCCAAGAACTTGTCCATCTCTCTCTTCTCTCATTAGAACGCAGGTGTTTGAGAGGGATAGAAGAGGGGGCGAAAATCACGTGACTGTCCCTATTCTATCCTTTTCTAACACACGCGTTCTAATGAGAGAAGAGAGAGAAGGACAGATTCCTGGCTCCGCCAGTGAAACGGCAGTACTAGTTTCAGTATCAGTTAATTATTGTAAGTTGAAATGGTAAGGAATGTGTTTGAGTGAGCCTTAAGGGGGAAAAGTGGTTTTTTTGCGTTTAATTTTATTTGAAAGAGGACGTTCTCAGGTTTAACATGAAATTATATGATACATTGTATAGTTTAGAAAACAAAATTAATGAATTTTTGAAGTTGAAGAGTCGTTATCAGGTCAGCTGATTTTTAGTTTTTTCTTTTTGCGATACTGAAAAACCTGGTTTTTTTACCTTTTGGTGCACTTTTCTCAGGAACTAGTAATGCTATTTTCATGAACTTTTTTTAAAAAATTTCCTCAGAAAAAGCTTTATAAGTGGAACTAGGACATTCTGTGTAGCTCCTTTTCTTTCTTTTTTATAGACGTTTAAAGCTAAAAAAAAAGTGAAAAAGTCAACCAAACTTTCAACTTAAAAAAAAAAAAAGTTTTCGATGAATTTTTAACATCCTACTTCCACTTATAGTCAACACTCATACACAACTTCATGCAAAATTGCAGCCTTGTAGGTCAAATATTTCCTGAGAAAAGTGCACCAGAAGTGAAGCATATTTAACATTGTTTAACATAGGAGCTCCTTCTCCCCTTAATGGGGCAGTTGCAAGGGTATGAAATTTTGTGTTTTGTATAAAGAAAATGAAAGTACTTGCTGAGATAAGAACAAAGGTGCCTTTAGTTTTTTTTTTTTCCAAGTGTCCCGGTTTCGGAGTGCGTAGTGACGTCACTACGCGAAATTCCCATTTAAAACAATGTATTCTGAGCCAAAATCTCATCTCCGGAACAATGGGACTTCATTATAGGAATCAAAGGCATCTTTGTTCTCAGCTCATCAAGTACTCTCATTTTCTTTATAAAAAACACAACATTTCAGACCCTTGCAACTGCCCCATTGTAAGTTTAAGCTTTGTGCATGCGAATCTATTCGCCTCTCGAGCTCTGATCCGGACTCGCCGTCTTACAATACTCTCAACGTATAACTTTAATGTGACACGCGTGTATGTATATTCTTCTCTCAATAGTCGGTAAGCAATTTTACACCATGTTTATGTACGTATATCAATTTACGTGCTCGCTTAATGCTGATGGGAATCTTCATTATACCGGGGCGAAGCAGCTGGCGGCGGCTGCGGAGGCGCGGGGGGGGGGGGGGGGGGGGGGGTCACGGGACGAGGCATCGCGGCGCGCGCGTGTCTTTTGACCTTAAATTCGAATGATCGGGTGCTGGAAGCGGAGCCCTGCAGAAAGCTGCCTTTCAACAATTCAACACCCGGCCTTAACGGCAAACTGCCACCAATATTGTAGAATTGTAGAAGTGCGAAAATGCTGGATTAGTATGCAGATGAATGATGAATAAGTTATTTGCTCCGCGAAGGGAAAGGATCTGAATTTTATGTGCTTAAAGCAAAAATTGAATTAAGCTAGTTTGAGCTGTAGACACAAATAATATTCTCATTTTATAGAGGTTTTTCTTTTTTTAGTTTTATTTTTCTTTTCCTTTTATATATTTCTCACTGGCGGATCCTGGAAGACATCCTTCTCCCTCTCCGTGCGCAACTTCGACCGCTGGTGACCCCTTCACAATGGTCAGCAGTGGCGGTTTCGTGCTACTTGGCAACATTGTCCGGCTCCATTTGAATCATGGGTAAGAATCGATTTTTGAAGCGCGCTTCACTTTCGGCGTTGTTTACATACAATCAAATGGAGTGAGAACTGTTGAATAGCACGAGTCGCCCCCGATGGTCAGAGCGGGCAAAAAATGGCTAAAAGTCAGAAAGTAAATTCATCGTCAATTTATCATTTCTAAATTTTTTAAGCAATCTTATTCATAGAGAACGGTGAACAGTAAATTAAGACTAGGAATGTCATTATAAGTTGTAAACAAGTTTTTTTAAAAAAAAAAAAATATATATTTTGATGATTTTGTTTACTGATTTTTGACTTTTTTTTTGAGTTTTTTTTGTGATCATTTTGTTCGTTGTTTTTTTCTTCTTATTTTTAAACTCAGACCATTTTCCTTTGAGGGTGAGAATTGGAAAAGATTTAGAGCCGCTTCTCAAAAATAAGGCGTAGAAGGTGGCAAACACCTTAAATTCTCTCCTCATCTAGCCACCCGATTTGGAAAGTTATAAATGCATTCAAGAGTGAAGAAAAACTGACCCGAGTGAGGCTGGAGGTATTCATTTCGAAGAAGGAGGAAGCTAAGCAAAAGAAAAAATATTCTGCAGTGACACAGCTATTGGAAAAATTGTGTGAAGACTTCGAAAATCTTGCAACTTTAGACTTTCTTCGAGGAATTGCTCACAACTTGCAATATTAACTTTTCTCTAATTTATTCGACAAGGGCAGTATACACCCGCAATACCTATTTATATGCCACATATTTATCTATTTATTCATTCTCTTTTAGCACATTTTTAAAAAATTGACAAAGGGCCATCTACACCCGTCACAAAAACTTTTTAAACACGCCCAAGAGTGTTTCTTCAGGGGGGGGGGGGGGGGGGGGGGGCCCCCTAAAAAAAACTCTTGGCCAGTCCTAAGCCTGGATAAGTGTGAAGGAAAAGTTGAAGATATTATGATTTTACTGAAGAAAAAAAACTGTCTCCCCATAATCGATCGAAGTACAAACTACGCTTAACGTTACTTAACTTTACAGCTTGAAAAAAAACGGTCTCCCCATAATCAATCCAAGTACTAACTACACTCGACGTTACTTAACTTTACCGCTTGAAAAAAAATCAGGCGCCGAGATTTCCGTGCGCCGAGATCTCCCCGCGCCGAAATTTCCCCGCGCCGAAATTTTTGCGCCGAGATTTCCGGCGCCGAAATTTTCGCGCCGAAACTTCCGGACACCGTCAGCAGTGGCGGCTCGTGCTACTTGGCAACAACGTCTTCGCTCCATTTGAATCTATGTTTAACAATCGATTGCTGGTGAAGCGCTGCTTCACTTTTGAATCGATTGTTTTACATACAATCAAATGGAGTGAAGACATTGTTGTCAAGTAGCACGAGTCGCCACCGATGGTCAGAGATCGTCAAAAAATGGCTAAAAGTCAGAAAGTAAATTCATCGTCAATTTATCATTTCTAAATTTTTAAGACCAATCTTATTCATAGAGAGCACAGTGAACAAGTAATTTAAGACTAGGAATGTCATTATAAAGTTTTAAACTAAGCTTTTTTAAAAAAAAAAAAAATATATGATTTTTGATGATTTTTTGATGATTTTTGTTTTACTGATTTTTGACCTTTTTTTTTTTTGTTGTTTTTTTTTTGTTGTCATTTTGTTCTTTGTTGTTTTTTTTTTCTTCTTCTTTTTTATCTCGGACCATTTTGCCTTTGAGGGTCCGAGAATTGGAAAAGATTTAGAGCCGCTTCTTCAAAAAAAAAAAGACAGTAAGAAAATATTTTTGAAACACCAGTGAGCTGATGCTGCTCTTTTGGACGAGACGAGATAGCAGGAATCGACCAATCCCATTGGTTTAAACGAAGTCACGTGACAGGTTTCGAGTCATTCGAGAGAAGGGGAGTCATTCGGTCTGAAATTAACGACTCGAACGACAGGTAAAAATTGTCACGTGACGCTGTTTAAACGAATGGGGATGTTCGGTTCCCCCGCTATCTCATCTCGTCTCGTCTCGTCGAAAAGAGCAGAATCAGACATTAGGTGTCCATTTATCCAAAGGTGCTTCGCACAACCATTATCGGCTCTTCCAATTTGGTAAAAATGGATTCTGCCCGATTAAAACTAAGTAAAATAATCGATTTTTAGATGAGCACCGTGCCTCTTTTTGGTTCGATCTTTTCGCATAAGTTTAAATACCAAAAAAAAAAAAACACGGTTACTACAGATTGCACAAGCCGCCACTGGCGTCTTTTATAGGTTAAGTCTCCTTTTTTATTCATTCATAGCTCATTTGTACGCGTACTTTTTTGAGTGCGCGAGAGTACCTTTAAAGTTTTGTTCATTTATTCGTTTTTTTATCCTAAATTTTTTTTCCCGGAAGCTCTATAAATAAATTAAGGAACAAATTGAGACTAAGCGCTCTGGTGCCAAGTCCTATATATGTCTCCGGTCCTCAACCATCAATGGACGTGCTAAATAAACGTTTGAATGACATAGCATCGAGGCTACGTAAAAAAGCTGTATTGCTCAAAAGTCAATTTGAATCGCTTAAGGTGTATAGACAAGAGAAGGAAGGGGAGTAAAATTTGTTTTGTTAGAGAGAGAGGTGAAATAAATTAGAGCTTACGTAACGAGATGTTTTCCAGACGTTCATGAGCTGTCTACTCCCTCCTTCTCCCGTTACAACTGTCGCATATATAGTTATATGTTGCATACATAGTTATAAACCATTACTCAAGGAATTTTGTGAAGATGCTCACACAATACTTCTCCGTGGCGCATATTAATCGATTTGCATTGTATTGGTTTGCTAATTTTTTTCTCTTTTCCGCGCGTTTTCTGTTTCCTAATTTTAATAATTTTATCGAATGCATTTTGGTTCTCATGAATACTTATGTATGAAAATCAGCGCGCTGCTGTGTTAGTTTCAGGAAGTATTCTTTCGTCTCAAAGAATGTGATTTGATGCCTGACTATGGGGCTCTTGCAAACTCTTATTTGTAATTTTGTCTTCATCAGATCTAGAAATTTTTTCCATTCTGTCATGAGGCTCCTGCAAACTTTTGCTGTGAGCAAATGAATAGTCCAATCTGATGTATTAACCAGCGAAAAATCACGAAAATCACACTAAAAAAGTCTCAAATTCCGGAATAAACTCACATAACTGCTATAACGGCAGGTTCGTAATGGCGGTTCAACGCAGGTATCATGGGAGATTCCTATCTATTATGTCACTTTCTCTACAGAAACACAGAGATATGTCTCAATTTAGATAGGCATCTCCCATGCTACCTGTGTCTCTCCGTCATTAAGCTGGATTCTGAGAGTGAATTTCGTGATTTTTTAGTGTACTCATAGTCATTTTACAGGTTTTTATGCAAGAATCAACTCTTCAAGTCCCTACAGCAAAAGTTTGCAAGAGCCCCATTTAGTCTAAAAGAATGGTTGAAACGAAAATAAAGCAATCGGATGTAACTCGGCACTCATCATGTTTACAAGATGACATATACATCTGAATCAACTAACAGTTTTTTAACCCTTGTGAGCCTAAGGTATTTCGGTAACACAAAGGACTGAGGGGGGGTATTTTTGTACCCCAAGGATATTTTCATGCAGCACAGTCAGTATCAATAACTTTGAAACTTTAATGGATGGATTATGTACTTAGTACCCTAAGAGAGTAATTTATGTGAAATTTGAGTAAATTTTTGCTATGTTGCCAAATTTACACCTACTTTTTAAAAAAATGTCAAAATAAAAAAAATGGAAAAAATGAAATGAGGTACCATCTTATTTTTCCATTTTTGATAAATTTCCAATTTTTTTTTCAATGATCTGACTTAATATTCTTAATCTACGTAAAATTTCCGTAAAATTCACTGTAATAGATGGTTTCAAACTTAAAACTGGCAGGACGAAGGGGGGGGGGATATTTGTTCCCCAACACTTTAAATTTCTATAATATCGACAAAAATTCATAAAAATTAATGAAATTTGGTGGACGTGTTTTAAGTATCCTAACTTAAAATGTTGTGAAGTCCTAACAAATTTTGAGCAGTTTTGACAAAATGGCGTCAAAAAAACTGGCCTGGGGTACAAATGTACCCCCCCCCTTAGGCTCACAAGGGTTAAATGATCAATTATGATATGAAAACGTGTTGTTTATGGTGCTCATTTTTGTTTTTAATATCTGATTTTATTTTATGATCCTCCGTTACGACTTTGATGGATCATTTAGGTTGACATAAGGATCCCTCGCAAGTCGCATCTACGTATATACTAAACCGGTTTTTGTCTCAGCACGCTTCCATGCATCGCGTATCCTACTGCGGGATCAATTAATTTACAATGGGCCATCCAACCCGGACTCTTCTAAATTTTTCATTTTGAGACTCAAATTTCGGGGAAAAACTAAAAATTATTTCCCCAAAGATTTCTTCTTGTTCCTCCCTAACAAAAATGTGTGTCAAATGCAAGAAAAGTGGACTAAACGGAAATTAAGAATGCTAAGACGGATCCAGGAATATTTTGTCTCTCTTCTTCTCATAATTTATTTATTTATTATTTATTTGAACACATTAGTTAGAATACGATAGATATTTGGGCTTAAGTCACATGATGGTCGTTCTTTTTATCCTTTTCCAACATATTTATTTAAATACGTAGACCTTTCTCTGGTTGAGATGATGCCATAAAAATGCGTAGGGAGGTATTTCAAGTGATGTGGTTGTCAGAGAGTTACTGTAATTCCTTCTAACAGCTGGGAAATACACCCAATTGCAAGATAATCTGATTAATATTATGTCCAGGATCTAATATTATGTCCAGGATCTAATATTATGTCCATCAGGATCTGCATCACTTCAATGCGGTCGATTTCACTCACGGCTGTTTAATCTCTGACATCCATATTATTGCAAGACATTTCTATCGAAATGTCCGGTTTTCTTTTATCGCTTATTTGATCGACATTTTCTGCCTCTCAAAAGCTTGCATCACTCAGACAGCAGTCCGTGCCTCCTGGAGGGACAGTATAAGCCTCTGCATGTGCTAAAATCGCGACCGTAGTAAATATTGTCCATCTTTTGACGTGATTTAGAGGTAATGGGAGCAGTTAGTGGTGGATTCACATGAGGTTGGCACAAAGACAATGGGTCTGTTGCATACATTTGCTACAAAAATATAGAACCTTGATTCTTATGTAAAATTCGGCGAAAATAATGATGCACACAATAAAAACGTTCAAAATCCACTCATTAACTCAGGAAATCACTTCAATTTCAAACAGCCCGCGCTACACTAGACACTATTTGCACCGGTATACTACTACATAGACGGAACCACCGTGCCTCAGTAAACAACATCGTAACTACAAAATAATGGAATTCCCCTCTAAATACATGAACTATTGGCTGCATTTGCTGTCTGGTCTTTTCGGTTTATCAAAGATTACAAAATAATATAAGAAATGTACGCATCTAAACGAAACATTTCAATGTTTGTAAGTTCTGTTCATGTTTACATAAACGAGATGGTTCCATCTATGTAGTTATAAGTCGGTGATATAGTGTCTAGTGTAGCGCGGGTTGTTTGAAATGGAAGGTATTTTCTGAGTTAATGAGTGGATTTTGAAAGTTTTTAATGTGCGCATCGTTATTTCCGCCGAATTTTACGTTAGAAACAATGTGTCATATTGATGTAGCAAAAGTACGCAACAGACCCATTGCCCTTACGGCCTTACCCCTCCCCAGAAGACTCATAAATAGTCCAATATCTGATGTACAGATCAACGAAAATGACGAAAATCACACTGAAAAGTCTAAAATTCAGTAATAAACTCCATATAACAGCTATACCGGCAAGATTGTAACGGCGGTTCAACGCAGGTATCATAAGAGATTCCTGTCTAATTTGTCACTTTCTCCTTGGAATTAAACGCAGGAGATAAGTCTCAAATTAGATAGGAGCATGGGCGCCCACAGGGGGGGGGGCAAGGGGGCAAGGGGGCAAGGGGGCACCCCCCCTGGAATTCAAAACAGTCAAAATTTCACGGGGAAAAAAAAATGAAAGGACCAAAAGAAAAGGAAATGTGAATCTATAAGGAGTGACATAGTTGACGAACTTTATTATTAGTTTATGTGATGGGCGGATACAGGATATTGTCTTTCTCTCTCTCCTCCCATTTGAAAACGTGCGTTAGAAAAGGACAGAAAAGGGGGCCAAAGTCACGTGATGGCCCCCTCTGCTGTCCTTTTCTAACACATAAGTTCAAATGGAGGGAGAGAGAGAAAGACAATTCCCTGTATCCGCCCATGGTTTATGTTGTAATTTTAACTCACTTTTTGCAAGGAATAGAAGAACATTTAATAACTATCATCTGTTGTCCGTTTTTCATAATATCAAACACGTCAAAATTATTATTATTGTTTGTATACACCTAAAATGGTTTAAATTGCACACTATTTGTATGAAGAAAAAAAGAGAAAAAAAAGAAAAAAATAAGTCTTCCCTTTTCCTCGTGGGGGGGGGGGGGGGGGGTTCAACAATGTTGCCCTCCCCTTGGAAATTTTTCTGCGGGCGCCCATGGATAGGTGTGTCCCATGATACCTGCGTCTCTCCGCCATTAAGCCCGATTCTGGCTGTGAATTTCGTGATTTCTCAGTGTACTCATCGTCATTTTTACAGCTTTTTTATGGAAGAATCAACACTTCAGTCCCCTACAGCAAAAGTTTGCAAGAGCCCCGTTTGATGCACCTGGCTGGACACGCGTGTTGCATAGAATCCATCGCTCACACGCTCCCTACAAACCATTTTCCACGTCTGACACGCGGACTATCAACAATTCCCATCATGAAACCAACCATTTATCATTAATCGGAACCACGCGCCAATTTCAAATACTGCATACTGCATACTCTCAGTTTTACATGGAGGTTTTATTGAGGTGATCAAATATTTCACAAATATGCGTAAGCCGCATGTAATTCCCAAAATGATGCTCATTGTTAACATAGCTCCCGGTCTTCAGATGTATTTATGTAACGTCATAAGGACTTAATGAGCCTCAGAAGCTCAATGCTCATCTGCTGATAGATTAATTACTTTCCTGTTATGAAGTCATTAAGATACTTGGAGTCATGCGCTATCAGAGATCGACTCCTCAAGATACGAGTATGTTTTCTTTGAATCGGTTGTGTATGAGTATCAATTAAAATCGCGCCTGCATTTTGGAGTGTATCTGTCTAGCTTATAAGAATGGAGTTCTTACAATCTTTTGCTGTGAGCAAATGAATAGTACATTCTAATGTAAAAACCAGCTAAAATCACGAAAACCACACTTAGAAAGTCTAAATACAAAGGCTGTCCAAAAAGTAATGCAACGATTGAGTTTTTGAGCGAACGGAAAAAGCTAGCGAATTTTTGTTCACGGATTCGTGTTGTCGGTGTAGATACCGATAAAATGAGACCTTGTTGAGCTCATTTGGTCAAAATTTGACCGAGATACAGAGCTTTTCCCGAGGGATGTTGCGAAACCGCCTCCAGGATTTTGGGGTACTTTTTGCGACCGGATTTCGGAGCATTTTCCGCCGAATCGCGTCCTTCAGAAAACGATTTAAGCCAGCAACAGATATTGCTTTTGTCCAAACAGTCATCCTTGTACACTTCTTTCATTTCTTTATATGTATCTGCTAACGACAGACCACGCCGAAAACAATATCGGATAACATAATGTTGCTCTTTTTTTAACGCCGCGTTTGCACTCAACATCGCGATAAAGACGGAAACAATGAACCACGTGACAGACTGATCGACTCTCTGCAGTTGCACTAGACTGAATATGCACAAGTTTGAACTTGCAATAGCATCTCACGTGTGTACATGTTAACCAGGCAAGCAATGTTGCCAAACACTCCCTCTATGTTGCCAACTTTATCTCGCGTGCAGTTCGTACGAGATCAAACTTAAGGCTGACTTTTTTCGTACTGCGAAAAGTACCCCAAAATCCTGGAGGCGGTTTCGCAACATCCCTCGGGAAAAGCTCTGTATCTCGGTCAATTTTTGATCAAATGAGCTCAACAAGGTCTCATTTTATCGGTATCTACACCGACAACACGAATCTGTGAACAAAAATTCGCTAGCTTTTTCCGTTCGCTCAAAAACGCAATCGTTGCATTACTTTTTGGACAGCCTTTGTATCTTTAAGTTTCGTGCAATGAGGGAACAGCGGGTTCTCTTCATTTAAACTTACGTAAATTAATCGACCTTTATGGGATTTAGTGATACTGTGAGAAATTGATGGTTTGCATATAGGTTCCAATGGTAAAAAACATAGTTGCCAAATGGTACGAACTGCCACTGACCATTTTCATTTAAAATCGCTAGAGCACAGAATAATACAATCAGAAGGGAAACTCTAATTCATTTTGAAACATTCTTTACTTTGGGCCGCCATGTTCGAAAGTGAGTATCTTCGGCAATCTTCGGCAGATCTTCGGCAACTGGCCGAGTTGTGATTGGTTGTATAGCCTGAAAAAGCATGTCCGCCATCTTGAGAAGTGAGTAGGCACAGTTGCCAGTTTGTGCCAGTAAATTCCAAATCTTGTTTCCATTGGCTCTTATGGGAGTTTCCCTTCTGATTGTATTATTCTGTGGCTAGAGGACGCTAGTGCCGCATATTCATTTGTAATTTTGTCTTCATCAGATCTAGACATTTTTGCCATTCTGTAATGGGGCTCTTTGCTGTGAGCAAATGAATAGTCCAACCTTGGGTAAAAACCAGCGAAAACCAGCGAAAATCACGAAAATCACACTTAGAAAGTCTAAAATCTGGTAGATAATAAACTCACATAACTGGCCATAACGGCAAGTTCGTACGAGCGGTTAAAGGTTGGTATCGCGGAAAACTCCTGTCTAATTTGTCACATTCTCAATGGAAACACAGAGATATGTCGCAATTTAGATATTGATTCCAGTAGCGAGGCGTGAAATTTGACAACGATATACTTTCTCCATTTAAAGTTACTGAAAGAATCGAATGGTTTGGTCATCGGCGATGACCAGATGTTTCGACCTTTTCTAATGTGTTTAAATGGGAAAAAAGAAACGTTGCCTGATTGCACGCCTCGCCACTGCTTGATTCTGAGAGTGGATCCCTTGATTTTTTAGAGTACTCATCGTCATTTTTACAGGTTTTTATGCAAGAATCAACTCTTTCATCCACTGTACAGCAAAAGTTTACAAGAGCCTCATTGACCATTTTATACTGTATCCTGTATTATCATCCATGGGCAACTGGGAATTCATGGGAATTTGTCAGTTTCTCTCTCTCCTCTCGTTTGAAAGCGTGCGTTAGAATGAGACGGTGATGGGAGCTAAAGATACGTGATGGCCCCCTCTGCTATCCTACTACCCTATATTGCTATCTATGCATCAAATGGACGGAGAGAGAGAAAGATATATTTCCTGTATCCTCCCGTGTTATCAGTAAACCATTTTATTTTATCTCATTATAAGAGAGGAAAAGTAGATAGGTCCCACGAAAAAATTATCATGTATCTCACAAAAAACAAAACATTAAATTTTCCCCTAAAGAGCAGATTCCTCGATCCACCAATGCATTTCTCATCCCTGCTAGAAGTGTTCCATGAATTTCAATGACCAAAATTTCCTTGGGCAACTATTATTTTCCCATAAAATTTCAACGAATTTCGTGGGCAATTATTATTTTTCGATAACATTTCATGGAATTCCGTGGGCGATTATTATTTTTCCATAACATTTCATGGAATTCGTGGGCAATTATTATTTTTCCATAACATTTGATGGAATTCCGTGGGCAATTATTATTTTTCCATAAAATTTCATGAAATTCTGTGGGGAGTTCATGGGATTCCATAAAATTTTGTATAAAATTTCATGGCAAAATAATAATTACCCACGAAAATAATGCCCAAGGAATTTCGGTCATGGAAATGCTTGGAACACTTTTACCAGGGATCCTCGAACCATCAGACCTTAATGTCCTGAAATGAGTCAGTAAGTTTGACCACGATGAGCTGAGCAGGATGCTAATTGAAAGCGACAGAAAGATTTAATCATTGAGAAAATTTACGAGATCTTTGGCTAAAATTACTTCTTGCCTCTTGATTACACGTGCCATTTATAGCCACAGATAACCGGTGTTTGCTCTATTTATGTCTATATCCGATGATTCAGTCAACTGATGTGTCATCGTTATTAACTAATCGGTTTTGGTGTGATGTCAAACCATCAACCGTTGGCGAAATCAGGATCCCTCCCATCTCTCTCATTTCCCATTTAAATGTATAAGTAGGAAAATGACAGAAAGAGGGGGTGTCCATCCTTGTCTAACATACGTGTTTCAATGGAGGAAAAAGAGAGACGAAGAAACTCTTGTAGCGCTACTATCAACATTCTATATCCTATATTTCCTATGATCATTTTTCATGCATCACCAACGTCAAAAATGCTTCTCACTTCCTCTGGACTATCTCGCCTTTTCCTCACTTTTCTTGTGTTTCGATTTTAAATGAAAATACATGTTGTCTAAAATATTTTTTCAAGAACGATTTAATCTCGGTCTCTCTCTCTCTCTCTCTCTCTCTCGCTCTCTCTTTTTCTCTCTCACCTCGCCACCAACGATTATATCACCAATATATCTTTCTCACTCCTCGATTTTCAACCATTGAGACACTTTTTGTTCCTTTCTCTTGCAGAAATGAAACTAATAGGCGTTTTACTACGCTATTGCCAATTAGAATGATGCCAGAACATGCATTGTTCGAAAAGCTACCAGAGAGACGTGAAATAGCAACTACGCCGATTCCCTGAGATTGAGTGAGATAGTAGCTTTATTTTAAAGCCCCGGAACAGCAGAGGGGACGTTTTGAGAGCCCTGCGCTGCGCCTTGTCAGCGATTAAAAACCCACATAAAAGACAGGTCTGCTCGTTATCTCTTTTCCCGTTTAAAATCGGAAGAGCAGAGAGGGCGTTTCGAGAGCCCAGCGCCTTGTCAGCGATTAAAAACCCACCAAAATGATAGGTCCTCTCGTAAGTCGTAAGTCTGTTTTCCCATTTAAAATTACATTGGCGGTGCCCCGGAAGAGCAGAGGGGACATTTTGAGAGCCCCGAGCCTTGTCAGCAATTAAAAGCCCTTCAAAACGACAGGTCTGCTCGTAAGTCTGTTTTCCCATTTAGAACTACACAGGCGGTGCCCCGGAAGAGCAGAGTGGCCATGGACGTTTTGAGAGCCCTACACCTTCTCAGCGATTGAAAGCCCAGCAAAATGACAGGTCTTCTCGTAAGTCTGTTTTCCCATTTAGAAATACACAGGTGGTGCCCCGGAAGAGCAGAGGGGACGTTTTTAGAGCCCCGCACCCAATCAACGATGAAGAGCCCACCAAAACGACAGGGCAGCTCGTAAGTTTATTTTCCCATTTAAAATTACATTGGCGGTGCCCCGGAAGAGGACAGGGGACGTTTCGAGAGCCCTGAGCCTTGTCAGCGATTAAAAGCCCACCAAAACGACAGGTCTGCTCGTAAGTCTGTATTCTCATTTAAAATAACATTGGCGGTGCCCGGGAAGAGCAGACACGACGTTTTAAGAGCCCTGCGCCTTGTCAGCGGTTAAAAGCCCACCAATACGACAGGTCTGCTCGTAAGTCTGTTTTCCCATTTAGAACTACACAGGCGGTGCCCCGGAAGAGCAGAGTGGACGTTTTGAGAGCCCTACACCTTCTCAGCGATTGAAAGCCCAGCAAAATGACAGGTCTTCTCGTAAGTCTGTTTTCCCATTTAGAAATACAAAGGTGGTGCCCCGGAAGAGCAGAGGGGACGTTTTTAGAGCCCCGCACCCAATCAACGATGAAGAGCCCACCAAAAAGACAGGTCTGCTCGTAAGTCTGTTTTCCCATTTAAAATTACCTTGGCGGTGCCCCGGAAGAGCAGAGGGGGTGTTTTTAAAGCCCTGCACCCAATTGGCGATTGAGAGCCCACCAAAACGACAGGGCAGCTCGTAAGTTTATTTTCCCATTTAAAATTACATTGGCGGTGCCCCGGAAGAGGACAGGGGACGTTTCGAGAGCCCTGAGCCTTGTCAGCGATTAAAAGCCCACCAAAACGACAGGTCTGCTCGTAAGTCTGTATTCTCATTTAAAATAACATTGGCGGTGCCCGGGAAGAGCGGACAGGACGTTGTGAGAGCCCTGCGCCTTTTCAGCGGTTGAAAGCCCACCAAAACGATAGGTCTGCTCGTAAGTCTGTTTTGCCATTTAGAATTACACAGGCGGTGCCCCGGAAGAGCAGGGTGGACGTTTTGAGAGCCCTACACCTTCTCAGCGATTGAAAGCCCACCAAAACGACAGGGCTGCTCGTAAGTCTATTTTCCCATTTAAAATTACATTGGAGGTGCCCCGGAAGAGCAGAGGGGACGTTTTGAGAGCCCTGAGCCTTGTCAGCGATTAAAAGCCCACCAAAACGACAGGTCTGCTCGTAAGTCTGTTTTCCCATTTAGAAAAACACAGGCGGTGCCCCGGAAGAGCAGAGTGGACGTCTTGAGAGCCCTGCACCTTGTCTGCGATTGAAAGCCCACCAAAAACACAGGTCTGCTCGTGAGTCTCTTTCCCCACTTCAAATAACATTGGCATTTCCCTGGCAGAGCGGAGGGGACGTTTTGAGTGTCCTTCACCTTGCTAGCGATTAAAAGCCCACAAAAAGACAGGTCTGCTCGTTAGTTTGTTGTCCGTTAAAATAACATTGGATGTGTCCCTGAAGAGCAGAGAGGACGTTATTAACGTCCTTGTTTTCGGCGCTTGTTTACGGTTTTTTTACGGCCCTGTTTGAAGCTAATTTCATTATTCGGTTTGGGTGAAAATCAGTTACGCATTTTTTCATTGAACCCGGATTGTTTGTTTGGCAACAAATAAGATTTGGATGAAACCGATTAAGCATCCTAACCTTGCAATTTGCACCCTGTTCGCGCGTTTTGGACGAAAAAAGTAAATGAACGTTGATGAAGCAGCAACGAACAACCCCTATGATGATTGAATAAAAATTATTCTATTGGTTTTTGCGTTATGTGTCCTTTGATATGTTCCAAACATCAAATATTCGCCCGGAACGAATAATGAAAATTGACTTTTTGAACCATACAAAGCCTGAAATCTGAAAAACCACCACGAATACCATCATCACTAAATCAATCTTTATGCGATGGTATTTTATTTCGAGTCGAGAAATTCTTGAGCACCCATTTTTGCCATACCTCAACCAAATAATAAAAAATTAACAGTTTGGGTGATCGTAATTTTGTGAGCCGCGTCCCGTCCAGCATAAAAATTCTACCGCATAGTCTGTGCGGCGATGTGGTTGTGCGGTGTATAAAATTGTACGCAAAATTTCTTTGTTCAGGAAGCAAGCATCGCGTATATAATTAGGACTTAAGAGAGCGGACAGTGACCTTGTAATAGTTATGAGACCATAATACATGTCTGTGTCCTGGACCCCGGCACGAACAAGAGAGACTCTGATTAGATTCAAAAGTCAAAAGACTGACTTGCAAAATGTTTGGCAGACTTTATGAAAAATTACGAGAGTATGTCGTGAAATTAGATGAAACGTGTTCCTATCATATGAACAACTATTCACAACAATGATATATGGGATCATAGTCATATTTGTCTTTCTCTCTCATAGCCCATTTAACCGCATATGTGTTAGAAAAGGACAGAAAAAGGGGCCGAAGTCACGTGATTGCCTATCATTATATCCATACATTTTTTAACAAATGCGTTTAAATGGGCTAAGGAGAGAGAAAGACAAATAGCATATCCGTATTAAGGATATTGTCTTTCTCTCTCTTAGCCCATTTAAACGCATATGTGTTAGAAAAGAACAGAAAAAGGGGCCGAAGTCACGTGATTGGGAGGGGCACCCTCTCCCAGAAGCCTCAAATTTGGCCTTTTTTCAGTAGAAAATAGCCCGAAATTGCTTCCACTGACGCTTCAAATTTCAAAATTTCACTGCCCCCCCAGAAAAATTTTCTACATCCGCCACTGCGGCTATGTCTGAGTTCATTAATGTTAGGTATCTTGTTGGTTCAATAAAATTACTCATCAGATTCCGAAGGTATCAATCTTTCAGAACGGAGCTGGTCTGTGCTCTCCTCAATAAGAATGGACCGTATACAACACCACGTTTACTCTTTCAAAGGAATCTTAACTCAATTGTGGTGTTGATTTATAGGAAAGAAGGTACCTTTTGTTTGATGGGCCCTTTTCGTGGAGATTGTCTTCGTCTCACACGCGCGGAAAAAAAATACGGTAAAGTTATATTCGTAAGTATTGCAGATTTTGGCTTTAGCTAGAAAGTATGGTACATTTCACCAGTGTTGTAAACTATGTCAGTTATCAAGTTTAGGATAAGGAATAAGCAACCAGTTATCTTAATTTTACCACAAGTTATGTTGCATTTACCCTACTCTAGTGAAGTTTACCACACTTTTTACCTGACGCTGGTGAGGCCGATATTGAAGGTATGCTCATCTGAGCTATACTCTGTACGAATACGTAGCAGAGAGAAAGATAAATATATATTAAATTAATAAAAAGGAGAACAGACAAGTACTAAATCAAATAAATTAAATAAATCAGATTGAAAAGGGATTCACAATCAACGGCTAAGATTGCTTACATCCGAATCAAATCTAGTTAGTCAATATTTTTTGCGGACATGTAAGCCATTTCAAACTATCTATAATTCGCATTCAACCCTGCTTTGATAATCTCGTTTGAATCCGGTTCAGAATCGGTGGTTTAAAATTGGGAATAACCCTGATTAAACCCCATTTTTGAAACAAGTTGAAAAACGTTTCTGAACCAGTTTGAATAGGGGTCTATGATGCGTGGCGAAGATAGCTACAATCCTAGTCAAATCTAGTTAGTCAATTTTTTTTTCCGGACATGTAAGCCATTTCAAACTGTCTATAATCCGACTTAAATCCAGCTTGTGTTAATCTGGTTTGAAACCGGATTGCAAAACTGGATTGAAATCGGTTGACTGGTTTGCCAAACCGAATTGAATCCGGTTTCAACCTCGAAATGTGCCGTTAGGGATGTCACTTTTTCTCTACAAAAACACAGAGATATGTCTCAATTTAGACAGGAATCTCCCATATTACCTGCGTCTCTCCGCTATTAAGCCCAATTCTGAGAGTGAATTTCGTGATTTTTTAGTGCACTTATCGTCATTATTACTATAGTTTTTATACAAGAATCAACTCTCCAATCCCCTATATCAAAAGTTTGCAAGAGCCCACTGCCCACTCAGAGTTTATATTCTTCGGTTTGGGACGGGAATATGTAAGATGAGCCTGAGCTCACAGAAACTGGTGATCCAAATCCAAACTTTGAGCTCAGTTTTATCTGTTAGGGGTAACTTTTAGACTATTATTAATGATGGTATCATCCGTGTTTTCCGGAGAGTTTCACTGAAGCTTCGAAACTTTATGAACCTACAGAAAAACATTTCTCCATATTTACGCAGAAAATATTATTGTTGAAATTTACCTTTGCGGTTGATTTTGGCCTCAACCAAACGGTATGGTAACCTCCACAGACATCTGGATAACACCATCAACCAATTTGGTGAATTCGATCTAAGATTTAAAAAGTTTAGCCAGACATCTAGTAGAGTTTAACATACCTGTTGATCAGAGCCAATATCAACCGGTCAATTTCGTCAATCGTGTTTTTCTGTATATGTTCTAAAAATGGCCAGAATTTCCTGTAGAAAAAGTTCTCGGAAAGAAATTCCGGCATTTTTCAGGAAATTTTGATTTTTTAAAGTAGAATTTTAGCATTTTTGACCAAAATAATTTGGCATTATTGACCAGTAAAATCAAGGAAAAGATTCTCAATGATTCTGGTCAAAATTGTGAGAATTCTAGTAAAAATTACAAGGATTCTCCTGAAAACTGCAAAAATTTCTCATCGGGAACTTTTTATTCGAATTTTGACCAATATCAGTACACCATCTTTGTCCTTAAACACCATGATCCGCCTCGACTTGACGATGTTCGAAAAGGCCGCAGCAAAAACATTGAAAGTACCAAAAAACCAATACGCAAAATAGTTACAATGAAAGCTCACAACAAACGAATTAAAACGACGACGAATTGAACCGTCTAATATCATTGAACTTTCAAAATCAGGATCCTCGCAAATTGGGTTCATCAAAATCACCAACAACCTAGACTCCAGCATCCATCTACCCACCTAGATGGAATTCTGCGAATCCATCCGGCCGCGGAGGACCAAAAGTGACACGCGAGGATATTACTCTCCGAACCTCCCCCTCCCGAATTTCAAGACATACACTTGAACCACGACGTACACAATTCTTATGACGTTTGTAACCATGACGCAAAACGCCTCTCGAGAGACGCGCGCGATACGTTGTCTGTCACGTAAAAGTTTGCGCTAGCGTCGTCTCTCTCTCTCGAATCCTCCCGGCGGACGTCAAGGTGTACCTACCATTGGCCAATTTAAAGATGTCTCCGCCCCTTTTGTAAACATCGCCGCTTAAGTGGCTCCAAAGCCCGTGAACCTGGCATTGAAATCCACATTACCTGACCTTCCCCAATGAGAGAGGAATAAAAAAGAAGAAAAAAACTAAAAAGAAGAAGGAAAAAAAACGTGGACTCATCGAAAGAATATCGCGGCGCGCACAATTTACTTTATACTCAAACTACCCGTCCGACAGCGAGAGCGCGTTGTTAAAGACAATTTAACCACTTCGAAAAGCACAACGAAGAGAATAATTTTCTAACTTTAATTTTTCTTTCCCCTGATTTTTTATTTATTTTCTTAAAGTATCTATATGATTAGCTAATCGAATATCGATTATCGATAGTCGTTGGCGTGGGGAAGAAGTTCCGTAGATTATATTCTGTTGTTATTGTTTAATTGATGTGATTGTTTTGTTTTCGTTCGATAATTGTCGCCAATCGTTTATATGACAAATTATCGCAAGTCAGCATTTCTTATCCGCGAAATATTTTGCTAATTTCGTTCGTTCGTTGGAAGCATTTCCCGTGCGAACCAAGTGTGCGTTTCCCTTTTTGTTTCTCTGCGAAAAAAAATCTGAGGAAGAAAAAAATTATCAAATTTTTGTAGCGTGGGTGATAGTGTTGTTCATCTAAGGGTTCTCTTGATTCACCTGTAGAAACCCCCAACTCACGTAGTTCCGTCCGCGAATTTTTTGACTGAAAGTTAATTTACATGTGACTTTCTGCGTGTATTTTCTATAGTTTCTTTTTTCAACTGAGAAAAAAATAATTTTCATCGAGAAAGCCGGTCGAGTGATCACCGGAATTTCAGTGTCGAAAAAATGGATTTCTGTGAAAGGACGGAGACTTGTTTTTGGTGAAAAATAGTGAGGTTTTCTTAATTTAATAATAGTGCTTTTTTTATTTTTTCATTCCACCCCTAGCGAGTTTCGTCAGAACTCGTTTTCATAGTGCGCGCCATTGAGGATTATTGAATTTAGGACACGTCTTTTTTGGTGAGTACACACTATCCGTTTCATTCATTACTATAGCACACATTACTCGTTCATTCATTGATAAAGAACATTACTTTTGTCAAACGTTGAGACTCAGCCCCGGCCGGGCCGGCCTGCAGGTCACCTAGCTATTTGCATGGGCTTAAAATGATAAACAGAGTGGTTGCCATATTGCACGCTACGCTGCGCTACATCGCTACAACCATCCTTTGATGCGAAACTGCCTCAACCACTGTGCGATGCCAAAAGCATGCAAATAACTCATTCGGATTATTACGATTCTGAGGATTATCTTATAAAATAAAAGGCGATTTTAAAGCGATAGACCACTAGACCAGTTACGAATTTTTGTTTTATCAATTTTAAGCATTAAACTTACTGTAAAATTTTGTAGCGAAACGACGACCACATGCATCACTCGAAAGTTTCAACATCTACCCTTCTATGAAAATTAACCCTTTAATGACCAGATTAGTTCGTAAGATCGCTACTCATCCGTTTATACAGGGAAGGTAGTTAACTGTCCGTACTCTGGGGAGTTGGAATTGCCTATACGATAAATTGAAGGCGCCCGAAGAAATCCTATCCTGAAAGGGTCTACATCGATAATAGCTTTTATTCGGAATCGTGAGACTGGAACATTGGAACAATGTGAAAAAGACTGGATGAGAAGAACGGGTTGACTTGGGCTTAGTCCATAAAGGGTTAAATCAAATCGACATTGTTTATCAGTGTCACCGTTAGACATAGCCGTAGCCAGAATACTACTTTTCTCTCTCTTAGCCCATTTAAACACATATGTGTTAGAAAAGGATAGATATAGGGGCTGTCACGTGACTTCAGCCCCTGTTTCTGTCCTTTTCTAACACATGCGTTTAAATGGGCTAAGAGAGAGAAATACAGTATCCTGGCTACGGCTATGCCGTTGGATATTGTGGTTATTTTATACCTATAATACGACGTAGACGTAGTATTTTATCTATTTGAATCCAAACTAAAGGTCGAATTTGATAGTCATCGCCAATACCAACTATATACTTCGATATATTTTTCATGGGTTTACATGAAAAAAAAAAAAATGCAACGTTATCAGATTACACACTTCGACTCTGATTTGCGTGGTGAATTCAAGATGACCTAATCCGCAAAGAACGCAAAGAAACAAGTAAACTTTCAACGGGGTGGTTCAGAATAATATGAAGTTATGATTTTAAAACTCAGAACTGAAAAGAAAGCTCCAAGTGTATTTAAAGGTTAAAAAACAGTTTACAAAATGATATTCCTGTTAACGCAGAGGTGGCTGATTTGGCTGTGTTGAAGTCGCTTCGTGATGGATACGGGATCAAAATAATATCCCGTAGTGACAACCATAGACTGTTTTTCTTCTCAGTGGCGAGGCGTGCGATTTTGCAACGTTCCTTTTTCCCATTTAAACACATTAGAAAGGTCGAAATGCCTGGCCATCGCCGATGACTGAAGCGTTCGACTTTTTTGGTGAATTTAAATGGAGAAAGTGCATTGTGGCCAAATTTCACGCCTCGTCACATTGAGCGCACAGTAATTTTGCATCAAGTTCCGTAAGAGTAAGAGCTCGAAATCACTGTGGCAAAAGTTTATCACGTTGGAGATAAGCAAGTACAGTGGTAAAATCGAAGGATAACAAATAGACGTTGGATTTTTTTTGTAGACTTAAGTTACCTGTGATATGGCTCTTGCAAACTTTTGCTACAGGGAATGGAAGAGTAAATTCTTGCAAAAAAAAAAAAAAAACCTGTAAAAATGACGATAAGTACACTAAAAAACCACAAAATTCACTCTCAAAATTGGGCTTAGTGGAGGAGCGACGTAGATATCATGGGAGATTCCTATCTAAATTGGGATATATCTCTGTGTTTCCGCAAAGAAAGTGAAAAATTAGACAAGAATCTCCCATGATACCTGCATTGAACCGCCATTCCGATCTTGTCGTTAAAGCAGTTATGTGTGTTTATTGCTAAATTTTAGACTTTCTTAATGTGCTTTTCGTGATTTTCGCTGGTTTTCTCATCAGACTGAACTATCCATTTTCGCACAGCAAAAATTTGCGAGAGCTTCATTCAAAACACGTGATCGGGCAACGGTTAAAGCGATTCTGTCAGTGGCGAAGCGTGGAATTCGGCAACAATGTATTTTCTCCGTTTAAATTCACCAAAAAGGTCGAACGCTCCAGTCATCGGCGATGACCAGACATTTCGACCTTTCTAATGTGTTTAAATGAGGGGAAAGGAACGTCGCCAAATCGCACGCCTTGTCACTGGATCAGGCTTGAGTTTTGTAATATGTGGGTGACGTATCTACGAAAAAATTAAAGAGCCGTTTAACACTTTTCAATTTCCTGTCTGTGTGTACTTTTCCATTTGCTGATGATGTGCGAACGAAGACCTATCGCTGCTGAATTGGTCCTTTCGATGTTGAATAATGGAAGAGTAGCTTCACAAAATCTTTAACCTTTACTGGTGAATCGAATATTTTTTTCTCCAATAATCTCATTTGCAAGTCAATTTACTTGAGACTCCATAATATACGACGTTTAAGAATGTTCTCTATATTATAAGTGGTGGTAGCCACCCCGAACCGTGGTTGAGTTTAAAGTCAAAAACAGTCAACTAAACCTCTTATATATTTTCGACAAACATGTCGAAAACAGCTCACCTGAGCCAAGTTTTAAGATAGTTCGCTCATATACCTAATATACCCTAATTTAAAACCCTGTAAACCCTATATATGGCTAGAATAGGCCCGGAAAGATCTAAACCAGGCATGATGATTTGATTTTTTATTCGTGGCCGAAAGAAAAATAAGTCTTTTAACAACTGCCTTTCATACGCATCAGTTTTAAATCGGCCGCCAATAGAAATGATATTCAATTCTAACTATAACGCGAGTTAAAACCCACGCGAAATCCTGTTATTCAGAATAAACTGAGGATGACCTTTTTAAAAGAACTTTCAAACTCATTTCATTTGCTTGTAAAGAAATTGACTCGAAAGTAAGCACGGACCAATCAGATATCACCTCTATTAAACAAGCCTGTATTTTAAGTGTCAACCTAAGCAAATCTATCCAGGATTAACAAAATTGAATTTAAGGCTGTCGTGAGCTGGATTAGGATACAGCATCCTCAACCTTTAACCCTTAATGGACCCAGAGCTGCCGATTTGCGTAGATTTAATTGACATTTTGAAATTCACCGAAGAATCCACCGGTTGAGAAAAGATTACAGAGTTTAGTTCAGAGTATGACTGTAACGTACGAAAATACTCTGATCTGCAATCTATTCTCAATAGGTGGAAACGCCGTTAATTAACTAAAATATACCGGTTGAGAAAAGAGAAAAGACGCTAGTATTTTCGAGCATTACAGACATACTCTGAACTAAACTCTGTAATATTTTCTCAACCGGTGGAATCTTCGGTGAATTTCAAAATGTCACTAAATCTACGCAAATCGGCAGCTCTGAATGGACCAAGCCCGAGTATACTTGTTTTTCTCTTCTAATCTATTTCACATTATTTCAGTCTTATTACGGATAAACGCGATTTTCGATGAAAACTCTTCCAAGATAAGATGTCTTCGGGTGCCTTCATTTCATCGTATAGGCAATTTCAACTCCCCCGAGTACGAACAGTTAACTATAGCTTCCTTATATGAACGGAAGTGTGACGTTCTTTTGAACTAACCTGACCCTCAGAGGGTTAATTAATGAGATTGTTTGGCGAAAGGTTTAAATTGCCTTGAAACCTCAATAAATGTCACATCACTGCATCCATGCATTTATGCGATAGCTATGTTGAGTAGGGTACAGTTATGCGACAGTTACAGTTAGTTATGTTGAGTAGATACAGTTTTGCGATTGCATCACGATAAATAATTAAAAACACAAGTTGATGATACTAAGCTGTTACAGCAAAACTGTCATGCTGTATGGTAATTGAGAATCAAAACATTAGCGACAAGCGGCAAGATTGTATATTCATGGATCAGTAAGAATTAAGAATACACATGATCTTTCTAAGTTCAGTTTAGAGACACATTTGTGAAGCCACACGCATCCCCCCGTTAAGGAAATATGGCGCGAATCTTTTTTTATTACAAGCTCGTCGCAATAGATTAAAAATCGAAACTTCAAACTTTGCGAACCGGGAAACACAACATTTTCTAGAAAAGTGGCTGTTGTCTCGAACCAATGCATTGTCACCATTATTCCACCAGAGCTCTTGATGTTTTAGAAAATTACAGATATATAGGCGAAAATCACCCAATTGTCTCTTGTTCTATTTCCCTCTCTTTGCCTCTTATTCGAGCGCTTGATGTTTAAAAAAGGACAGAGATAGAGGTGAAAATAACCCAATTGTCTCTTCTTTCCCTCTCTTTCCCTCTCTTTGCCTATTATTCGAGCGCTTGATGTTTAAAAAAGGACAGAGATAGAGGTGAAAATCACCCAATTGTCTCTTCTTTCCATCTCTTTCCCTCTCTTTGCCTATTATTCGAGCGCTTGATGTTTAAAAAAGGACAGAGATAGAGGTGAAAATCGCCCAATTGTTCTTCTTTCCCTATAGTTTTGGCTTTTTGAGCGCCTGCTTTAAAAAAGGACAGAGATAGAGGCGAAAATCACCCAATTGTCTCTTCTTTTATCTTTTCCTATAATCGTGTGTGTTCAAATAGACGGAGAGAGAGAGAGAAGGGTAGGTAAATGCCTAAATCCGATTCTGCATGCAGACATTCATGCATAGTACGAGTGCTTCTGAGAATTAGTGAGGTTATTTCTAAGATTTCAATGTCGGGTGAAAAAAAGTAGTACATGTAGGGGTGTGGGTGTGTGTCTCTGTGTGTTTGATATACAATGTGTGAGTGTTTGTTTAAAACAGCCGACAAGTTCAATGACACTTCATAGTTTAAAATACAATCGTTGCTTTTGTCCAAGCTATGAGCGGACTGGACCAATATTCGTTTTAAGGACACTTCCGGATAAAACGCAGACTTGACTCGCCGGTTCCGGTTTTAGAGAAAAAAATAAAAACAATCGAATGGAAGTCGGAGTATGCGACAAATCGCTTTTGAAAGTAATTAGTTCTTTTTTTCTCCCTTTTTAACTTTTTTAAGATTTCCTAAATTTAATGATAATGAATTGGTTAAATTAAATATACATATATTGACTAAAAAAATATCTGTACACTTCTGCGAGGATTTGAATTATTTGATATTCGTTTCGGGGGGAAAATCTTCCATTGATTTTCCGTCATGCGAAACTGACCTTGAGAATAAATTGAGGGGTTTAATTTTTATTCGAGGGGTCCAAATGTACTTTTCTTGATTTCAATGAAATTATGGTCAAAGTAGAAGAAATATAATGATTCACATGCTCGATCAGTATTTCTCTAACTTACGCTATATTTTGACCCAAACAGCCAAGCAGGCAACTTTAAAGTTTTTTTTTTTACGGAATTTGAGAAAGAAAGTATAAATAAATGCAAAGAAAAAACTAAAAACTATGAGTTTTTGGAGGCGGTGCACAAAGAGTACTATGTAATAGGAAAAGTTCCGTAAAAAATGAATGGATCACTTCTGACAATGTTATTTTTTCCCCCGAAATAGAAAATTGAGCTGCGCATTAACGGATATTCGAAATTGCAAAACACTTTCAAAATAGACCTATTTATACATTAAGTCAATAGTCTGGAATCGTTGAGCAGTTTTGGAAAATCTGATATTTTCCATGGAACCATAATAGGCGAATCTGTTTACCAGCGGATTATTTTTTTTTTTTTTTTTTTTTTTTTTTTTTTTTTTTTTTTTTTTTTTTTTGTAAAAAATAAACTTGAGAGGACAGGACACTCGCAAATATTAATGGGTGGGTTTCCCGGAGCAAGCACGCACGTGCGTATATTTGAAATCAGTTGAGTTTTTCGGCGTATAGGATACGCATCTGCCACTCTAGTATTCTAAATAGTATGCATGATGAGTGTTGTTAATGTGAGAGGAGTCACATCGATAACAATAAGCCAGTGTCGTGGAGCACTTGTTGCCAGATTCTGAGAAATATCCATGCATCTTATTCGAACCTCTTTCATAATTAAGTCTATCATAACAAAAGTCATGTTTTACACGGGAAAGGACTTATTGCAGAGCTCGTGTTAAAATAGTTTTCGGCTCTTTTAGCAGAAAGCGGTCTTATTAAAATCAGTTTCTTTGATCTATTAAAACCAAATTTTGTGGTATTTTAAAGCAAAATTTTGTGGTGTATTAAAATCAGATTTTGTTGTGTATTGTTGTGAAATTTTGTGGTTTTTAAAACCAAAAAATTTTGATTCATGCATTCTGCACCGTGTGTGGTATACGACCACAAAATTTTGATTTGTGCAACCACAAAATTTAGTATGACCACAAAATTTGGTTTTAAAATACCAGTCTTATTAAATGCAAGGTTCGTGTGAACAGATGATTAATTCCAATAGAGCTGTGGTTTTTGTGACCAAAGTCGATCCAAATCCAAATCTAAAAAAATGGGGGCTGATTTTCCGATTTGGTGACATTAAGGTTAATTTAAACAGGCCAGTCCGGTGGCGCTGTAGTATTTTACCCCGTTCCTAAAGCGGCAATGTGGAGAGAGACTGGGCAATAGAGGCGCTGAAGAAAAAAAATCCGCCTACTTTAAACGAAAACGAATGAACGGTAGGCGCATTTTTCTTTGCAATCACCGTTTTTTTGTGCTGATGAAAAAAATCTGCGCATTTTACATAGAAGCGAGCGTATAATCGGAAGTCTTACTCAACCGCTGAAGAAGAAAAGTCAGCTTATCTTAAACGGGAACGAATTGGCGGTAAACAAATTTTCCTTTATATTCACAGTTTTTCGTGCTGAAGAAAAATATGCGTATTTTGTATCGAAGCAATTGCGAAAAAGTAGACACATATTTATCAGCAGCGTGGCAACTCTGAGGTATCTCGGCTTCAGCGACCTCTTCTATTTGTTCCTGCATAATATTTATTCTAGCGGCCCGAGTCTGCGTGGCGCTGAGCGGGCGGGACTGGGCTGCTGAATGGACCAATACCGATGGAGTGGGGCAGTTTCGAGACGGCTCATCGGTTTTAGAAAACAACGCAGCAGAATCAATCCAAAATGCTAATAACTCATGAGCTTTGATCAATCACTATAATGATACAGGCTAAGCGGGCTTTGCTCTCGCAAATATCGGAACCATTTCCTTCGAATGCAGGAAATTTACATTGTAGATCGTTTCCGCGATGACTTTTCCGTGACGATGGTGGTTATCGATATTCTCAGACGATATATAATCGAATGGTATTTAAAATCTAACATCTTACTGATTTGATTGAAGTTATAAATCAGTATTATAAACTATTTAAATGTAAGGAAGCTCAGTACGCAGATTAAATTGAAAGAATAGACTTCGATCATTTTGGAGACTTCGACGCGCCGGTATAAAAGTATTATAATATCGGGAGGTATTAGCACAGAATAGTATAATCAGAACGGAAACTAACTCCCATAAGAGCCAATGGAAGCAAGTTTGGAATTTAACGCGGCACCAATGGGCAACGCTGTGGTCCTATATCCCAACATGGCGGACGAGTGTGATTTGTATTGAAACTCATTTATTTCTGTAAATTCTGGAAAAAAATCTTAAGTTTCCGGCCTCACTTTTATTCTCATGGCATTTCAGAATAAAAATTTCACGAATCATGTCCTATATTTTTTTTTTCGGGCGCGAATCCAGATGAAAACATCCTATATCCCAATATGGCGGACGCGCAATGAATTTGCCTCAAAATCCGTCAGAGTTTCCGTTCTGGTTGTATTATTCTGTGGTATTAGGAGGGATTAAAGAGGAGGGTTCAGGATTTTGGATGTTGTTCGTCACTTCTTATGTTTAAAGGAACTCAAAACAAGGGTCACTAGTTTCAAAAATTATCTTAAAGACCAGCTCGTGAATCGCATAAACCTATGAGCACAGAGTATTATACAATCAGATTGGGAACTTCGGTTCAATTTGACGCATTTTTTTCTGATCCACCAAGTTCAAAACAGTGGCGGCTCGTGCATTTTGGCAACAATGTCTTTCCTCCATTTGATTGTGTGTAAAACAATCGATTCGGAAGTGAGGAAGCGGTACTCCAGCAATCGATTGTTGAGCATAGATTCAAATGGGGTGCAAACATTGTTGCCAAATTGCATAAGCCGCCACCGCGTACAGGTTCAAAACCATCCCCATTCAAAGCAATGCGAAAAAGACAGAGACAGAGTTATACGTCCGTCATCTTGAAAATTCACCAAAGTAGACCGAAAAATGTTTCCAATGGCTCTTATGGAAGTTTTCATTCTCATTGTATCATTCTGTGCTATGAGTTTCAGGTTAACATTTATTTATTTATTTATTTATTTTATTTTTTTTTTTTTAATTTGGTACAAAGGAGCCTTCCGGCTATGGTACAAGTCATAGACTAACATATACAATTTCACAGAATAATATTACTTTTTCAATTCCTTTAAATTATAAATTGCTTTTACTAACAAAAAATGTTTTAATTTAGAAAAAAATAAATTTACGTCGCCGTCTTTAAAAGGGTTTTTTATGTCTAACGGAAGCAAGTTGAATATTTCGACCGCAACATGAAGGGATAGTACAAATAACGGTGTACACATTTTTACGTACCATAGCAGTTTTCACTCAAAGTTACATATTGTTTTGATGTTTTGATTGATAAAAATTCTTGGTACTGTGCAAACAGAATCACTGAATGCGTAGTGCAAAGAGACGGGTTATCCCACTTTGGCTGGGCTGCCGTTTTGCGTATAATGAACGGCATTTTTTTTTTTTTTTTTCAATTCACTGATGATTCCCCGGTTGAGAAAAGCTTACATATAAGTTAAATTCAGTTCATGATTTTACAGCACGGAAATACTCTAATATGTAATCTTTTTTCAGCCGGTGGAGTCATTGGTGACTTTAAAAAAACGTGCGGATATTTTATTAACTTAACATCAATTCCACCGGTTTAGAAAAGTTTATAGATCAGAATATTTTCGTGCAGTACGGTCATACATTGAACTGAACCGTGTAACCTGTTGACACAGTGCAACTGTCCCATTGTCATTATTATTTGTGAGTTTGTTTTTCATTTCAATTCACCAAAGTTCGAGGACAGTCAAATAATAATTATATTGTTTACGGGTCTCTCGCCGTGCGTAATCGCGAGCGATGGATGTGGCTTGAAAGTATATTTATATTTTTACTTGAGAGCTTTGAATGTACAAGTTTATAAATAAAAAAGTCTGCCATCCTGAGGACAGTGAATTCTATCTGACGAATAACCAAAGCTTCATATTGTGTCTGCGACATTTTTTATGGTTGCTCGCATCTATTTTAAAACTATTATAGAAAAAAGTAGGCAAAAAAAAAGTGTTACAATTCCTCATTCCGCACGCTCTGACGTGGTATGTGTGATTCCGATGCTCTGATTCTTGTAAAAGGTGTTGCCAGTTTTTTGTTGATATTTCTAAAAATTCCCTAAAATGGGGATGTTGCACACTCTTACTATAAGCAATTTAATAGTCGATTCTGTGGTGTGAAAACCTCCAAAAATAACGATGGCAGCACTAAAAACTTCCAAAATCCACTCCTAAACTGAATAAACGCTTTTATTCTCGCTTTAACCAACAAAAATAAAAATATTTCTGTCAAAAGCATTATTCTTTCAGCAAATGCTATGTAGTAACGGACTGTAGATTTAATGAATTGCTGTAACTATGCATTTAGCTTATTTTTATAAGAGCTCTAAAACAGGTAGAATAACATACCTGAATGACCTTTTGGCCTCCCCCTCAAAAAACTGTGCGATTCCGATGTTATACTATTAAATGCATACCATTAGTCTTTGTTTAACTTGCAAAAATAAATATTTTTGACAAACATGTTCATTTGATCAGTAGCTATGAATATTTTAAAAGGCTTTAAACGTCAGAAGAAAATTATATTATAAAAATATTTAACAAAATGATTATAATGACAGTTTTAGAGCAATTTAATGCTGTGGCAATAATAAGTAATTAATAATGATTAGATAATGTTCAAATTTTTTTTAAAATGCTTTAAATGTCAGCGGAAAATCATATTATAAAAATATGTTACAAGTTGATTATAATGACGGTTTGAGAGCAATGGGGCAGTTGCAAGGGTCTGATATTTTGTGTTTTTTATAATGAAAATGATAGCACTTGATGAGCTGAGAACAATGGTGCCTTTGGTTGTTCCCTAAGTGTTACGGTTTTGGAGACACACATGTGTAAAGTTGTGAAAAATCGTGTGCGTAGTGACGTCACTACGCGGAATTCCCATTTAAAACAATGTATTTTGGGCCAGAATCTCATCTCCGGAACAATGGGACTCAATTAGAAACCAAAGGCATCTTTGTTTTCAGCTCATCAAGTACTTTCATTTTCTTTATAAAAAACACAACATTTCAGACCCTTGCAACTGCCCCATTTAATGCTAAAATTGGCAATAATAAATAATTAATAATGATTATATAATGTTCAAATTGTTTAAAATGCTTTAAATGTCAGCGGAAAATAGTAATATACAAAATATAAACTAATTTTATTGTAATGGCGGCTCGTGAACAATTCAATGCTAAAATTGGCAACGCGAAGCTTAAAACGAATTCTCTTGAAAACAAACGCTCCTCTTCCAGACGTTGATCGTCGACAGATTTAGATTGAAAAACCTCAAAATACATTTTTTTCGACATTCCACGCGTGTAAATAAAAATTTCGTCGAGTTATAGCGCTCGCCGTTCGGCATCATCGGTGAATAATAATCATTATTTCCGTAACAGCTGTGGACCTTCGGTCACTCTATAGTTGATTCCCCGATTTTCCTCCATGAATCGGATCTTGTTGGCTTGCACGAAACCGAAGAATTATCTTGCACAGTAATGATTATTTACTATGTTGGAGCAACGCTCTGTTTTGTTTATTTTTTATTTTTACAAATAAAGATCTCGTACTGCTTGCTCTTATACAGGGTGTTAAAAAAAAAAGTTTCCACTGCGGTTTTTTCGAAAACGGCTGTGAATTTTGAAAAACGGCCAAACACGTGTACAATAATATCGAGGGGGACCCATTTTAAGGGGGTTATTTTTTTTTAACACCCTGTATATAATAATGAGTAAAACAAAATAAGTTGTAAATGCCTGAATATTGGTTTACATTGTTTTCCGTGAATAAAATCCAAGAAAATTATGTAAACCAATATTCAGGCATTTACAACTTATTTTGTTTTACTCATTATTATATACAGGGTGTTAAGAAAAAAATAACCCCCTTAAAATGGGTCCCCCTCGATATTATTGTACACGTGTTTGGCCGTTTTTCAAAATTCACAGCCGTTTTCGAAAAAACCGCGGTGGAAACTTTTTTTCTTAACACCCTGTATGCTTCGCAAACCATCAACCAGGAAAGCTGTGTCACTATTGCCGATGGCTCTTCGCTTTGAACTTTTCAATACCTAATTCTAAATTTTATTTGCTTTAATTTTTTTTTATATATATGCGCATTTATTATTGTGCGTCTGGATTAAATAATGCGTGAATTCAAGTTCCAGCAGATTTTTTTTTCCTATGCCCGGGGGTAAATGGTTGACACTGACAATGGAATACAATTTTGATAAGTAAAAAATTTGCAGAGCTCCTTGGTTATTTGGTTTACGTCGCAACGACGCAAAAATTATTGACTTGGTGGCCAAAAATCAGCAAGCTCATATCAAAATCAGCAAATTAGTGAGACCATCTGAAATTATGATGATAATGATAATTTATTTTCAGTCTATAGACATAATTTGCAAAACAAATAAATTAAATAAATTGAGTAAACTATGTAACTACAAGGAGAAAAAATAGAACTTCATATTTTCTACCATTATTGCTGAAAAAGCCTCTTCTAACGGCGGTCAATAATATACTGGCATTATTTCGTTTTTTCTACTACGGTAGTTTTTTCATTCACCGGGGCAGTATTTTACAATCTACGTTCTAGGGCCAACAAATAATCTACCGACGGAAGTCGGAAAATTTACCGTGGTAGAAAAAACACTCGATCACGATTCCTGAGACATTTTCAGCAATCCTGATGGACAGTGCGAAGAATTCTGGGTCACACGTCTACCGGATTTTTTTTCCTTGTAGACGCATTAAATAAATTAAAGTCAAATTAACAAAATTATCACTCAGCAGCGAAATACACTCACTTCTTCTTTTTGGGATGTTTTATTCCTTTCTTACACTCTTCATTCTGTTCTGAAAAATTATCTCAGCTGAGGAATGAAACTCATGGTGTGCAAAGTTCGTGCTGAAAACTTTTAAAGTATGATTCAAAGCGCTGTCATTTTCCTGACTGTACAAAGTCAAGTCGTTCATTTTTTACCACTGAGCGTCGACTGTTGTCCTTTCAAACTAAGCCGGTGAGAATTTGAATAAACTCAAAAATTACCAATAAAAAAAATGGGAGAATAAGGTTAAAAAAAACTAACAAAATTATATGGCAACAAAGTTTTGTTTTACACGCGTGACGGCATGTTTCATGTATTTCAATAGGTTTTTAGCATCCTATGGTTAGCTCACCTCCCTCAACAAGGCAGAAATTTTTGCTGATAGTGAGTGGTAAACACAAATCTACTTTGATTCCAATCTTGCGAAGAAAAAAAACGAAAAATAAATAAATATAATAAAAAAACAGGTCGAAGGTCATTAAGGGCTGTCTAGTGTTTGGTGAAAAATTGAACTTCAGTCGTCGCTCTCTTGAATAAAATGACCTCCGCCACCTGAAGACGTTTTCGCTCGAATAAAATTTATAGCTGTAAAAGCTGATATTTAAATTTTGCCATCTCTAGAGCTCTACTCATGGGTAACCACAATGAGCTAAACCAATAGAAAGGCTAATACGTGTTAAAAGTCCTATTCCAAATTGCGACAGCATGGACTGTCTGATTTTGATTTTGTTGCCTCATTTTCTTAAATTTAAATCACGAATTGTAATTAATTCAGAGGAATTAGGTTCTAAACCAAAGTGCAAGTGTTTTACAGTGGCTATCTGGACACAGAATTCCATTACAGCCATCCAGGTGAAGAAATTTTGACTTATTTCTTTCTTGTGTCAGTTTCTTTGTCGAGCAAATCCTTCCAGAAGAAGCAGTTACATCAATGCCAGGGGCTCTTGCAAACTTTTGCTATAAGGGATTGAAGAGTTGATTCTTGCATAAAAACCTTTAAAAATCACGATGAGTACACTAACTCGGGCTTGGCCTATAAGAAGTTAAACTTCACCCAATCATGACGGATCTATACTGTATTTTATTAAAAACGTTAATTAAAACATTGAATTTTTTTTGTTTTTTGTTTTTTTGTTTTTTTGTTTTTTTTTGTTTGTTTTTTTTTGTTTTTTTTTTTACAAAAAAGTTTTGCTGCAAGTAAAAAAATTACTTCATCCGCGACTGACACCACTTCGTATCAATCAGGTATCGTTTGAATCTCCCGCTCGTAGGATCAATAGTCGCGTCTGATTGGTTCATTTGAATTTTCCGCTCACAACTCGGGCGGCGCGAACTCCTATCACGACGCTGCGAGTTTTAAAGCACACATCCTCGAACACCTAACTACTAAAGTGGCGGCTCGTGCAATGTCGCAACAATGTAATCCCTCCATTTAAACCTATGTTAATCAATCGATCTTCAGGCGGTGCAATGTACCCCCAAGTTATCGATACTTTTGCATAGGTTTAAATGGCAAAAAAGCATAGTTGCCAAATTGCACGAGCCGCCACTGCTAACTCCTAAGTGGTGTCGTTTTCAGTGTGAAGTCGCTCTTGAAGGTAAACAGCTCAAAGTGTTTGTCGTGCGGAGGAATATATCGGTTTTCAAGAGGAGACACGCAATTTTTTTTTTTTTTTTTTTTTCAAACTACACGGCCGGCATCTGCATTGCGACTGGTGAACGCGCACAGTCAGCGAACACTAATGGCGGGATGGTAAAAAAAAAAAAAAAAAAAAAAATGATCAAGTAAAATAAATTCCTTAAAAAATGACTGTAGAGTACGTTAGTAAACCTACGGGAGTAAAATGTAGCACTATCCCCCCAAAGTTTCACGGAAAAAAAAAGATTAGTGAAAATAACCATACTGATACTTGATTTTGGCAACTGCTAGTTGTTATGGTAAATTTGACCAGAAGTATGATACATTTACCGATACTTTGAGTAAATTCGACTTGCAATCAGGTAACATCACCTAGTATACCTAGTCAAAACATAGTATACTTCTGGTTAACATTACCATAACATCTAGCAGGTGCCAAAATCAGGTATCCGTATGGTTATTTTCACCGTAGTTTTTTTTTTTTTTCCGTGAAGCGTCCTTTTGCACATGAAGCAATAAAATGAAGAGATTCGGAGATATCGTCACCTTTGAAGGAAACTTCAGTCGCCAATTTTGGGGACTTTCCAGCTGAACGTTGGAGAAGACTCAAAAATTTTTGAATATTCCCCCAACTTTTGGGGAAATATCCCAATATTCAATTCATCATTAAACAACATAAAGTGCATTGTATTCAAAAGTTTCCTGTAAATGAAACATAAAAGAGAAAAACTTTGATATCGCAATGTGCTTGTAAAGGCAGTATAACTAGGTATACTTGCGCTCTATAATTTGAAGATCAATTTTCGACCGAATCCGCGTCATTTTGCCCACTGCGCGGTAAACCGCTCGAACTGGAATAACACTCGCCAAAACATATAAGAGTCAACCAGAGGATATTATAATAGAGACAACACGCAATTTAAGTGATCTTATACGAAACTCAAGTGTTTGTTTGACTCACTTCGAGACAAGTTCAAAAAAGTGCAACGTTGCCTAACTGATAGGCTTTACAACAGAATGGGTCTGTTGCAAACTTTTGCTACAGCGATAAAAAGTGTTAACTCCAATGTATGAAAAGTCCATTGGTGGCATCAGAAAGTCAATAAATACAATATTGAACTCACAAGAGGCGTTTATCGAAATCCAAGATGGCGGCAAAATATCGAGGAATCTGAATGTATGCACCGTGATCATCCAAGGATTGCCAACTTTGACAACCTCACTGCAGGTAGAGGTTATGTGTTTGTTTACGTTGTGATTGGTTGTGATGGATATTGTGAGGTTGGCTATCCTTGAATGTTCGTGGTGCATGCATACAGATTGCTCGATATTTTGCCGCCATCTTGGATTTCATTAAACGCATTTTGTGAGTTTATTGTTGCATTTCATTGCTTTCTGATGCCATCATTGGACTTTTCAGGCGATTTTACATTAAATTGCACACTCTACAGAGCTGTAGCAAAAGTTTGCAACAGACCCATTAAATAACTTATATGACAATATGTTGGAGGCACGCGGATCCCTTTGCTGGCAATAAATGCCTCATTTTATGGGCATTAATCCATGGCAACGTAGACTTTTGTCCATTTGAACCCTTACAAAAAGGTCAAATTCGATAAGCATCGCTGATCCCAAGATAATTTGATATATTTTATGAGTTTAAATGGAACTAATGCACCGTTCCTAGATTACACTCTTCACCACAAATCATTGTTTTGGCGAAAAAAAAATTCGAAAATTGTGTAAATAAGGGACACCTTATACGGTTCACCCAATTTCTTTTGCAACAAAAAGTTCCGTTAAGCTGGGAAGGTGGAAATGAATTTTTTTATACTTTTCTAGATTCGCGAGAATGACACGTACCTTTCTCCGCCCTTTATGTATTTTAATCCATCCTGTGTGCTATGCATGCGTCTAAATTAGCACCACTCATAGATCGTTTTAATGAGACGACGCAAAATTGTTGCGAAAATTCAATTTTTGTCTTCTTTTTCAGATTACTTATTTTTGTTAAAAATGATCTAATAAAAAAGAATAATTCCTGGTGATACACTTTTTATGGGACGTAACAGTAAAATTTTACTTCATCAAATCGTAATCGCTAGAAAAAAGAAGAAGAAAAAATCCCCATAAAAAATCACTTTCGCACAGATTGGTCCATTTGGACAAAACAGAAAGCCCAAACTCTTCTTTGCAATGTACCCAGCCCAGTGGGGTAGTTAAGGGGGTAGGTTCTAGGGGTCGAGACCCCCTCTTCTTAACACCAAAATTTTCCCTAAAAAGAAAAGGTCGTTCTTTGCGTTTTCAGAGAAATTTGACCAAATTCGGACCTATTGTCATCCCCTGGACAATTTTCGAACCCCGGACTCCCTCCCTCTTGAAAAAATTCTGGCTACCCCCCTGACCAACCCCGTGGCTCTGTGTCCGTATTATGACGTCAGTTGGATATGCCCGCGTTTCTGTTCCGAATATTCACTTTTATTTATGCCTAAGAACCATCTTGGATTTAAATTATCTTAAGAGCTTAAAACCTGGTTCCACTTCATACGCACGAATAACGACGGCAGTTTCCGTCTGCTGCAGTGAATCCAGGAAATTTCCTTCCTCTCTCTTTGTCCATATGAATGAATGCGTTAGAAAAGGAAAGATCCCAACCTCTGTCCTTGTCTAACTCATGCATTCAAATGGACAAAAAGAATGAAAGACAAGGTTCCTTGTTGCACCGCTGTCCGTCTTCAAGACTGGCACGCATGCTCTGTGTATTTCCATCAATTCAGAGTACCGTCTGAATACAGATACATTTTTATGTACGTTCGACGGATACATATACAATCGTCTTCTGTGTGAAGAAAATCCTGCACGTTTCATCGAATTACTTTATCTCTCGCGTAATATTTCGGGCAATAAAAAATAAAAGAAGTAACCGCGAATGCGTTCCACGCGTTTTCTTATGACACAAGCGTGCTTGAGTGTACACTGTATACAGGGTGATCCAAAAGTCTGGTGACCCCTGAATATCTTTTGAACAGCTGTAGATAAAAGAAGGAAACTTGGGAGATGTTTATAACTCAAAAGAAACTATCTTTTGAGGAGGTCAAATTATAGTTTCTTCTAATTGTAAGTTAAAAACATCCCCCAAGTTCGTTTCCTTGTTTTATCCACAGCCGTTCAAAAAAATTCAGGGGTCGCTGGACTTTTGGATCACCCTTTATACAGTGGGTATATTTTTCGCATCCTGCATTATGACTTATTATGAGGTCTCGGTGAACTTCATTACCGCCCATTAAATTGTCATCATTCGTAAGTCACGGAAATTTCCATTTGACCAACCGCGAACTTTGTACCTGTATTAATAAAAAACCATAAACTTGTGTTTATACTGTGCTCTGATCACGTGCGATTTTATACCTACATCCCCTCTTCCATTATCTGCAAAGCATCCCTCTGAAATTCGAAAGTCTTGTTTATTTCATCTCAACGAGATACACTTAATGGGTGCAGGGGCGTGCCGTGGTTTCCAGAGAGGGGGGGGGGGGCAAGAATGCAATCTCGCCGCCCTCCGCAAACAAAATTATAAATTTGATGCCTTTTTTTTTTTTTTTTTTTTTTTTGCTTGCACTGATTTTGCCGCCCTCTGAAATTCATTTTCAAATTTGATAACTTTTTTTTTTTTTTTGGTTGTTCAACCTGATTTTGCCGCCCCCCCCTGAGAGTGCCGCCCGGGGCAAGAGTATACCCACATGCCCCCCCCCCCCCCCCCACGGCACGCCCCTGAATGGGTGGACCGCGTAACCGACACGTAAAATATCCCTGGTAAAAGTGTTCCATGAATTTCCATGACCGAAATTCCGTGGGCATGATTTCCTTGGGTAATCATTATTTTTCCATGAAATTACATGGGAAATCTTGTGGAATCTCATGAACAGCCCATGTAACTCCATGAAATTGCATGGAAAAATAGTATTTTTCCCACGGATTTCCATGACATTTGATTGGAAAATAATAATAGCACACGGAGATAATGTCCACGGAAATTCGGTCACAGAAATTCACGGAACACTTTTACCAGGGATTTTGGTAGTAACGGTTAAGTTGTAATGTTTCGCATCTAGTTCCATGTGACCATGTATATTGGTGCAACGCTCAGAAGTTTTAAAAATGTTTCGTTTCACAGTGCATGTGATACATTTGGAAAGATGGGAAAAATTATACCTTGACCCTAACCTACAAATCCTCCAGAAGTTGGTTATGCAGCTTACTCATTAGAGTTGATAAATGTTTATAGTTTGTTGTTTCATTAATAACTGACTAAAACGTGCGCTTTTTATTCTCTTATTGTATGTAGAGGCTACATAATATAATAACGATTATGATAATATAATAATGATGATAATATGTGTGTAAACTGCTGCACTCGGTCAATTTTTGATACCCGCAGACATTTGATTGACCTTTTCAGTGCTGAGTTATAAAAAATGAGTTTCACAAATCTTAGACCTTTACTAGTGAATCAAATTACTTTTTCTCATATGATTTCATGTGCATATCATTTTTTTGAAAAACATATAAGAACCCTTGTTAATTAAACGTCCTCTATATGAAACTATAGAGCAAAAGTGTTAAGGTTACTCTATTAAGATTTTTCCATCTTGCATTCCTAAAAGTAAAATGCAAATAATCTATTCCGTCAAAAAGTCAAATGAAAGATGAGATACTGGTGTTAAGCATGATTTCGAAATTAAGAGATGAGACATGAAATAATATTGAATTCTATTGTTGAAAGTAAGAAAAAGGAATCAATATTTATAGAAGACGAGTTTTGCGATAAAAGCTCTCGCGCTTAAAAGCTGTGGATGCTCAATAATGGGGCGAGGAACTCTCTCTCTCTCTCTCTCTCTATGACGGTGTCACGGATTCGAGAGATTGGTGTTTTGATTAACGAATTAATGCACGAATATATTATTATGTCACACAACTACTGTTTGCGATGATGTCGTTTTAAACAACCGGTAGTCCAGTGATCGAAATTTTCAATAATCTCCAAAAAAAAAAAAACTCGCGGTGCGATGGTATAAAAAGTGAGAAACTCTCAGCTAAAAGTGAGCATTTGAAATAATTGATGTGTTCTTTTAAAAAAGGAATAACTGCGGAGATACATCATAGTATTTTCTATTATAGCTCTAAGTTTGATCCCCCCCCCCCCCCTGAAGAAAAAGAAGCGGTTATAATCGACATATGACCCCAAAAAAATTTCGCGTTGCGCGTTAAAATAAAATGTGGGTTAAGCAAAAAAAATAAATAAATAAAAAAAAAAAAAACAATATTTAGGATAAATCCACAGCTCCTAATATTAAGAGGAAGACTTCACATGATTCCTTTGAAAAAATTAAAAATTCCATGAAGAAAAACATCAAGCATTCCGTTTTTGCCACTTGACATAGTTTAAGAGTACATAATTTTGCTATTTTGCTTTAGTAAACATTTGTTTAAAAGTCTTTTTTTACAACTTATTTTTGAAACTTATTCTTGCTGAATCAACTTCAAGTTTGATGAAATGAAAAGAGAAAAAAGACCGATGCTTTTCCCACTGTACGCTAGTTTGCGTTTCACTAGCGCTGGCGCTGGAGGGCGATTCATAACCACCGTTTGATTAAATAATCAAAACATTAATTCGACTCTTCTGAACAGCTTCCGATATTCATGCCGGCTCGCTCAGCTACCGAAAAAGATTAGCGGCAGGGCGGGTCTATTTTTAACTCTTATTTTTGAGGCATCGATTTTATACTTGGCATTATTGAAGAAAAAAAAAAAGAAGTGAAAAATTGTAAATAATTACAACCTTTGTGTCCTCATATCAGAGTAGCTTCGCTCGTGTGCTTTGATCTCCGCGATATACGGCATGGCGAGACGTATCATCAACCGCTCCGCACAGTAGCAGAATTCAAATCCGTTGCGAACTTTAAAATTAGAGTTAGTTGTAGAGAAGTTGGCGGACCCCAACCGATAATCTTTATTTATATATTCAATATAATAGATCTGTTTAGTGTGACGTCACGAAAAAAAAAATTGGTTCCAAACAAATGCTCCATCTCACTTCCTCTTGTGGGTTTTCCCATAAGAAACAGGATCCACATTTTCAAATGCAAATTCGTGACAGCAGACAACAAGTTTTCTTAGATTTTATTACACCATTCGTATTTCAAAAACTTTAGAATGTAATCACCACTGGCGTACGCAGGGATTAGTCTCTCTCGCTCTTTTCCCGTTTGAGTGGATGTACTAGAAAAGGAAAGAAATAGGGGCTGAAGTCTCGTTCGAGCCCCTGTTTCCGTCCTTTTCGTACACACGTGTTCAAATGGGGAAAGAGAGAGAAAGACACATTCCTGTGTACGCTACTGGTAATCACCCTACAACAACATTTGTGAAACATCGCTTATTATTTTACAATCACAGTTATTTCGAAGAAAGTCCTCAATGTTTTGTCCTTGTCCCACTCACGGTTTCTTATGGGCACAAAATTCTCGGATTTAGGCTCATCGGCACCATCACACCACGTGTATACATCGAACAAGCTTCGATAGGAAGAGAGGTTAGGATGATTGAGTGTCATGGCGGTGATACTCCCATGAGAGACCGTGAGTGAGACAAGGAAAAAACATACCACATCTCTCGGTATAACTGTGATTGTAAATTTCTGGTTATGAAGTACTAGACTTTTTGTGGTTAACATATCGTTATGATCCTGGTAATATTATACTAGAATTTAGGAATTATTTTTTTTAGCGATGAAAGGGTTAAATAGACTCTATGAACGCTAATGTAAAAACCGACCGAGAGAATAGTGTTCGCGTCAAGATTAATTGCGGCATTCATATTTTTCACAGCTATATGGAATACATACGGATACAATTCGCTTCGTGCAAATCATAATTCATAAATAAAAACTACGCTTGAAATAAGATTCAAGTTTTGCCGATCAATCAACATTATTAATACTATGAGATTTGTCAATTACTAATGGTTCATTTACAATGATTTTAATTCAAAGCAATGCGCGACCGTGACTTTTGTTCGTCAGTTGCCACATTTTTGCAGAATAATCAATGATTATGTTCGATTGACCTCCGTGACTGCCATTTTGTGAACCCACTGATTCCAGAAATTCTTACATAAATAATAGTTGCGACAAACATCAAATGAAAATAAAACGTGATAAATCAGAGATGAATAAATAATTCATAGATGCGTGGCTCCTGAATGAGATTATGAATCAACCATAGAAACTTATTAACTCAAGTTCAATAGAATACTCAATAGGGTGAATAAACTTTTGCAGAGCCCTTCCGCGTTAATTTACAGGTTCTATATATCCTTTTCTTTTGAGCTCTGATTATTTTGACATCCTATTCAAAGGTGTACTCACGGTTTTTTGACCTATCAAGATAAAGAGAATGGAAAGCAAAATTGAAACACTAAAAAGAAAGGATTGGCAAGGGTGCCATTTCAGATTTTCCTTGGGGGGGGGGGGGGGGGGAAGCCCTCCAAAAATTTGGATGACCTTTTTTTGTTTTTTTCCGTGCATCTTCAAAAAAATCTCTCTGGCTTGATTTTTCGGCCACATCAAAAATCCTTGGGGGGCAATTGCCCCCCTGCCCTCCCCCAAATGGCGCCACTGAGGATTGGTTTGCCAGACTGATGATTTGTTAAATCTTCGCAATCAAATTTGTTTGTCTTATTTACCCAAGAATTTAGGTACTCCAACCAATGAATTATAATAATCAGTACCAATAAATTAGTACTGAGTGTATCAACTCAAATTGGTACGGTGCACCCATACTTTTATTAGTCGCACTTACCCAATAAAATAATTGGTCCCAGTTACCAATTATTGGTTCAAGTACCTAATTTTTTGCCAAACCACCCCCCCCCCCCCCCCACTCTTGCATTACGAAGGCGGTGATGTCTTTCTACAACTTGATGCATATTTTGGTGTCGAAGCGGTGAATACAAGGTATATATTTATGCTGATACTAAAACAAAATTCGCGAACGCTAGGAAGGAATATGAACTTTTAGGAAGATGAGCCGCATATGAGTTATGTATATTCGATCAAGCTGTTGGCCTTGATCAATCATGAGTCAACAGTGATCTTAATTCGACGGTGAGTTTGTGGTTATCGATTACGCTAGTCACCAGTTCCCCTCTAACTGCAGATACGTAACTGATTTTTGATCGACTAAAAATTACATGAATTCTAGACGGCATCATTTACATCCATCAAAAATTGAAATAATCAATCGGAACTATGGAGGTAGTTGCAGACCCATAAACATCGTTGCTGTGGGGTTTTCCGTCAGAAATTGCCATTCATTGAGATAAGAGGAGAATTTTATTTCCGGCGCTAAGATTTTACGTTCATTCAATAATCTTCAATCAATCAATGAGGCACAGCAGTACACCTATATCTAAACAAAGAAAGGTTTTTGGTATAGATGGTAAACTTATTGAAATTGAAATAAATACTCAAAATTGAATAACTTTATTTGACACCATAAGTCAATTACAAATCAAATTAATTACAATAAATTAACTATATTGATGAAAATGAAGTAATATTACGTCCGAAAATATCCTCCTTCGCCGAGCCATCCTCTGATAGAATTTATATCTAGAAAAGTCAAAGCGCGGTCTTATTATCTCACACATGTACTTAAATAGGATTGGCGAGCAGACAATATTCAAATTTAAATAAAATTTAAAAAGAAAAAAACTTATTCATAGGTTGTTTTTTTTTTTTTTTTTTTTTTTTTTTTTTTTTTTTTTTTTTAATGTATCTTGAGTTTTATTGAGTTTTGTATTTAACCACCTCATTAGCTCCTTGAGGAAGGGAGTTGCTCGGTCTTTAGGTACTCACAAATATTTCTCTGCACTAATACCTAATTAGGTCTACGTGTTAGATAGAACATTTTAATCCTCCAAAAGTGGACGAGGGCTGAGTGAAAACAGACTTCGATGTCTCAGATACGAACAATAGTCCCTCAATTAAACTCACTATTATTTAATTCCCAATAACGTACAGAAAAAAAAGTGGCCGTACTTCTTTTTTCAAACACAAGAGAGGATATCAAAATAATCGACCGTCCTCGCTCATGTCAAACGATTTTTTCCCCTCCTTTTTGTCCCGCCCGCCCCTACTTCTCTCGCCCTCATCAACCTCCCTTTTCATCAACCTCCCTTTTCATCATCCCTTCAGAACGGTCAGCTCCGTGGTATTGATTTCTAAGGCATTGTTTTACTTCAACGCTTTCGATTTTAAGCTTTTCACTCCAACTAAGTTTTAAAATCACGCAGTAGCGTCGCGTGCCATCTGGCAACAATGCAACTGCTCCGTTGAGACTCATTAAATATATCGAATTTTCCTTGGGCACTGTGCACCCCCTGATTTCGATATTTTACATGAGTGTAAATGGATAGAATACATGGTTGCCAAATTGCACGCGACGCCACTGATATCACGCCATCAGTGGGAGGATTTTTATTTTCTTCACCACTGTAGGACCCGTGGCGCGTGTGCACTTTGGCAACTTTGAAATTTCTCTATTAAAAATATCGGACTATTGGGTGTTCGATAAACACTCTTGAATTCGACTTTTCGCATGGGTTTAAATAGACAAAATTCAGCGTTGCCAAATTGCACGTTTCGTCACTGTGTGGGGCTGACATCAAAGCTCACTATAAAAAAACTTCTGGGGGCCGATCGTTTACTTCATCGATAAACGATCAATGAGACTGTCTATGATTGATGCTATTGGTCGAAAATTGTAAAACTTGGCTGTTGTCATTGTAAATATCCTTAAAAGGCTCGAATTTTAAAGCCATACAATAAATATGCCTTTAAATAACGAGCACTTTAACCCATGTATGTCCATTGGTTCGTTAATTACCCACTTATTATGTTTTGTTTTGTTTTTTTTTGCACCAAATTATAGTAAATTTAGGCCAATTTTACTCAAAACCCATTGTGGGGATCTTTCAGCATGTATCATTTAGCTGGACCAAAAAATGTCACATTTTTTAATTGTTCAATTTTTTTAACTCTGAGATGGTGTTCTTTGAGAAAAACACCAGAACTACCTAAAATGTTCAAATAATGTTGGGCATATATGGGTTAATCATAGTTACCATAGCAACAGCAAAGTTTTACAATTTTCGACCGAGTGTATTTTTGGTACTTTCAGCCTTTTCGTTGAAGTTATTGACGAGATAGTTTGCAGAGACATTCTTCAGATGATTATCTAGTAACTGGCATTCCGTTTTCTCAAATATAAATTAATTTCGACCTTTAATTTGACATTAATCAAACGGTAGGGATCTGGTGGCAATCGGCACCCAACGCTGAAGAGTTCTCTCAAAGAGACACCAAGTCCCTTTCACCTATTTTGCATTATTAAAACAATTACAAACTAAATGGCCAAAAAACATCACAGACAAAATAAGGATTAAAATGGGAACTAGGCCAACAATAAATACAAACTTCCGAGACGTTTCGGTCCCCGAGAGTCCCACTTCCAACTTTGTGGAGTGTGCTCCTCGTTCTGAGTATTTTGTTTTTTGTTTTTTGTTTTTTTGTTTTTTGTTTTTTTGTTTTTGTTTTTTTGTTTTAAGCGTGCCGTATATTTTATATGCGGTACGCTTATTGTTTTCGTTTTCATATTCAATATATGTGTTGCATGTCTTGCTTATGGCCACACCTTGGCGGGAAAGGTTTGAAAAATTAAAAACCTATTTTCTTAAAACTGGTTTAATTAATCGTTATGTTTTTTTTTTATTATTTTTCCGATTGATAATGGTGATGTGAGTGCACCGAAACGTCTCGAAAGTTTGTATTTATTGTTGGCCTAGTTCCCATTTTAATCCTTATTTTGTCTATTTTGCATTGTTTTATTCAAAAGGACGCGCAGTTAGATGCAGTCAAATTTGAAGTTTGCAATTTGCAAAACCAATTGATCCGAAGGCGCGAGTACACATGCAGGAATGACAGACGGTTGATTAGGGATGATGCCATGATACTGACATTATAAAACGCTTACTGACGCATAATTACGCACACACTCGCATCGGATACACGCGACTCACGCGCCCTGACAATACTGTGAATGCATCAAGACGCTGCCACTTATTAATGAGGAGGCGAATATCTTGTTCTTTCGCGATCCGCTTGCAGAGTTCAAGGACAATCAACACATCGATTGACTCACTCAACAGCCGACGCTGACTCTGAAGCTTATTGCTGATTGTGAGTGCGCTGATCTTCTCGCACACTTGTCTTCTTTTTTTTTTTTAATAGCGGCGGTCAGCAATTCAGCATGTTCGAATGAGGGATCATCTATCACTGTTGAAACGAGATAAACGAATTAAACTTGTGGATAGTTTCGGCGAATCGTCTACATTGTATCAATCACTCTTCGGGTCGTAGCTACATTCATTTCTGACAAATTATCATGTAATGTCTCCTGGAGCCCGAAGGCGTAAAAAAAAGCATACGCAGTCATTCGTAGTAGATTTTTCTTTTGTCGTTCTTTTTAATCAAAATGCTGATACCGAATCAGGCTGACACTAACCCGAATCCTTAAAGTGCCAGAATCTTTGTGCGCAAAGACAATAAAAGCAGTGACTTAGCCTGCAATTTGGCAACGTTCTATTGTTTCCATTCAAACCCATGGGAAAAGATCGAACTATTGGGTGTTCGGAGAACACCTTTGCATTCGACCTTTTATGTGGCTTTAAATAGATAATAAACAACGATACCAAGTCGCACGCTACGCCACTGAATAAAAGAGTAACCGCAAAATATAGTATTATTCTGATGCGAGGGGTTGCTTTGATTCGACAAACCAGATTTGGGATTTATTTACAAACAAACTTCTCATCAAGGGTTAAAATTCAAACTTCCAGAAAGGAGACATTCTTTCAGAACCTATGAGAACAATCCGGAATCATTAATTTAAAATTTGAAAATATTTTCGGAAATATTTCCAGACCGGAGATTTCTCGAAATTTTACATCACTGCTGAGAAGCCTAGAACATAACAGACCTCTGCTACAGTATTGGATATCTATGAAACTATGCGAAATTTTTATTACACTTCAACCTTATTGCAGTCACTTTACATTTAAATAGACACCGATAGAAACAGATTCCCATAAGCCCAACGGTAAAAGAACCAAGTTAAGATGGCACTGTTTATAGACTTCTCCAGTGTTCGTACCATAGTTCTTGAAAAATGGGAGGAAATTCTGTACTGAGACCATATTCCGATGGTAACTGTAGAGTTTTCTGGTAAAAGTACCAGACCCTCCGCGGTTCAAATCGTTGTGCTTATTCAATATATGCTCAGTGGCTGAGTTATTTTTGGACCAAAATTACTCAAATTTTTTTGGGAGTTTTTAGCTTGTAAAATTTAGCTGCACCAAAAACGTCTGTTTTTTATTTTTAAAGAAAAAAAAAAAAAAAAAAAAAAAAACGGGTTTTAGTTTTCAGATAGTGTTTTTGGAGAAAAACACCTGAGCATTTTAAATAGTTCTGGGCATATATGGGTTTTAAGGTATTGTGACTAGAATTTAGGAAGTAATTTTTTCAGTGGAATATGTTCAACTTTAAGTGTAATAAGCACGAACTAGAAGACAAACAAGAATTTCATGAATACAAACATTTAGAATAGAGAACAAAATTATCGTCAAAGGTTTATTTTTCACTAATCTAATCGGTTGAAAATTCATTCATTAATTCACTGTCGTAAGAATATCTTCGTCCACGAGACAAGACCGCAGAGCACCGTAGCGTTACGTCATGTAAGTAGAATGAATGAAAAACTAACGTTTTTAAATGCGTGGCTTATTGTGTCGGCCGAAGTTAGTTGATATTTCATCGTCCAAACAAAGCACTGATATTGAGCGCATCTCATTTATGACAGTGACGAATCGAGCATAGTTCATTGCTTTGCCTTCTCTTAAACTGATGCTTTGATTTGGTTTGAAAATGCAAAAGTAATAAAATCGTCTCGAATGTTATTTTGCGGTCGTATCCATTGTGATTGATGCTGTCTAGACGTTTTGATAGATAACCTTTGGACAAGGAATTCATGCAAGGAGTTCATTAATAAAAGGAATTAAAATCTATGGCAGTATTACAATTTTAAGAGTAATTTCAAATTGGAAAAAAAAGGGGGGGGGAGAAATATTATTATTTATATAAAATGTTAAAAAAATGTCGCTGTGGTCGATAGCCCCGATTGTGGGGCTGACCAGTTTATTTTATTGTAAAAATCTGTAGAACATTTAATTTCAATAAAGCGTTAAAAAAAAAAAAATAACAACAACAAAAAAACAAAAAAAACAAGTTTTACATCAAACAAACGAAAAGAAGAAGCTATATGTATGGATGAATACACGAGAATATTTCAAAAGACGCTTAACATTACACATATTTTAAATTATACCTCTTTCAGTTTGACGTATTAGGTCATTTACACAATAATGAACATTATGAAAAATGTATTTTTATACATGAATCTACGAATCAAATGTCGATTTCACATTTATAGAAAGCATCTAAGCCAATGAGATTCCTGGATTTTCAACCTCCTTATACACATCACTGAAACAGCCAATGGAAGCCGTATGTACTGTGGCCGCCAGAGATTACTAAGCCTAAGAGATATGGCACTTCCTATCTCCGCCGTGTTGAAAAACCGTTGGCCGGGCTTCGTAAAAAAACGCCTGCAGAATGGCCGTGATACAACGTGCAGTAAGCTGGTGACCGTAAACATTGTTGTTATTCATGTTGTTGGAAATGAGGTTAGATTCTCTGCAGCATCTAAATGTTTGTCATTTAATGGCCGATGGGATGATTAAAGTGACTTAGATTTTCAAATTCACGTACAAAATATACTCAGAGCTCATTAACCTTCCCAAGCACTTTATTAATCTTATTAATTTAGTTAGTGGCGTTGCTGTCAAATCTCATTCAAACAACAACAGTAGTAACAATGTTTACGGTCACCAGCGTACGCCACATTGCATACTTCGTAGGAGTTGAACAACACTTTTGAATCGTTATGCCATATCTCTTAGGCTTAGTAATCTCTGGTGCATGGCCGCAGAGCTGCCGTTTTGCGTAGAATCAGTGGCATTTTTCAATTCACCGATGATTCCACCGGTTGAGAAAAGATTATACACAGTTCAGTTTGGTGCATGATTGGAATGCACGAAAGTACTCAGATCTATAATCTTTTCTCAATTGGTGGAAACGCCGTTAATTTATCAAAATATCCGCAAGTTTTTTTGAAGTCATCGACGACTCCACCGGTTGAGTAAAGATCACAGATTCGAGTGTTCTCGTGCGTTACAGTCATGCACTGAACCGAACAATGTAATCTTTTCTCAACCGGTAGAATCATCGGTGAATTGAAAAATGTCATTTTAATTCTACGCAAAACGGCAGCTCTGGACAAAAGAGACTTGAACGGTGGGTTATAAAGAAGGCTCGCATCGTGTGATCATGTCACGTGCTTAGAAGCGTTTGAAAGCGGCTGCGAGCAGCGCGACTCGACGAGACGTCGTCATGGCAACAAGTAGTATTTCATGATCAAGGAATTCCCTCGAATATTTCTGCATTTACAATGTAGCGTTCGAGCACGATGCGCGACGCGCGACGCGACAGTCGGGTGCGCGCGCATATGCTCACAATACTCATGCGCAGAATGGATGCGCACGAGGTAAACACGGCGGCGACATCCCCGCCCACGCACGTTCAGACCGCAGTCATCGACTTTATCTGCAACATCCCTGACATTGAATGGCGATGTCATTCTGCAGTCTCCCCCTGAACTTGTGATTCTACTGTATAATTACGTTGTTTCACTGAAAATCGTTCTTGAGGCTATCACTGAAATAAATCATTTGCTGAATTAGCAAATAAGTTGTTAACAAAATGTCATAATATTATTATTTGCTTAACCCTTCACTGCATAGTGTGACGCCGGTGTCACATGATGTAAAAAGCCATATATCAGACATTGTAATGTATATTTTGACTTATTCCAAATTGTATCACCAGTGTCACATTATACGAGACCATAAAAAGGGGCTCAAACATTTTTCAAAAAACCACCAGCACTCATTATAATGCATTTAATAAAAGAAATCATGGTTGGGGGAAAATTTGCCCCCGTATCCAATTCAATCCTAATTTCATTATTTTTACTAAGCTTCCGGCATTTGCTTTTTGAAAAATCCAATTAAAGTAAAAAATTCTTATTTTTTTGAAATTTTTGAAAAAAAAATTGTTTTTCTTTTTCCGCCATTTCTTATGGTGTTGTAGCACTTGTTAAAAAACATTAACCTATCATTTTGTTAAATTAACAACTCAAATGCTGAATCAGTAATTCATTTCGTTAACTTGACAGCTCATTTTGTCAAACCAGCAAATCATTTTGTAAAAATAACAATTTTTATGTTGAAATAACAGATCAGTAAGGAAAATCGTCAATTTGTTTTCCTGATGTAACGAGCTGAATTGTTAGATCAACTGATTGGATTTTTTGCGTACTCTTTTAACTATATTTAAAATTGCTAAATTGACAATGTCTATTTTTTTGAAAGAACACAACTATGCTGTTGATTTAACAACTATTTTTGTTAACTTAACAAATAAATTGTTAACTTAAAAAAAAAAAAAAAAAAAAAAAAAAAAAAAAAATAAAAACATTAGTTGGTTTAGTAACTTTAGATTTGAACCCATACTAAAGTATCGATTTAGTGGGGATTCAATTCATTTCCCTGCGGATAGATTCTTTTCCATGAGGACAAGGGGGCTCAAATGGAAAACACATCAATACATTGCATTCTATAAGAGGTGCCTGCACGTGAGTTTGATAATCACATGCGATTATTCGACAACTTTAAGCGCTACATGAGTGAGGTAAGATAAAAAAGAGTCGTCATTCAATAATTATATCTGTAGAAAATTAAAATGTGGGAAGAGTGCTTTTTTTATCGTTGATTCATTAGTGCTAATGACAATAATGTCATATGGACATCTCAATTCGACTTATGAATGAACTTGTCGCTAATTATTTAGACTTGATGCTAGTGTTCAACCACACTCTGCTGATTCTTATTATCTCTATCTCCGCGAGTATATGCAGTGCACCTTCTCTATACAGTCGCTTCTAATAATAAACATTGCTAAAGAATTAACTCATACATATGTGATGGGTAGGACTTGAGCATGTAAAAGATCTAGACATTTATTTTTTAAAAAGTGTTCAGAGTATAAAAGTGCATGCTCAAGATCATATTAAGACATCTTTTAGATCGTTCCATGAATCTAAATTGGCAAAAATATTACTATTCAAAAAAAAAAAAAATGAAATGAAATGAAAATCTAATTAAAATATCTTTGAAGTCGGTGCATGGTCTGAGTTCGAAAGAAATTGACCGAAATTCAGTAAAAAAAAAAAAAAAAAAAAAAAAGGCATCAAAAGTAATCGTTTTCGATCTTTTAAACTTAATTTAAAACCTTCCGGTGATGACATTTCTTGGTTTAAATTACTTGTTTAAAGTATTTTCCTAATGAAAATTGGTCTTGAAAGTTTATAAATGATGAATTGATTAACAATTTTCTGTCTGATTTTTTGCCAAGTTTTGACAATCTCAGGTCATAGTGCGTTGGATAAAAATGGTAGACAAAAAAAAACAATTCCAAAAAAAAAAAACTAATAAATTAAATATTGTACTAAGATATCTTTGAAATCGTTGGATAAAACTGGTATAGACAAAAATAAATGACAATTATATTAAAAAAAAGATAAGTGATAAAATTAAAAAAGATTTTTTAATTTTTGTTTTCTGTTTTTTGCCATTAAAATATGAAAAAAATGGCATAGAAATTCCTTAAAATTGTTTGTTCCATTGAGTAATTTTGAATAATTCAGACAATCTTGGTGCAGGCAGTCCTTACTTTGCTTGATCGTACCATACGCCATTGCATACAATTCAGTGTCGAAGCGTGCTACAGGGTGTGGCAGACCACCCGTCCACTATCTTTATCTCAAAAACGGCCGAAAATTGAGCTTCGGGGGCAAAAACTTTCAGTGGGTATATCGACCCCAAGGAATCCAATGAAAATATTTTCAGCCCCCCAAAACCACCCCTTGGGGGTTATTTAGGGGGGTGGGTACCCGTATCTCGAAAAAATCAAATGGAAAGGGTATGTTTTGACATTGGAATCTAATACGGCATAAAAAAATAAAACTTTTTTATCCCTAAGTTTTTTTTCTAAAAACCACCCTTTTTTGAGTTAGGGGTGGTTTTCAAAAAATTTAGGGGTAATCTTTGATTGACCGCTGTGACCCTCCAAATCATTGGATTTCAAAAAACTAAGAAGTTTCTGAAAGGGCAGACCAAGGGCTTTCTTTTGATGTATCACATGCCTATTTTTTGTGAAAAAGGGTACAAGGCCCCCTCACCCCAAAATTTTGGGGCTTCGGGGGGCCCTACGTAAAAATTGTCAAATGTAAAGGTATGGCTTGTGATACATCATTTGAAAGGTCTTTCAGAGACAAAAAAAGTGATACCCCCCAAAAGTCGTCAAAACAACCCCCTTCCAAAATGGCGGCCGTTTTAAGGTTAGGGGGCTCAAGGGGGGACCTTCAGAAAAATGATCCAAAATTGAACGATACATGGCTAAAAGGGTCTTAAAAAGAGAAAAATAATGGTTCAAACCGCGAGTCAAACCAACTTTTCAATCCAAAGTTACGGCCGATTGAAATTTAGGGGTAGTTGCGTTTCCCAAAAAGGCACCCCTAAATTTCAATCGGCCGTAACTTTGGATTGAAAAGTTGGTTTGACTCGCGGTTTGAACCATTATTTTTCTCTTTTTAAGACCCTTTTAGCCATGTATCGTTCAATTTTGGATCATTTTTCTGAAGGTCCCCCCTTGAGCCCCCTAACCTTAAAACGGCCGCCATTTTGGAAGGGGGTTGTTTTGACGACTTTTGGGGGGTATCACTTTTTTCGTCTCTGAAAGACCTTTCAAATGATGTATCACAAGCCATACCTTTACATTTGACAATTTTTACGTAGGGCCCCCCGAAGCCCCAAAATTTTGGGGTGAGGGGGCCTTGTACCCTTTTTCACAAAAAATAGGCATGTGATACATCAAAAGAAAGCCCTTGGTCTGCCCTTTCAGAAACTTCTTAGTTTTTTGAAATCCAATGATTTGGAGGGTCACAGCGGTCAATCAAAGATTACCCCTAAATTTTTTGAAAACCACCCCTAACTCAAAAAAGGGTGGTTTTTAGAAAAAAAACTTAGGGATAAAAAAGTTTTATTTTTTTATGCCGTATTAGATTCCAATGTCAAAACATACCCTTTCCATTTGATTTTTTCGAGATACGGGTACCCACCCCCCTAAATAACCCCCAAGGGGTGGTTTTGGGGGGCTGAAAATATTTTCATTGGATTCCTTGGGGTCGATATACCCACTGAAAGTTTTGCCCCCGAAGCTCAATTTTCGGCCGTTTTTGAGATAAAGATAGTGGACGGGTGGTCTGCCACACCCTGTATTTGGCAACATGGCATTTTGTAAGGGGGTTGTAAGGGGGTTTAAACTCATAAAAAAGGTCTAATCCGCTGGTCATTGGCGATTCCTTGATAGTTCGATATTTTTCATGGTTTTTAATGCGCCAAATGCATTGTTGCCACGCTTCACTCTTCGTCACTGATACAATTTCATAGGCATATTAATTCTTTTGCAATTGCATAAGAATCCATCTTAACAGAACGCCTTCTTCTTTTCTTGCACTTTTGAGAGAAATATAGAGGAGGGGAGAATCTATAATGAATTTTTCACCTACATCTCTGTCTTTTTCTATCATTTGCATCCAAATCAGTAGAGTGAGATAGAAAAACCCGCAATCCGCTGCTGTACTCACGTGCATGTCACGATGCACGTCTCATATCGTGGTCGTGTTGTAAAAAACTACCGCAAGATAGAGTCACTCGATGTACTTGTTCGTCATAAAATAAACACTTCAGAATCATGCGTTCGAGCAAAATTTGCTCGAACACTTTGAGAAAAACACTTTCAGAAAATTCGTTTGGATTACCTGCAGTATAGGTACATGGTATGTTTTTACATTACATCGAGGTACACTTGCTTTTCTCAAATAATTACTTTATGGCGACTTGCTATCATCACTATAAACTATCGTGGAAAAGTGTAAGTATTACATAATATACGGTGACTTTGTTACGGTGCCTTAAGCTGACTCTATGTGGTTTTACGATCCGAAATCATGGTTAAACATTTTCGCCCTGAAGCTTTTATCAGCGTCTGTCTTTAGTCGAGACTTTTGGATTGCTCCCAAACATTAACTCTCCAATAAAGAATAGTTCAAAACTATGGTCTTTGGTGGTTGTTGACGCTTTTATAACGTCTAGCGTATCGGAAACACCAATAAAAGCTTGCGAAAAACTTACTTTTTTACATATCACTTTTCTTGAGCCCTCCTCCATATAGAAATGAGGGGCTTAAGATGTTACAACCTTTGTTTTCATGGCTTCAGATAAGTTTCTAGAGGAGAGCAAAACTGTTGAGTCCCAATGGAAGGCTTGGGGAACTCCCCCCACCATCAAGAAAAATGAAAACAAAATTGCCTTCTAAATGGTATACTTTTCTACAAGAGATTGAAGAGTTGGTTCTTGCATAAAAAACTGTAAAAATGACGATGAGTATATTGAAAAACAACAAAATTTACTCTCAGAATCGGGTCTAATGGCGAAGCTACGCAAGTATTATGGGAGATTCCTGTCACTTTTTCTACAGAAAGACACAGAGATATGTCTCAAATTAGATAGGAATCTCCATGGGCGCACCCAGGATTTCCATATGGGGGGGGGGGCCAAATTTGCATTTCATATGGGGGGGGGTCTGGGGGTCCTCCCCCGGAAAATTTTGAAAATTTAGCTCTTCTTAGACGCAAAATTAGGCTACTTCTATTCAGAAACTATATTGAGTTAACTCTCGAGAAAAATGAGATTTTCCGAGACTATGCTGTTATTACGGAAAAATCTTCATCGTGCTGATAGAAAGAAGGAGTCTTCAGGAAATCTAGATTTCAGAAGAAAATCGAGCGAAATTAACAATTAAGGACATTGCTACCGGGAGAGATGTGTTCCTCCAAGGAAAAATATGTTTCATGACATTGATTCTTTGTTTGAACTCATTTCCTTTCCCATCTTTTCTTTTTCTCTCCTCCTCTTTTCCTCTTCTCTCTTTCTCTTTTCCTCATTTCTCCTTTCCTTTTCTCCTTTTTTCCTTTCCTTTCCTCCTTTTTCCTTTCCTTTCCTTTCCTCCTTTTTCCTTTCCTTTCCTCCTTTTTTTTCTTCCTATGGGGGGGCCTTGGCCCCCTTGGCCCCCCCCTGGGTGCGCCCATGGGAATCTCCCATGATACCTACGACACCTGCGTAGCTCCGCCATTAGACCCGATTCTGAGAGTGAATTTTGTTATTTTTCAATATACTCATCGTCATTTTTACAGGTTTTTATGCAAGAAAGAATAAACTGTCCAATCGCACCTGTAGCAAAAGTTTACAAGAGCCCCATTTGGCATTTTTGTTTTTTTCCATTTAACCCTTGTGAGCCTAAGGTATTTCGGTAACACAAAGGACTAAGGGGGGGGGGGGGATTTTGTACCCCAAGGATATTTTCATGCAGCACAGTCAGTATCAATAATTTTGAAACTTTAATGGATGGATTATGTAATTAGTACCCTAAGAGAGTAATTTATGTGAAATTTGAGTAAATTTTTGCTATGTTGCCAAATTTACACCTACTTTTAAAAAAAATGTCAAAATAAAAAAAATGGAAAAAATGAAATGAGGTACTATCTTATTTTTCCATTTTTGATAAATTTCCATTTTTTTTTTTTCAATGATCTGACTTCATATTCTTAATCTACATAAAATTTCCGTAAATCTCACTGTAATAGATGGTTCCAAACTTAAAACTGGCAGGACGAAGGGGGGGGGGGAATATTTGTTCCCCAACACTTTAAATTTCTATAATATCGACAAAAATTCATAAAAATTAATGAAATTTGGTGGACGTGTTCTAAGTATCCTAACTTAAAATGTCATGAAGTCCCAAAAAATTTTGAGCAGTTTTGACAAAATGGCGTCAAAAAAACTGGCCTGGGGTACAAATGTACCCCCCCCCCCCTTAGGCTCACAAGGGTTAAACGATTATAAAAAAATCGATTCTGAAAGAAAGACTGTCACAGTCATTTTCAGAATTGACTGTTGTGCGTAAGTTTAAAATGCCGCCTTGCATGATTGCCAAATTGCAGTGCGAATGCACTCCTCCCACAGTTAATAACGTCGGTCAACTATATTTTACTTCTTATTATCAGTAGGTTAAATTAGGCTTTATCAATTTCATACCTAACTGATGAAAATAGGTTTAGCCGGCATTTTTCTTTTTTTTTTAAGAATGTAAACGCCGAATTGAGAAATTCCGGGTTTGAAAAAAGGTTTATGAATTATTCGCTTAATCCGAACAATTGTATTACAACTCCTTCTGTAAAAAAATACAAAACATGCATTCCTTCAAGTGAGGTGGAAGGAAAAAATCGGAAGTGCCGCCTTTACATTTAATTGAAAAAGGGAAAGGATTAGGGTAATAGCCGTCTGAGAGTAACACTGGCTGTGACGCACAATAGAGAGAATTATGACATTATCTGGACATCATTTTATGGACAAAAATTAAAATAATAAGCACATCAACAGGCTATATCTGACTAAAAATTGAGTTTGTTTATTGAGTTTACGGTTAAAAATTAATCAAATACACATATTTTTTGCGAGAAATTGTTTCCAATAAATGATTCTGCAGAAAAAAAAACGAAATTTTTCTTGTCCAGAAAAATTCATATTCCGATCCACTGTATGACGGTCGCCAGCGCCTCGTCGACTCCTTCGTATAATTGGAATGGTTTACATTTTTCTGATAGTTTTGAAGGCGACCAAAGAAAAAAACAAAGTTGTGAGGTGACCCCGTAAGTGGTTTAATACTCGCTGCGCTTATACGCGATTAGCATAGATACACTCGCATGCAATCAATATGGAATTTTAATCTGGCTGCGAGCGCCTTCAAATTGACGTGATGCACCCAGCTCGACGAAAAATCCAATGGAATCACTATTATAAATGTTCTGAAAATGCGTAATCCTGTCCCCACCTATTTTTTCCTGCGCTTCCAGTAATACTATTTTTTATCTTTTTCAAAGTTTGACACACATTTCCATCACCATCAAAACATAATTAAAAAACAAAACAAAACAAACAAACAAATTCTTGTAATTTTGACTAGGGTCTGCGATTGTTAATAAGTGGCCGAAAATTAGAGAGTGGATTTCTCACCAATTCATTATTTTTAAAATTTCAAGACCAATTTTAATAACAGTGGACACTTTTAAAAAGTAATTTAATCCTTTATGGGCCAAGCCCAAGAATACTCGTTTTTCTTCTCTAGTCTATTTCGCATTGTTTCAGTCTTCATTCCGCTTATATGCGACTATCGATGAAAACATGTACAAGATAAGATGTCTTTGAGCGCCTTCAATTTGTCGTACAGGCAATTCCAACCCCCTAGAGTGCGAGCAGTTAACTACTTTCCCTTTATAAACGGAAGAGTGGCGTCCTTTTGAAATAACCTGGCCCTTAGAGGAATAAACGTAAAAATGTCACGGCGGAAATTTGTCAATTATTAAGCTTAAACGGTCGAAGGCAATGATTTTATATTACTTTTTTTCCACTGATTTTTGGAGAATTTTTTCCGAGCTTCAGACTATAGTGCGCAGTCGTGTCGCGTGAAATCTGGCAACGTTGAATTTAGTCCATTTAAACCATGGTAAAATATCGATCGAAAGGAGTGCATTGTTAGATCTTTTCCACGCATTTAAATGGGTTAGAAATTATGATCCTGCTAAGCTGCAAGCGTCAGTTGAACAGGGTGATGACTTATTATAACATGAAATAACCGCTGAGGTTTGTTGGCAGAGCTGCTGATTTGCATATTATTATTAATTATTTTGAATTCACCGATGATTCCACCGGTTGAGAAAAGATTACACAGTTCAATTCAGTGTATGGCTGTATGCACGAAAATACTAGCGTATTTTATGTTTTCTCAACCGGTAGAGTCATCGATAACTTTGAAAACTTGCGGGTATTTTAATTAACGGCGTTTCCACCGATTGAGAGAAGATTATACAGATCAGAGTATTTCCGGGCGTTACAGTCATACACTGAATTAAACTATGTAATCTTTTCTCAACCAGTGGAATCATCGGTGAATTTAAATGTCATTACATCTCAGCAGCTCTGTTTGTTGGCCCCAAGCATAGTTTTCTTGATCTCGCCATGGGTGGATACAGGAATTTGCCTTTCTCTCTGTCCTTCCATTTGAACACATGTGTTAGAAAAGGATAGCAGAGGTGACCATCACGTGACTTTAGCCCCTATCTCCGTCCTTTTCTAACGCACGCGTTCAAATGAGAGGAGAGAGAGACAGACAAGTATCTCGCTCTACGAGCATCGGGGGGATCAAGGATTTCAAGTCATTCCTCAACATTAAAAGTTAAAATCGTCTGGAATTCAAATATGTCAAACCGAGATTAATGAAACTCGGCCCATCGATCGACCCGATTAAAAAGAATCGATATTTTTGAATAAAATCATCACTTTTTTTTCCTCTTTCCGGAATCGACTCGGATGAGGTGCGGTGATATACATATATACATAAGTCGTTGGTGAATCGGGGTGAACGTGTCTGAGAATGATGAGGCACTCCCACTTCCGTTGCGAAAGCACAGATCAGAATGTGTGCAGTAAAATCAATACACCGACTTTTCAACTGCATTGGAAGAATTGCATTTCACTCAACTCGACTATGCATTTCATATGAATCAATGCTTTTGAAAATTGCACGACATTGCACCAGTGGCGGCTCGTGCAATCTGGCAACCGTGCACTTTTACCATTTAAACGTATGCAAAAAGATCGATACTAGGTGAGGCGCTACGCCTCACCAAGTAATCGATTATTTTACACAGTTTTAAATGGAGGAAATCCATTGTTGCCACATTGCACGAGCCGCTGCTGCGTAAAACTATCGGGAGCGCTCCGCGAGACTACAATAAAATTAAAATAACTCAAACAGAAAATTACTTAATAAAAATAACAATTATTGTACGTTGATAAAATCCCCCAATAGCGTGCAATTTGTTAACGTTGTACTGCCTCCATTTAAATCCATGTAAAAGGTCGAATGCGAAGGTATTCACCAAACACCCAATAGTTCGATATTTTTCATCGGTTTAAATGGACAAGCTGCAACGTTGCCAAATTGCACGCTACGCCACTGGTGCGCGCATGCGCGTAATTCAGTGGTGCCTGGTGGCTCGAGAACAATCGAATCATCGTCTCTTTATCCCAATTTAAACCTATTCAGAAGGATCGATTTTTCTGCGGGTTCCATTTTCAGCTTTTAATCTACTCTATTTATTGTTCTACAGGGTGTCCCGAAAGTCCCCCCCCCATCTTTACTTTTGAAAGGTCAATTTTTTTCAAAAAACGCTAAAACATGTGTATCCTTTCCTTATTTTAGCCTAAGTTTCTTTAAAGCCCCAAAGATTTTTTTTTCATTTTTTCAATCGCTTTCTTTCATTCTTGATTTTTCCGTTTAATGGGGCAGTTGCAAGGGTCTAAAATGTTGTGTTTTTTATAAAGAAAATTATAGTACTTGATGAGTTGAGAACAATGGTGCCTTTGGTTTTTTCTTAAGTGTCCCGGTTTTGGAGATACTGACATGTAAAGTTATAAAAAATCGTGGGTGTAGTGACGTCATTACGCGGAATTCCCATTTAAAACAATACGTATTCTGGGCCAAAATCCCATCTCCGGAACAATGGGACTTAATTAGAAACCGAAGGCATCCTTGTTCTCAGCTCATTAAGTACTTTCATTTTCTTTATAAAAAACACAACAATTCAGACCTTTGCAACTGCCCCATTATTTCAAATACCCCAGAGTAAATATTGCACGACTTGAACGGAAACACTAAATAAAGGAAGAGCACCGAGAATAAAAATCAGTAAATTAGCGCATTCGGTCAATAAATAACAATCAAAAATATGCGAATAAAGGTATGTTGTAAATAAAATCATAAAGGTTAAAATGAAGTAATGGTAAAAACTCAGCTTTCGACGATACAATAATCAGCATCCAAACGTAGATAAAATAAGTTCCTTAAGAAATAAAAAGGTAAAACGTTTCGGGGACATCTTCGATCCATGAGAGTCAAAGTACAGAAGAAAATCGCAAGGAAAGTTCCAAAGAGACATAAATCACAAATTTTGGAGGGACTTTCGGTCACAATCATGAGCCAGAAAATACCAGAAACGTGAATCTTACTGTAAACATAAGAAAATCAAAACTCTTAGAAATAGATAATAAAATAACATCATTTTCACTCGCAGACGGCGGGGAACCAAAAGTTGAAACCGAAACGAAACGAATAGACAAACAATAAACGTAAACGGTTAATGTAACCATTTAAAAACTAAGTTGTTTGTTTAGCTGGTAAGAGATTATATTGTAAGAGAAAATAAGTTGTATGATGAATCGATAGATTTAGTTTCAGTGTGCTTGTTTAGACTAACAAGGGGAGGCTCAAAAGTCGCCGCCTCCGATTTTGAAAACAATTGCACGAAAATGAAGCTAAAGTAAAACTATTGGACCCGTGTTTCTCACTTTTTGCCAATGAGCCTTCCTAAAGTGTCAGAAGTTTTTTGAAAGTTGCCGAAATTCACGTAAAAACCCAAGCGGAGCGCGTTCCGAATATTTACGTGAATTTCGGCAACTTTCAAAAAATTCCTGACGCTTTAGGAAGGCCCATTGGCAAAAAGTGAGAAACACGGGTCTAATAGTTTTACTTTAGCTACATTTTCATGTAATTGTTTTCAAAATCGGAGGCGGCGACTTCTGAGCCTCCCCTTGTAAATGTCTATTAAAAAAAAAAACGAAAATCTCCCCGTGTACTTCAAAATGAACAACTTATCTCACTCATCTCACTCATCTCACTCAGATTGTAGCACAGGAGAGAACAAGAAATCAAGAAACCAAACAAAACTCACCCTTAAAGGGACAGGAAAAATCCAAGATAAAATGAAACAGCAACAGATTGATATCCAAAATCCAACAGACAAATAATTTAAACAGACTAGACTTTGACAATAATAAGAACTGACTGAAAAACTGAAAAACAGCCCTGTCCAGGGCTGAGCTCCGCACTTCCCGGCTTTTCGAAAGTCAAAGTGAAAAACCTAACGGAAAAGGAGGAAGTGAGAAAGGTGGGTGGTCCACGTCTACGCAACCGGAAGAATCGAGAAATCGAACGCAAGAAGACTCAATCAAGGGACAGTCAAGATGGGGAAAACCAACCATGAGTGCCTCGCACTAGGTCAAATAGAGCAAACAGAGCAAATACAACGAACGAGTAAAAACAGGAAAAAGTGTAGTTCCGAAAAACGACACACTTTGAATAAATACGTAACAGTGACTACCATCCGTCCAACAGAAATGGGTATACATGAAAAACATGTTTAAGTTATATTTTTGACCATCAAGATTTTAGCTTTTAGTTTCTTCAAATAAATCTAAGGGTGTGAATAAAACCCGTGAGTTTTGAATTAAACTGAGAAAAAAACTTGAGGTGGTACCCTAAAATAAAGGGAACCATTTCTTCATGGGTCGATATTATTGATTGCGTAATTTTAATCCTGAATCAAAATCACAAAAACGATCGTAGGATGTTTTATTAGTGGAATTTTTCAGTGTGACGAAAATCCAATTCCCACTGTCTTTTGAAATCATGAAATTATTGGTCTTATGGTCACTTATATAATATTTAATCGAGGCTCTGGAAACTTAATCGAGGGCATTGCCGAAAGAAGTGCTCATAAAACGACAGGCGTGATCTTCCGAATGAAATCTTTATTTTATTTCAATGCTAATTTTAGGAACAAGCACACCCAATGGTCTACTGTCCTCTTTTCCGGCTATGTTTTCTTCAATGATTGCTTGTCAAAAACCTTTGAAACTGTCTGAAAGGAAAATGTTGACGATATTTTGGGACTGTTTATCTTTGATACTCACCCGGAAAACATTAAGATGAAAATATCTTCGGTCGTGTGCATCTGCGATATGTATGAGATTCATATAAAAATGACAGATATTTCCCCGTCATACAAGCCTATATATTCGTGCGTTAAATTATTGAGGAAACAGTTTCGATCTTCGGACAAGACAATAGAAATAGCCTTCACGCATGTCAACATGAAACACGCATGAGGAGCTTCAATTGACAGTTTTATCAATGGAATGGGTCAGTTGTAGTGGGTATCTTTAAAAACTGAATTTGATTATATAGGACTTTATTGATTTTGCTTTGAAGGAAACGGTGAAGCAAGTAAACAAGTTATATGAGTTGCATAAGTAACCGAAAAAAAAAAAAAAAAAAAAAAAAAAAAAAAAAAAAAAACGACGTATAATTGATTGCCCGAAGACATCACTGATGCGGGTTACCGATTTCTGGTGACATTTGTATGCATGCATCACGGTCTACGGTCAAAATTGACGTATATCCCAGAGCTGCCATTTTTTGCGTATAATTTATGGTACTATTCAATTCACTAACGACTCCACCGGTTGGGAAAAAGTTACACAGTTTAGTTCAGTGTATGCCTGCACTGCACAAAAGTCCTCGCATCTGTAATCTTTTCTCAAACGGTGGAGTCGTCGATGACTTTAAAAAACTTGCGAATATTTTAATTAATTAACGGTGTTTTCAGCCATTCTAGTCATAGACTGAATGGGTCTGTTGAAAAATTTTGCTACAACGATTATAAGAGTGTTTCATCTCATGTAAAATCGCCTGAAAAGTCCATTGGTGACACCACAATAATAGACTCACAAGAGGCGATTAATGAAATCCAAGATGGCGGATGGATTTCGATCAATTTCTATGCATGCGCCACGAACATCCAAGGATAGCCAACCTCACAATATCGATCACAACCAATCACAACGTAAACAAACACATAACCCCTACCTCCAGTGAGGTTATCAAAAATGGCCATCCTTGGATGTTCACGGTGCGTCGGTGCATGCACACAGATTGCTCGATGTTTCTCCGCCATCTTGGACTTCATTAAACGCCTCTTGTGAGTTTATTATTGCATTTTATGACTTTCTGGTACCACCAATAGACTTTTCAGGCGATTTAACATTAGATTGAACACTCTTAATCGTTCTAGCAAAATAATAAATGATAAATGATAAATGATTTATTTTAAGTCTTTAGACAAAAGCCAATAACAAAACAAACAAACAAACAAAAAAATGTTAAATTACTCAAATTACACGTAATCTATTCTAAACAAATTAAATAAACTAACGTAAAATTAACATAAAAATTAAAGACTGAAAATTCGGTACCTGAATAGGCGAAAAAGTTTGCAACAGATCCATTGAATTGTGTAAGCTTTTCTCAACCGGTGGAATCGTCGGTGAATTGAAAAATGCCATTAATTAAACGAAAAACGCCAGTTCCACGGTCTATAGACACAGTATAACAAACAGTTGCGGATCTCAATGTTGAAACCAGAGATTACTAAGCCTAAGCTTAGGCTTAGTAATCTCTGGTTGAAACAAAAGGTAAGCGGCGATACGCGAAAGTGGCAATACAAGCGGCCAGAATGTGCAACTCAACTCTCTCATGAACTATCGTTTGAATCCGGTTAAATCAATTTTTGATTTTCAATAAGCCCTCTGGGGTTATTTACACTCACATTTTTCTCACTGAAAAGACTCCATTTTGGGAGAAAGGTCAGACGAGTTTCGTTAAATTTCCGTTTTGATACCATGATATTCGTTTAACAATGCTCTGGTGGTAAATATGCAATGTCAAATCGGTATATTGACCCATCGGATACGCGGGTTAAACGAGCGGGAGATTTGAATAAACCAATCAGAATCGAGTTCAACGAGTGAGAGATAGAAATAGTTTATCCTTAATCCTTGTCCAGGAAATATCTCGGATGTAAAGAACGCACATCGAGAACCGATTTGAATGGCGTTTAAAAAACCTTCAAACAACTGCCATGCCTCAACATATTTCTCGCATGCACGCTTGCGTACATATTGCATACCCGACAGATTGAAGGAAAACTATACAATGCTTCGATTACTTCTCCTGACACGGACACATAAAAGAGCGCGTTTCCAACCGTGTACTGGCGAGCTTGCTTTGCTCTCGCTGTATGTCAGTGGTATAGCGATTAGTCTGACGTCACTTTTCCAGCATTTAAAGTCCAGGGGCGTCATTTCAAGTTCGGCTTGGGGGGGGGGGGGCAAAAAATCTTATGACTTTTTTCTTTGGCTCATCATTATAATTTTCGGCTTAGAGGGGGCAAAAAATCGGATAACCTTTTTTTTTTTTTTTTTTTTTTTTTTTTTTTTTTTTTTTGCTCATCAATATAATTTTAGAGCCAAAGAACCGTCTTTTGGGGGCAATAATCGGATGACCTTTTATTTTTTTGCTCATCAATATAATAATTCGTGCCAGTTTTTGAGACTGACTTCAAATCCTTGGGGGGGTAATCCCCCCCAGCCCCCCCTGAATGACGCCCATGACTTTAATAAAGACTTTAAAAGTCTTGCCAGTGGTCTGTTTTGAAACACGGAAAAAAAAGATTAGTGAAAATAACCATACGGATACCTGATTTTGGCTCCTGCTAGATGTTATGGTAAAATTGACCAGAGGTATGGTACATTTACCCATACTTTGAGTAAATTCGACATGCAATCAGCTAACATCACCTAGTACCTAGTCAAAACATAGTATACTTCTGGTTAACATTACCATAACATCTAGCAGGTGCCAAAATCAGATATCCGTATGGTTATTTTCACCGTAGTTTTTTTCCCCCGTGAATGCTCTCTGCGCAATCAATGGTTTTCGATATTTGTCATCCAATTAAATAGACAAAATGCAGCGTTGTCAGTTTGAGCACATTTCGCCATAGCTTGCCATGATTATTATTATGCCAACATATTAAATTACTATAAATGTTCTCACTAGCTTGCCACTCTTCGGGCACTATACCCACGATAAGAAATGAAAAATAAAAGAAGGGGGGGCAGATCAAGAAAAATTAAAAACATTTTTAGATAAAACATTTTTATTGGTACGTGTATGGAAATAAAAGAAAGGTACAATTTTATTAACCGTACGCTTAGAAGATTTTAGCACCTAGCTGCCAGAATGTATGGACTCTTTACGAGCGTTTGGTTAACCTTATCAGATATTAGGTAGAACAAAACACTCTTGTTTTTGTCTTTTTATCACAAGTTAAATTACGTTTATACTAAACTTGTTAGCTGATGTTTACCATATACATCCAAAGCGACGCCGAAAACTCTTGTGTGTATGGTTAATTGTACCGTTCCTTTTTTCCGAGTTTTTTAGAAATTGATTTTTGAGGATGCAGAAAATGTTTTTAATAATGGAAAATAAAAGTTTGGAGGAATTGAATGAAAGGCATTTTAATTAGAGGGTTCCATTCAGGTGGACTATCCGTTCACATACATGTTATCAGTGGCGAAGCGTGCAAATTGGAAACGTTCCTTTTTTCCCCTTTAAACACATTAAAAAGGTCGAAACATCTGGTCATCGCCGATGACCGAAGCTGTTCGATTCTTTCAGTGAGTTTAAATGGAGAAAGTATATCGTTGTCAAATTTCAAGCCTCGCTACTCCATGTTGTGTTCTTTTATTAAGTGAAAAGTATTTGAATTGTGGTAAACACCGGTGTACCGAGTATTTTTTTCAAATAGCTTATTTATGAAGTCTGAGAAATCCAAGCAAAATATCAGAGTCATCATCAAGGTTGTAGATTAAAGAGGTATTCTCATCTGACTTCGCGCCTCGAAGTCAGTAGCGCGCAGTTCAAAATCCAGATCCGAGATGCCCGACAAAAGCAGAAAACATTGTATACTCTTACCAGAAAACATTGGGCTTCCCTCTTCAGAAAAGCAGAAAATAGCTCGATGTTTTCTGGAAAGAGTATTCAATGTTTTTTGCTTTTGTCAGCCATCTTGGATCTGGATTTTGAACTGCGCGCTACTGACTTCGTGGCGCGAAGTCAGATGAGCAATGAGCCTCTTTAATCTATAACCTTGAGTCAGCATCATTCTATTCTTTTTTACTTATTGAAAAATGGGTGCTAACTATACTGAGGTGTTTGCATTAAACAACATTGATCTTTTTACCCAGTATTGAAGTTATGGTTAAATGTATGGTTAAGTTATGATTACCATTGATGAGATGATTAACACGTGCTCGTTTTTACGCAACACGAAACATTTTTTTGAAAGTTTAACGAATGATGAAACATAATTATCCATCCTTTTCACTGTTCATTGAACTTGTATTTAAGACTGGGGTAAAAAAAAAAAAAAGCCACTGCAGATTCTATAAAAAAAAAAAAAAAAAAAAAAAAAAAAAAAAAAAAAAAAAATTAAAAATTCTCACACTAAAGAAATACTTTTAAAACGCAATAAATCCCGTGCATCTAGAGAAAAAATTCGTAAACATTCACTTTTTTTGTTTTTTTGGTTTTTTTTCCTTTCTTTCTTTTTTACAAAAAATTATAACCAAATTTATTCAATATTTTTTTTAACTCTGATTTCAGATCATTCATTTCAAAAATACGCGCCGAGTTTGACTGCTTTTCAAAGAAGATATTTCGGTAAGCTTAAAGATACACCCTATTTTTTTTTTTTTTTTTTTTTTTTTTTTTTAAATTAGATGGTAAACCTGTAATAAGTGCGTCATGGAAAATCAGATTAGATCTCAACTAGATACCTCAATTCAATATAAATGTAGTTTCCAGGAAAAAGCTCACACGTAATTTTATGAGTCCTCTTTATACAGCCCGCCTTAATTTCAACTTTTTCCCTCTTTATTTTACCTCATATTAAACAAAGCAGGTGGAAAAAAATATTGAAACAAGAACGATGACGACATGGATTATAAAATCTATAATAACACTTTTTTTTTTTTATTTATTTAAATGATTTAAATTGTTTTTTTCACTTGCAGTTTCCCCGTGTGTTTAGGCGGCTGCGGTTTTACGTGTAAAATCAAAACATATTATCTAACATAATATTTGCTTACGGCTGCAATGAAAGAGATGAGAAAGGGTGCATTGAAAAAAACCCATATTCAACACAACAGGGAGTAAAAAAAAAAAAAAAAAAAAAAACCATAAACCAATAAACGTCACCAAAGAGAATCAATGAAAATGCTGAAATCAATAACTCAACATTAAAACCCAAGGTTAGGTTAATAAAGGCAGAGGAATGCAACTTTGGTGGATAAATACCGAGAAACGGTGAATCTACTTGCGTCGCTAAGAGAGCTCTGTTCATTCATAAATTGTCGAGGTCGATTTATGCACTATGCAGGGACTCCATTCAAGGGCGGATTCAGGGATTCGTATTTTCTCCCTCTCAAAGTAGGATGGCAGAAGGGGCCATCACGTGACTTTAGTCCCTATTTCACGGAAGTAATTTCATGTTTCTATTTACCACTGAAACAGTAATTTTGAATTTGTCGGGTGCGCAAACAGTATCCGCAGATTCCAGAGTGGAAAATAGCAGGGTGGTGCAGTGTTGCCAGATTGAGGTGAAAAAGCCATACGTTTTACGTTGATTTAAATGGGGACGATACGGTTTTTTACCCTCGATCTGGCAACACTGGGGTGGTGGCACCAGAAAGCAAGTTTCCGTTTGCTTTCCTTAAGATTCAGAGGAAAGTTTAGCATAATTAATAAGAGCGCATCGCTATTTTAGAGTAATTATTTTACCGATGGACTAATACTCACATTTCCTTCAGCGGCGAAGGTTAACGCGTGTTAGTCCCATGATTTCAGCAAACGCCTTATTTTGAAAGATGGCAAGGAGAGATGAGAGATTATATCGCAGAACTTGTTTCAGACGTAAAGGTGAAGAGCTGACAAAATTTCAATTTTTATTTCTTTGGATCAGAACAAAACTTCCCTAAGGCTTTTACTTTTCAATGTTAACCCTATTATTCCCGAGTTATGGTAGAGGAATTCACAAATCTTAGACCTTCACTAGTGAATCGAATTACTTTTTCTCATATAATTTAATAAGCAAGTCAATTTCTTTGATAATTCACAAGAATGGGTCTGTTGCAAACTTTTGCTACAGCGCTGTAGAGTGTGCAGTCTAATGTAAAATCGCCTGAAAAGTCCAATGATGGCATCAGAAAGCAATGAAATGCAACAATAAACTCACAAAATGCGTTTAATGAAATCCAAGATGGCGGCAAAATATCGAGCAATCTGTATGCATGCACCTCGAACATTCAAGGATAGTCAACCTCACAATATCCATCACAACCAATCACAACGTAAACAAACACATAACCTCTACCTGCAGTGAGGTTGTCAAAGTTGGCAATCCTTGGATGATTACGGTGCATACATTCAGATTCCTCGATATTTTGCCGCCATCTTGGATTTCGGTAAACGCCTCTTGTGAGTATAATATTGTATTTATTGACTTTATGATGCCACCAATGGACTTTTCAGGCGATTTTACATTGGAGTTAACACTTTTTATCGCTGTAGCAAAAGTTTGCAACAGACCCATTAACGTTAGTTGAATGTCCTTTATATAGGATTGTAGAGCTGAAGGGTTAAAACTATCTTTTCAATGAAAATTCAAAGCTCAAATTCAATTCCATCATTCATAAGAGAAATAACGTTGGGAAAAATTTCAAAAATTATCATTCGGTGTCTGTCATGCAAGTCTGTAACCCCTGGTAAAAATGTTCCAATTTTCCATGTGGACATGGAAATCGCCTTGATTTCCATGTAAATTAGGTTGATTTCGGTGTGAATTTATACGGAAATCACAGTGATTTCCATGTCCACATGGAAAATTGGAACATAGTTCATGGAACATTTTTACTAGGGACGAGCTCTAATCACTTTTGAAGGGGGGGAACCTGTGGCAAGAACTGGAAAATATGTGGATATAAGGACCATCGAGCTTACTATGTGAAATTTCGCATGCAACGAAACTTTCTGCAGCCCTGCAAGATAAGATCAGCCCTTAGTGACTATACATACGTAAAGAGCGGAATAAGACTCTAATGAAGAGGCTGCTACGTACACGGAAAAAAAATATTGGTAGAATTTACCATCTGCATAACTGATTTTGGAGTCTGCTTTCAAGTATGATAAATTTTACCATCAGGTAAATGCAACTTAGGTATATTGAGATAACCTATTGGTACATTTCACCACAAGGTAAATTACATTTTCCCTGCGATGGTTAAATTTACCATACTGGATAGCAGACTTCAAAAACCGCGATGCAGATGGTAAATTCTACCAGTCTTTTTGTTTTCCGTTTATTGGCGGTACGTGCAATCTGGCAACGTTCCCTTAATTCCTTCTGTCCGTTTAAACCAGAGGTGCCGTTTTGCGTATAATCAATGCTATTTTTTCTATTCACCGGTGATTCCACCGTTTGAGAAAAGATTACACAGTTCAGTTCAGTGTATGACTGTAATGATGCACGAAAAATACTCTGATTTGTGATCTTTTCTCAATCGGTGGAAACTCCGTTAATGAATTAAAATAACCGCAAGTTTTTTTTTTTAAATCATCGACGACTCCACCGGTTGAGAAAAGATTACAAGATTACAAATCAGAGCATTTTCGTGCATTACAGTAATACATTGAACTGAACTGTGTAATCTTTTCTCAACCGGTGAAATCATCGGTGAATTGAAAAATAGCATTAATTATATACGCAAAACGGCAGCCCTGGTTTAAACCCATGTAAAATATCGATTCAAGGAAGTGCACTGTGCACCCCTAATATTTCGAGATTTTTCATGACTTTAAATGCACTAAATGCAACGTTCCAGATTGCTCCCGTGACACCACTGAGAGGTACTTACTTAAGATATCAGTCGGAAACTATCAACGTCTGATGTCACTTTTAGTTTCCTGTCTACAAAACGCCGACTGTGCTTTCCTCGTGGCGATAGAGCTTTAGCCGTTAGATGCAAACTTTGCGCAATCGACCGGGCAAAAGCTCTATGCATGCGCTCGACTCGGCGTGTAAGCGTGTTCGCAATGCAAGGTGCAAAGCTCTCGCGAGCAAGCTTTGCCTCTTTCGAATGTGGTTCTCTTCGACCGCACCACTAGCGCCTATGTGCATTGCAGACAGACGGTGCGCGCAATAAGAAGGAGAACCCTGCTGAAAGTTGCAACTGGCGCAAGTTTGTTGTTTACTTTTACCCGATTCGTGAACTACTCAATCCTTTGCCTCTGTTGCCAGCGTTAAGATGAAATAAACTCTGTATTCTATAATGAAAGCTGGATATCTCTCGCAAAGCAGCGGTGGCTCGTGCAATTTGTCAACAACGCATTCTCTCCATTTAAACCTGGAGTCCCTATATATAATGAGAGTTGCGCCATTGCTGAATCCATTTCTGATTGGCTCTCAGATTTAGGCACAGTATACTCATCTACACAGTAGCGAAACTCTATAGGAGCACTTTGGCGAATGTCGTTTTTCAATGTAATCAAATGGGAAAATTGAGTTGTTTACCATCCACCACCAGGGGCGCCACCGTGCGTCTAATGCAAATCAAATGGAAGATGTTGGTGTTTACCATCCACCACCAGGGGGCGTTTGCCGTTTCTCTAACATATTGAGTTTCGCTACTGTGTAAGATAAGTATACTGTGGATTTAGGCTGTCAAGAAAGCTGCAAGAGGCAAAATGCAAATGGCGGAGGGTTTGTTTACTTTTCGCGAACTCGCTTTCATTACACATTTGAAGTAACAGTGACCACGGTAATTTTTGTGAATTTTTCCTTTGAATTTTATTACGGAGAACATTATTTCTTTCAATAACGACCGTTATTGTCGTGAATCTGAACCTAACCTATAAGAGATAGCGAAAAATTGGCAACAGCGTAGAGGCAAATGGCCATCCGCCATTTGCAATTTGCCTCTTGGGGGCTCCATTGATCCGCTTCTTTTTCTTCATTTTGAGAGTCTTGTCGCAACTCTCATAGTATATAGGGACTCTATTTAAACCTATGCAAAACAATCGATTTTCAGGAGGTGCAATTGCACCCCCTCCAAGGTATCGATACTTTTGCATAGGTTTAAAGGGCAAATAACCATGGTTGCCGAGGTTATTCTACATGGTGGAGCCCCTGTATGTAGAGAGTTAAGACAAGAGAGTATTCAATCTTTAATTGGTCTCGGTCACGAGTTTCAGGTTCTATATGGGCATTCGGCATTATCATTGGATGCGTTTTTGCACATTTCCTTACAAACGAAGGAGTCTAACGGTATTTCATCCGCCCTTTTACCGAAGCACTCCTCAATTTTGCTGTCCCTTCCCTACCCCCTCCCCTTCGTGAGCGAAAATACGTCTTACAATATGCACGATACATACATTGACTATAAAAAAAAAAAAAAAAAAAAAAAAAAAATCTCACTTAGAAGTTAGGGTGGGTGCCACTAGAGAAATTGAAGGAACCTTTTTCTATTTGCAATACGATTTCAACGAAATTTAAGGTCTTTATCACCACCTTATTTGCATTTATTTTTACGTTCAGGTCAAATTCAGGTTTGTGTAGAAATTATCCTTGAAATGATAAAAAGCCCCTTCAATTTCTAAAGAGGCAACCATACCATCTTTTGAGTGGAGACTTTTTTTTTATCGTCACCCTGTATGTTACCATATACCTGTTGGTGATCTTTAGTGCGGCAGGGATGCCGTTTTGCGTATAATCAATGCTATTTTTCTATTCACCAATGATTCCACCTTTTGAGAAAAGATTACACAGTTCAGTTCAGTGTATGAATGTAATGAACTAAAATACTCGCATCTGTAATCTTTTCTCAACCGGTGGAGTCCTCGATGACTTTGAATAACTTGCGGATATTTTTAATTAATTAACGGCGTTTCCACCGATTTCGGAAAGATTGCAGATGCGAGTTTTTTCGTGCATGAGTCATACACTGAACTGAACTGTGTAAACTTTTCTCAACCGGTGGAATCATCGGTGGATATAAAAATAGCATTGATTATACGCAAAACGGCAGCCCTGTAGTGCGGCAACACCGCATCTTGAAGCGATCGCTTTTGCAATTTCGGACCCTCTCGTTTCATTTCTATAACGCATAGCGCTGGCAATGCAGACTGCAGAGTGCAGAGTTGGACTCGTCGTGGATTGCGGGTTGGTTGCGGGTTGAACCGCGTATAGATACATATACCGAAACGTCGCATTTGCGCGCCGAGCTGAGCTGCGCGAGTTGCTCCATGGGAGTAACGAAAGTTGTTTTGTTTCGCATTCAGAATCGCGCGCTTGAATCGTTCAATCTCATCAAACGGCGAGACAAGAGGCACAATATGAGGAATAAAGGGCCGGACGAAACCACGCAAGGTTCTAGTTCCATTGGCGGATCCAGGAATCTGCCCTTCTCTCTCTTTCTTTCCTTATTAGAATGCATGTGTTAGAAAAGGACAGATCAGGGGCAATCACGTGATTTTCGCCCCCTCGTCTTTCCTTTTCTAACACATGCGTTCTAATGAGAACGAAGAGAGAAGAACGGTTCCTTCCTTATTATAATGCATGTGTTAGAAAAGGACAGATCAGGGGCAATCACGTGATTTTCGCCCCCTCGTCTTTTCTTTTCTAACACATGCGTTCTAATATGAGAACGGAGAGAGAAGAACGATTCCTTCCTAAGTCCATTCTTATAGTTTTAACAGTCTTTTTTTTCTCAGTGTATTTTCGCCGAATTTGACGTTAGAAACAATGAGTCATATTGATGTAGCAAAAGTACGCAACAGACCCATTGAGAAAATATTACAGATCTGAGTACTTCCGTGCATTCCGAAGATCAGCATTTAGATCAGCATCAAACTGAACTGTGTAATCTTTTCTCAACCGGTGGAATCATCGGTGAATTGAAAAACGCCACTGATTCTAAGCAAAACGGCAGCTCTGGCACTAAGTCTCTTGTAAGTGCTTGGAGTAGTAAGGAAGGTCCATGTGATAATATGAGTGATGCGTGTGTGTGTGAGAGTGTGTGCGTGAGTGTAAAGTGCGACAAGTAGCAGCAAGCGCAGACCCAATTTCAAATGCAGTCGCGCTCTTTTATAAATACTTATAACAACTTGCGATACTCTCATTAAACACGCGCATAGGTGATGAAACGCAAAACTAGGCGTCCAAAGCGTCTCGTCGCATCGATGGCGTCGACCGGTGAGGCTGCAGCGCTGCAGCAAAGCGGCTTCGAGGCACTCGCAACTATCATATCTCACCTCCGGCAGAGTAATTTACTTGAGTCTCATTACTCACTCAGGCTGTATACTGAGACGGATCTTACTTGGAAGCAACTCCTCAACTTAAAAAGTTCCCAATATTATATTTTCAAAGTTCGAGGCTGCAAAATCAATTTCAACCGTGAACCTATTTCCAATGAAAAAATTAAGAGCATATCCGGAAAACACAGGATTTCAAGGCAACGCGATTTCATTAGTCTGATTCATTAAAAGTCGTCCGGAATTTTAGAATATTCCGTAAACGATGTAATGAGAGAGATCAGGTAGTTTAAAAATGAGGATCGAATTAATAACACGGTGCGAATATGAATATTGATGAAACATAGTCGTAGCCAGAAATTTGTCTTTCTCTCTCTTATCCCATTTAAACGCATGTGTTAGAAAAGGAAAAAAAGAGGGGCTGAAGTCACTTGACAGCCCCTATATCCATCCTTTTCTAACACATGCGTTCAAATGGGCTGAGAGAGAGAAACACAATATCCTGGCTACGGTTATGTGATGAAATATAACGATCGCACAGTTCGATGAAAATCGGACAGTCTCTTGGACCTGAGAATGCGGTTGAATACTAATACTCAGTAGAGGCCCGTGAGATTTGGCAACCATGCATTTTTCCCACTAAAACTAAGGTAAAAAATCGATTCAAGCGGAGGCTGGCAGCCTCCTCGAGTTTCGATTGTTTTCCATGTAGTTAAACAGGATAATAACACTGTTGCCAAATCGCACGAGCCGCCACTGCTAATACTATTAGTCACTCTCTCCATGGAAACCCACAGAGGAAAGTCTCAAATTATCTCGCATGATACCTATAGGAAGCTCCACTGCTACGCCTGGGAACTTTAGACTCATTTTGTGCAAGTCTTCAAGTGGATTTTGTAAATTTTTAATGAGGTCCTCACTATTTTTGCTTAACCCTTGTGAGCCTAAGGGGGGGGGGGTACATTTGTACCCCAGGCCAGTTTTTTTGACGCCATTTTGTCAAAACTGCTCAAAATTTGTTAGGACTTCTTGACATTCTAAGTTAGGATACTTGAAACACGTCCACTAAATTTCATTAATTTTTATGAATTTTTGTCGATATTATAGAAATTTAAAGTGCTGGGGAACAAATATCCCCCCCTTCGTCCTGCCAGTTTTAAGTTTGGAACCATCTATTACAGTGAATTTTACGGAAATTTTATGTAGATTAAGAATATTAAGTCAGATCATTGAAAAAAAATTGGAAATTTATCAAAAATGGAAAAATAATATGGTACCTCATTTCATTTTTCCATTTTTTTTATTTTGACATTTTTTTTAAAAGTAGGTGTAAATTTGGCAACATAGCAAAAATGTAATCAAATTTCACATAAATTACTCTCTTAGGGTACTAATTACATAATCCATCCATTAAAGATTCAACATTATTGATACTGACTGTGCTGCATGAAAATATCCTTGGGGTACAAAAATACCCCCCCTTAGTCCTTTGTGTTACCGAAATACCTTAGGCTCACAAGGGTTAATTTTACTCTAAAATTCAATCGCTTGTTGCCAAAATTACCTGGAGCCCCACTTTAGGAAATGTTTTTGTGAAGTCTGCTCCAATGGCGGCTCATGCAATGTGGCAACAGCGTATTCTCACAACTTAAACATATGTAAAACAATCGATTTTCTGTAGGTGCAAATGCACCCCTAAGATATCGATACTTTTGTGCAGGTTTAAATGGCAACGATGCATGGTTGTCAAATTGCTCGAGCCGCCACTGGTTTGCTTATGACTTGGGTCATTCATGATCATGCCCACAGTAAGTCGTATCGGATGGGAGTAATGTCTCTTTGCCTGTCATTCGTGTCGTGTGCCGTACAGATACAGCCGTATCTTCTTGTTCTAGGTCTCGCTAAATGAGGTGTATACTGTATACCAGGGAACTATATAATCTTTGATTAGCTTTGCGACAGCTATATCGCTGTATCGGGAGTTGCATAAGATATTATGCGACATTCAGGCAGTCGGTCAACCAGTTAACCACTCTCATTAATTTCCATTTCTCCGGTAAACTCGCATCTTCCTAATTAGAAGTCGCGCAGATGAAGTACACGCAGCATGCACCCGCCAAACTGCGTATATCGCGCATGCGCAGACATCTCGCCGGAAAAAGAAGAAAATTATGATGAAGGATTTCTGTGATTTCGGTATGGGTCTTTTGCGATCTTGGGCCTCTTCAATTTGCGTACTGAAAAACAACATGAAATAAACGGAGTGCATACACATAAAAACTACCAGAATATATATAGAACTCAAGAAACGCGAACTATTAGTAGGTATACAAGCATTTCTAAAGAAATCGCTAGTTACTATCAGGGCCGTAGCTACACGTCTGAGGGCCTTGGGGCAAGATTCATTCCGGGGGCCCCCCTTAAAATTGGGGAAGGTGTTTGGAGATGTGGGGTGTCACCCGGATTCTCTTGCTCCTCCAGGGCACCGCTAATGTAATTTTTTAAAAGGGAAAAAGTTGGCAAACCTGCCCTTTGGGGAAAACGCCCCAACCCAAAGGGTTAAAACGCCCCTTGTTTCCAAAAGGCCCCCCAATGAATTTTTAAAAGGGAAAAAAATTTTGGGGCCCCGTGTTTTTTTTTATTGCCAAAACCCCTTTAAAAGTTTGTTTTTCCCCGGGGGCCCCTGAATTTTAAATGGGGGAAAAAGATTTCAGCAGATTTTCTTTTTTTTAAAGTTACCAGGGGCCCCAAAATTTTTTCCCCAAACCCCAATTTTTTAATTAAATTGTTCGGGGGTTATTTTGGTGGGTTTTAAGAAACCCCAAGGGGCCGGGGTTTTAAAAATGTTGTTTGCAGAATGCAATTTTAAATAAAATAGCTTGGCAAACCGCCGGGGAAAACCCAAGCAAGGGGGGCTCTTAAAACCCCCTTTCTCTTCCAGAATTTTTTAATTAAAAAAACTCGACAAAGGTCTTTTTTTTCAACCTGAAAAACGGGGTTTCCAAAAGTTCCCCCCGCCCTTCCCCTCCAATTAAATTTTTAAAAAACTTTCCAAGCTTTTTGGGTTTAACGCTCAACGAATTAAAACTCCCCTTGCTTTTAGGGGGCCGAATTGGGAATTTCAAAGGGAAAATGGGGCCTTCGAAGTGTGTTTTTTGGGCTTTTAAATTTTCCAAAAAGGGAGTTTAAAATTTTCTTAGCCTAATTTTTTTGGGAAAAAACAAGAAAACCGTCTTTTTCTTTTTAACCCTACAAGGGAAAGGGGGCCCCAAAAGTCCCCCTCTTTCCCCCCAATTTTTAAAGGGGAAAAAAAACTTTGGGGGTCTTTTTGGGGGTTTTATTTAAACGGGCAACTCCCCCAAAATCCCCCTTGTCTTCCCGGGGATCAAATTTTTTAAAAGGGAAAAAATTACCGCCTTTTTTCTCTTTTAAAGTAAACCAGGGCTCCCCAAAAATTCTGTTTCCAGGGCCCCCTTAAATTTTTAAATGGTAAAGTTGATTTAAAGCCTGTCATTTTCCCTTTTTTTCCAAAAGGCGAGGGGGCCCCAAAAATTTCCTTAACCCCAAAAGTTTTAAAGGGGTAACCTTTACAGCACCTTATTTTGGGGGGTTTATTCCAAAAAAAGGGCCCGGGGCCCCAAAAGTTTGCCTTAGGGAAAAAATTTTTTGGTAAAAATTAGAGCGACCCCCTTTTGGTGGGGGTTTTTTTGCGCAAGGAGGTTTAAAACGCCCCTTTTTGTTTTGGGGACCGAAGTAATTTTTTGAAAATTTTGTCAGCAAAATGCTTTTTTTTAACCCGAAACGAGGGCCCAAAAGTTTTGGCCTCTTCCCCACTAAAGAAAAAAGGGGAAAAAATTTCGGCAATTTTTTGGGGGAAAAGGGGAAAGGGAGGGCTTACTTTTGCTTTAAAAGGGCACCCCCCAAATTTTGGGAAAATTAGTTACGGGGCCCCTTTTTTTTGGGGTTTTTCAAAAGGGGGGCCCCAAAAAGCCCCCTTTTCTTTTTAAAAGGGACCCCCAAAAATTTTTAAAAATTAGGCAACCGCCCTGGGGTTTTTCCCGAAACGAGGGTAAAAGCCCCCCTTTTGGGGGCCAAAAAATTTTAAAGGTAAAATAGAATTAGAGACCTGATTTTTTGGGTTTATTGGAACAAGGGAGGGGCCCCAAAAGTCCCCTTAAATTTTCCAAAGGGCCCCCAATTTTTTAAAATTTTAAAAGGGAAAGTAGACAGAGCAGCCCCTTCATTTTTTCTAAAATTTTTTTAAAAAAGGGCCAGGGCTCTAAAAAGTCCCCTTGCTTTTTTTTCCCACCCCCAATGAAAATTTTAAATTGGGGGAAAAAGATTCGAGGGGAGAGTTTTCGGTTTTTTTGCAAGCGGCCCTCTTAAAATCCCTTTTGTTTTTTGGGGCCCCCAATTAAATTTTTAATTAATCCCTAAGAAACCTTCCTTTCTTTCTTTTTTTAATTTCCCGACAAGGGAGGGTTTTCAAAAAAAAAACCCTCTGCTCTTCCGGGGGGCCTACCAATTTAATTTTGGGGAAAATTGACCCTTTTGGGAACCGTTTTCCGGTTTTTGGGGTTTTTTAATTTCCCCCGAGGGTTACTTTTTTTGTTTTTGGGGAAAATTTTTCTTTTTGGGTGTCGGGGTGGGTTTCATTAAAACAAGGGAGGGTTAAAAGTTTGGTTTCCAAAGGGCCCCCCAATTAAAATTTTAAAAGGGAAAAGTTACGAAACTTTTTCAGGGGGGTTTTTTGTAAACAACTTAAAAGTTCCTTTCTTCCCAAAACGAATTAAAATTTTAAAAAAAGGGGGAAAAAAAAGAATTACGGGGAAACCTTTTTTCTTGGGTTTAATTCCCAAAAGGCCCAGGGTTTTAAAAAATTTGTTTTCCCCCCCAATTAACAATTTAAAAAACTTTAAAAATTCCCCTTTTTGGGGGGTTTTTTCCAAAACCCCCCTAAAACCCCTTTTGGGGGTTTTGGGGCAGGCCCAAAAAATTTGGGAAAAAAGACAAAAAAAAAAACCTTTTTTGGGTTAGGTTTTTAATCCTGAAAAGGAAGGGGTTCAAAAAAATTTTTCCTTTCCCGGGCCCCAATTAATTTAAATAAAATTTTAATTACAAACAACCCTTTTTTGGGGGTTTTATTCCCAAAAAGGGGCGGGCCCAAAATTTGGTTTCCGGGAAATTAAGTAATTTTAAAATTTGGGAAAATAATTGGCGGGTGTTTTCATGGGCTTTTAATCCTACAAAGGGGCCCCCCAAATCCCCTCTTTTCCCAACACCCCAATTAATTTTAAAGGAAATAATTTGGGCCGGATTGGGGAAAAAAATTGGAAAAGGGGAAATTAAAACTCTTATTTTTCCGGCACCGCCAATGAAATTTTAAAAAATTAAAATAAAATTACAATTATTTTGGTGCCCCTTTTTTTCCCAAAAAGGCCAGGGTTAAAATCCCTTGCTTTCCGGGGCCCCCAAAAAAAGGGGAATTTAAAAGAGGATTTTTTGGGGTTATTTCCCCAAAAGGGAGGGTTTTAAAAACCCCCCCTTTGGGGACCCCAAAATTTTAAATTTTTAAAAAAATACACAAACCTGCCTGGGGGGCTTTTAAAATTCGGGCCCGGGGGCCCCAAAACCCCCCTTGCCTTCCAGGGGGAATAAAGGGAACAAAAGGGAAAAAACTTGGAAACCTTTTTGGGGGGCTTTTAAGCACAACCCCTTCAAATTTTTGGGAAAAGTAATTTTAAATGGGGAAAAAATTCGAGCAATTGTTTTTTTTCAACCAAACCAAAGGGGCACTTTAAAATTTGTTTAAGGGGCCCCCCAATTAATTTTTAAAAAAAAAATTTGGCAACCCTTTTTTTCAGGGGGTTCCTACAAAATTCAAAAATCCCCCCGTTTGGGGCCCCCGAATTAAATTTCAAAAGGGAAAATGTTTAAAGGCGCTGTTTTGGGGGCTTTTTTAAAAAGGGGGAGGGGTCTTCCCCCTTCTTTTTCCGGGGCCCCCAAGTAAAATTGGAAAATGTTCGAGGAAATTCCTTTTTTGGGGGTTTTTTTCCAAAACGAGGGTTAAAACCCCCGTTTTGGGGGCCAAAATTAAATTTTAAATTTGAAAAAGAAAACAAACCGGTTTTTGGAGGAAAAAGGAAAGGGAGGGCCCCAAAAATTTTCTAAATTTAGGGCACCCCAATTTTTAAAATTTTTAAGGTTTAAAGTGTTAGGGAGCCTGTCTTTTTGGGTGGTTATTGCAAACAAATTAAAATTTGTTTTAGGGGGTAAATTAAATTTTAAAAAAATTTGACTTTAGGATGTCTTTCGGGGGTTTTTTCCCAAGAAGGCCCCAGGGTCCTTAAAACCCCCTTCCCTTTCCCCCCCCACCGGCCCAATTTTTAAAATTTTTTTTTTGGGGGTTTTAAAACAAAGGGGTTTTCTGGTGGGTTTCAACCCCCCCCCCCCCTCGCCCCCAGGGCAACCCAATTTTTCTGGGAAAATTTTTAGGAGTTCTTTCGGGGGTTTTTCCTAAAGGCCCCAGGGTTTTCCCCCCCCCTTTCCACACCGCCCAAAATTTCGGGGAAAAAAATTTTTTGGACCCTTTTTTTGGTTTTTGAAAACAAGGGAGGGGCCAAAAGTCCCCCCCTTTTTTCCCCCTCCAATGGAAAAATGGGGTAACTTTTTTGGCAATTTTTTTAGGTGGGGTTTTAAAAACCGAAAAGGGGAAGGTCCAAAATCCCCCCCCCAGGCACCCCGAATTAATTTTGGGAAAATTTTTTGAGAGGTGGTTTTTTGGGGGTTTTTTTGAAGAAGGCGAGGGGTTTAAACCCCCTTCCCCGCCCCCGGGGACCCCAATTTTTAAAATTTTTTCGGAAATGTGGAAATTTTTCGGGGGTTTTTTCCCAAAAGGCGAGGGTCCTAAAACCCCCCTCCCCACCGCCGAATTTTAAGGTTCGGAAACCCTGGTTTTTTTGCTGGGCAACCCCTTAAATTTTTTGGGGGAAAGTAAAATGGAAATTTTTCTTAGAGGACCTGTCAAGGTGGGCCTTTTTTCGAACAACGAGGGTCAAAACCCCCTTTTGCCTTTGTTTTTAAATTTGGGGAAAAAGACTTTCGAGCAAACCTGTCTTTCTGGTGGGTTTAATCGCTAAAAAGGCGCAGGGCTCTCAAAACGTCCCCTCTGCTCTTCCAGGGCACCCCCAATGTAATTTAAATGGGAAAATAGACTTACGAGCAGACCTGTCTTTTTGGTGGGCTTTTAATTTGCAACAAGGCGCAGGGCTCTTAAAACGCCCCTCTGCTCTTCCGGGCACCGCCAATGTAATTTTAAATGGGAAAATAGACTTTCGAGCACCCTGTCTTTTGGTGGGCTTTCAATTTGCAAAAAAGGCGCAGGGCTCTTAAAACGCCCCTTTTGCTCTTCCGGGGGACCGCCAATGTAATTTAAATTTGGGGAAAAAAGACTTTCAAACAAACCTGTCTTTTGGTGGGCTTTTAATTTGCAAAAAAGGCGCAGGGCTCTCAAAACGTCCCCTCTGCTCTTCCAGGGCACCCCAATGTAATTTTAAATGGGGAAAAAAGACTTACGAGCAGCCCCGTCTTTTGGTGGGCTTTTATTTGCAAAAAAGGCGCAGGGCTCCCAAAACGTCCCCTCTGCTCTTCCAGGGCACCGCCAATGTAATTTTAAATGGTAAAGTAGACTTACGAGCAGCCGTGTCATTTTGGTGGGCTTTTATTCGCGAACAAGGCGCAGGGCTCTCAAAACGTCCCCTCTACTCTTCCAGGGCACCGCCAATGTAATTTTAAATGGTAAAGTAGACTTACGAGCAGCCGTGTCATTTTGGTGGGCTTTCATTCGCAAACAAGGCGCAGGGCTCTCAAAACGTCCCCTCTGCTCTTCCAGGGCACCTCCAATGTAATTTTAAATGGGAAAATAGACTTACGAGCAGACCTGTCTTTCTGGTGGGCTTTTATTCGCAAGCAAGGCGCAGGGCTCTTAAAACGCCCCTTCTGCTTTTCCGGGGCACCGCCAATGTAATTTTAATTGGGAAAATAGACATACGAGCAAACCTGTCTTTCTGGTGGGCTTTCAATCGCTGACAAGGCGCAGGGCTCTCAAAACGTCCCCTCTGCTCTTCCAGGGCACTACCAATGTAATTTCAAATGGGAAAATAGACTTACGAGCAGACCTGTCTTTCTGGTGGGCTTTTAATCGCTGACAAGGCGCAGGGCTCTCAAAACGTCCCCTCTGCTCTTCCAGGGCACCGCCAATGTAATTTCAAATGGGAAAATAGACTTACGAGCAGCCCTGTCGTTTTGGTGGGCTTTTATTCGCAAACAAGGCGCAGGGCTCTCAAAACGTCCCCTCTGCTCTTCCAGGGCACCTCCAATGTAATTTTAAATGGGAAAATAGACTTACGAGCAGACCTGTCTTTCAGGTGGGCTTTTAATCGCTGACAAGGCGCAGGGCTCCCAAAACGTCCCCTCTGCTCTTCCAGGGCACCGCCAATGTAATTTTAAATGGTAAAGTAGACTTACGAGCAGCCGTGTCATTTTGGTGGGCTTTTATTCGCGAACAAGGCGCAGGGCTCTCAAAACGTCCCCTCTACTCTTCCAGGGCACCGCCAATGTAATTTTAAATGGTAAAGTAGACTTACGAGCAGCCGTGTCATTTTGGTGGGCTTTCATTCGCAAACAAGGCGCAGGGCTCTCAAAACGTCCCGTCTGCTCTTCCGGGGCACCGCCAATGTAATTTTAAATGGGAAAATAGACTTACGAGCAGACCTGTCTTTCTGGTGGGCTTTTATTCGCAAGCAAGGCGCAGGGCTCTTAAAACGCCCCTTCTGCTCTTCCGGGGCACCGCCAATGTAATTTTAATTGGGAAAATAGACATACGAGCAAACCTGTCTTTCTGGTGGGCTTTCAATCGCTGACAAGGCGCAGGGCTCTCAAAACGTCCCCTCTGCTCTTCCAGGGCACTACCAATGTAATTTCAAATGGGAAAATAGACTTACGGCAGCCCTGTCTTTTGGTGGGCTTTCATTCGCAAACAAGGCGCAGGGCTCTCAAAACGTCCCCTCTGCTCTTCCAGGGCACCTCCAATGTAATTTTAAATGGGAAAATAGACTTACGAGCAGACCTGTCTTTCAGGTGGGCTTTTAATCGCTGACAAGGCGGAAGGCTCTCAAAACGTCCCCTCTGCTCTTCCAGGGCACCACGCATGTAATTTCAAATGGGAAAATAGACTTACGAGCAAACCTGTCTTTCTGGTGGGCTTTTATTCGCAAGCAAGGCGCAGGGCTCTTAAAACGCCCCTTCTGCTTTTCCGGGGCACCGCCAATGTAATTTCAATTCGGAAAATAGACATACGAGCAAACCTGTCTTTCTGGTGGGCTTTTATTCGCAAGCAAGGCGCAGGGCTCCTAAAACGCCCCTTCTGCTTTTCCGGGGCACCGCCAATGTAATTTCAATTCGGAAAATAGACATACGAGCAAACCTGTCTTTCTGGTAGGCTTTTAATCGCTGACAAGGCGCAGGGCTCTCAAAACGTCCCCTCTGCTCTTCCAGGGCACCGCCAATGTAATTTCAAATGGGAAAATAGACTTACGAGCAGCCCTGTCTCTTTGGTGGGCTTTTATTCGCAAACAAGGCGCAGGGCTCTCAAAACGTCCCCGCTGCTCTTCCAGGGCACCGCCACACTATGGGACGACCGGGCTAAAAATGGGACACAGGACGTAATTATGGATTTCGACTTTTTCATGTTTTTTTGGCCTAAGGGGACTCTAAAGGATGTATATGGATCATAATGAATCATTTAAGATAATTTAAAATCTTACATCCTCGCCAAAACCACCTCAAAATCATGGTATGCAACGAGAAGGCCAAAATCTGAAATTTTTGACTCTAACTAAATAATGCTCAAAAATAATCAGAATCGATTCAAATTCTCTTTCCTCTTTTTCATCAGTTACTATATGACTAAAACTAACAAGAAAAGTTAAAAACTCGATTAAATTATTTTATTTATGCATTAAATAAGACTCGGAAGTACGCACCAATGCTAAATCTAAAATTTTACTTTCAGATTGACTTTTAAAAAATGGCTCAAAATGGCGGCAAAACTATTTTCACCATGCTATTCTACACATTCCCTTTGCTTTAAAATGAGTCCACAATCAGCTGCACAAGTTTGCACGCTTAGATTTTATTGACGAAAATGTATAGAATGTCTATAGGAAATGTGTGTTAAAAGCAGTAGTCCGGGCGGCCAGCGGGTGCGTTGCCCGCCGCCGCACTATCGGGTGCATGGGCAAAAAATGGGACACATGTGAATTTCGTGAGATGAAACGTATTTTCGTGAACAAAAATTGATGAGTGGTATTCGATGACATAGTAGCAAGACTCAGACATTTTTTGTTTCAGATTTTTGAATTTCAACCCTTTTGAGCCCACATTTTTGTTTGAATTCAAAAGACAGGGTCTAGACTTTGCGGTCCGTCAAACTTCTAACTTCCCGATATGTTTGTAGCATGGTGCAATCTGTTTTCCTGAGCACACCACACTTCGATAATTGCTTTGTCAAATTGATGACTGCCCTTCCATAAAAATAGGCTTAAAAGAGCCATTTACTCTCACAGTGGGCTGGGAAAAATGTACGATAGGATGAAAAGAAAAATGATGGAAACATATAAGATAGTATGTTAGTAAGATCTATAAATTGGAATGAAAATTTATGATTTTCACTGTTATGGTAATCAAGAAGAGAGACTTATTTATATTTTTGTTTGCCTTTTTGAATTTTCTCCCTTTTTAGGCCAAATTTGTGTATGAATTCAAAAGGAAATGTTCTAGACTTTTAGGTTAGCCAACCCTTTTCATCCTAATTTATTATGATTGTAGCATTGCACAAACTATTTCATTGCGGAAACGACTCTTCAATTATAACCTCATAATATTAATAACTATCCTATCAGCAAAATGGGCAAAAGAGAGCCAATCCACTCGCACAGTGGGCTGGCTAAAATTGACAATAAGATACGTAAGAAAAACGATGGAAACATGTACTACTTCATTTGGACTCAAAAGGGTTAAAATTCAAAAAGATGAACAAAAATATGAATGAGTCTCTCTTCCTGATTATTATAGACGGTGACAATCATAAATTCATGTTCCAATTTATAGATCTTATAAACATAATACCTCTTATTTCCATCATTTTTCTTTTCTATCCTATCGAACATTTTCCCAGCCCACTGTGCGAGTGAGATGGCTCTTTTAAGCCTATTTTTTTGGTAGGATAGTCATCAAATTGACAAAACTGTTATTAAAGTGTAATTTGCTCAGTAAAACAGATTGCACCAATACTGCAAACATATCAGGAAGTTAGGGGTTGGACTGACCAAAAAGTCTAAAATCTGTCAAATGAATTCAATCAAAAATTTGGGCTCAAAAGGGTTAAAATTCAAAAATCTAAAACGAAAAATGTCTGAGTCAAGCTACTTTGTCATCAAAGAGTCATCAATCATCAATCATCAACTTTCGTTCGTGAAATTGCTAGTTATCTCACAAAATCCACAAATGTCCCGTTTTTAGTCCATTCGTCCCATAGTGCGCCAATGTAATTTTAAATGGGAAAACAGACTTCCGAGCAGACCTGTCGTTTTGGTAGAGGTAGATGTAAAATGGGAAATCGCAAATCGATTCTTGTATCGAAATGCGATATTTCATTATTTTGGTACTTTCAGCCTTATTTTTGAAGTTATGGACGAGATATTTAGCGGAGACCTTCTTCAGATTACTGACACTCCGTTTTCTGAAATATAAATTACTTTCGGCCAGTGATTTGACATTAAGCGGTCTGTAGTGCTCTGGTGGCAGAAATCGGCAGTAAACGCCGAAGAATCACCGTAAGGTGATACAAGACTTGCGATGACTGCAGCATAATGGCTTACAATTAGTTCAATGGTACGGAAATTGAAAGTGTGATGCGTTAAAATTGAAGGATTTAAAAAATATATTTTACTTATTTATCGGTGTTTTTTGAAAGTTCTAAATGTTTTCAGGTTTTAAAAATCGTAGCAGGGATGGCGGATGCTAACGTTGCATTTCGTTCATTTAATTCCATGAAAAATATCGAGCTATTCTGATTGTGCGGAGAACATTCTTGAATTTTATTACAGATGTTACATGGAAATTCTTGTCTTCCAATAAAGTTTTCACAATTAAATGTTTGGTGTTCCTTTAAAACGCTCTTCTGTTTATAGCATTTTCCACATAGGTCACATCTATACGGTCGTCTCTCTGCTGAAGTTCGTTGAACTTGACAAGTCATTTAAGACAGAATAATATTTGAAATTGGAACTAATGTTGGAGTAAATCAAGTTTCTATATTATTACGTATTATATTGGTTAAAAATGAACGACCCTAGCCCAGAGTCCAGACTCGGTCTAGCTGGCCGCCGATCAGGACATAGAGGAGTAGAGGCCAGGTCGATGGGTCCGTCCGGTCTGGGTCTTGGTGGCCGACCAATGCGACAAACTCGCGATAACAGGGTTGCCACATTTTACATTAATCTCAAAAATTTACACTATGAGTAAAGGGAGAAAATAGACATATATTTTATATTATTTGGCAACTCTGCGGCGCGCGCAGTTCGCGGCCGGGCATGGACGCAGTGTCCGCGCGCCGCTCATGCGGTTGCATCATTCTCCGGAAATGTAAGTAAGTAGGTCTTTGGTTATAATGTAAGAATGCCACTGGTACGAGATATGTATGTCGTATGTGCCGAAATAAGAGTCTTATTAATCAGGTTTGTCGTTTATACACCCTAATTGCCTAGTCCCCCATGCACTCGTTGCACTCTCGTATAGAATTGGATTTAGTCAAGAGTGGGTTATTCAAATGGACCGAATCGCATATGTTCCTTTAAAGAGCGGGAGATTTGAAATTTTGAATTGGCCAATCAGACGCTCTTTCAAGGAGCGAGTGATTTGAATAGACCACTAAGTAGATTATGGTGGTTTGGTGGTCCAGTAGTTCAGAGTACGATACATGTGGCATCCGTAGAGATAATAGTTTGAGTCAACAGACTTGTTATTTAAAGTTGACCGATTGTTAGCTCTTTTAAAAAGCTGGAGATTTGAATGGGTCTGTCGCAAACTTTTGCTACAACGATAAAGAGTGTTTCATCGTATGTAAAATCGCCCGGAAAGTCCATTGGTGGCATCAGATTGTCATGAAATGCGATAATATACTCACAAGAGACGTTTAATGAAATCCAGGATGGCGGTAAAATATCGAGCAATCTTTATGTATGCACCTTTAACATCCAAGGATTTCCAACCATGGGCGCACCCAGGATTTCCATATGGGGGGGGGCCAAATTTGCATTTCATATGGGGGGGGGTCTGGGGGTCCTCCCCCGGAAAATTTTGAAAATTTAGCTCTTCTTAGACGCAAAATTAGGCTACTTCTATTCAGAAACTATATTGAGTTAACTCTCGAGAAAAATGAGATTTTCCGAGACTATGCTGTTATTACGGAAAAATCTTCATCGTGCTGATAGAAAGAAGGAGTCTTCAGGAAATCTAGATTTCAGAAGAAAATCGAGCGAAATTAACAATTAAGGACATTGCTACCGGGAGAGATGTGTTCCTCCAAGGAAAAATATGTTTCATGACATTGATTCTTTGTTTGAACTCATTTCCTTTCCCACCTTTTCTTTTTCTCTCCTCCTCTTTTCCTCTTCTCTCTTTCTCTTTTCCTCATTTCTTCCTTTCCTTTTCTCCTTTTTTCCTTTCCTTTCCTCCTTTTTCCTTTCCTTTCCTCCTTTTTCCTTTCCTTTCCTCCTTTTTTTTCTTCCTATGGGGGGGCCTTGGCCCCCTTGGCCCCCCCCCCTGGGTGCGCCCATGTTTCCAACGTTGACAACCTCACAGCTTCAGAGGTTATGTGTTTATTTACGTTGTGATTGGGTGTGATCGATATTGTGAGGTTGGCTATCCTTGGATGTTCGCGGTGCATGTATACAGGTTGCTCAATATTTTACCACCATCTTGGATTTCATTAAACGTCTCTCGTGAGTTTTATACTGCATTTTATGATTTTCTGATGCCACCAATGGTCTTTTGACGCGATTTTACATGAGATTAAATATAGCGCCTTAGCAAAAGTTTGCAACAGACCCATTGACCAACCAGATGCGGATTCAAGGAGCTGATGATATGAAGGAACCAATCAGAGACTGATTCAGAGAGCGGGAGATTTAAATTTATCAATCAGAGGCTATGTTTTAAATGGAGGGAAGTTTGTAAATACCAATCAAAGGCGAGTTCAAAGAGCTAGAGATTTTATTTGACCGAACAGAGGTTGGTTCAAAGTGCTTGCGATTTGAATCGATAAATCATAAGCTGCGATTCAGATCAGAACTAGAGATTGAATTTATCAATCGGATACTGTTCAAAGAGCGGCATACAAGGTATATGGAAGAACAGGTATGGACAGGAGGCGGAGCCTATCTCAGTAGGTGACGGCTACGTCACAGATGTTCTAGACGGTCGCGATAAAATTCGCCTACCGTTCCAAACTATCTCACTCACTCTCCCGTGATCCCCATCTCTCGCCACTGCAGAAGGTGACGGCTACGTCATCGCCAAAGCAAGTGTGTCGTCATCATTTGGCGGGAAGACTCGAAAGCCCCTTAAACCCCGCCTCCTGTCCATACCTGTTCTTCCATATACCTTGAGCGGCATATTTGAACTGACCATAATGAAAGGCTGATATAAATAGTGGCAGGATCAGATCCAGGGGGAGGTTCTGAGGGGGCTGTAGTTACCCTCCCCCCTTGAGCCAAATTTCTACACTGTCTACAAAAGGAGTTTCGAGGAAGTTGTGGGTGTTTTGCTGTAAAAGTAGGTTTTAGCCTGCCTCTTGGGACCTTAGCCCCCCCCCCTTGGCCCTCCGGCCTCCCCTTGAAAGATTTCTAGATCCGCCTCTGAAGAGCGGGAAGTTTGAATTGAACAATCACAGTTTATAGAAGATTCCTTCCTAGTTAGAAGATTCCTTTCATATAAGATCAGAAAAACGGTAGACCTGGTTTTCAAACCAAAAATCTAGCAACTTCTAGGGCAGCTCGACCCATCTCGTTGATTGGAGAATCGTTATGAGAAACTTTGAATATCAGCACATCAGCTCGGCGGATCAGCAGAGTCAGCAGATCAGAAAAATAAGGCAGAGGAGGAGGAGGAGGAGGACCGACCAAGCACAGGCTAATAATAACCACGTTCGCTCTAGATGAGTGGTAGTATGGTGAGTGGCGGTGCCACAGAATAATACAATCAGAACGGAAACTCTGTCGGATTTTAAAGCAAATTCATTTCGCGTCCGCCATGTTGGGATATAGGATGTTTACATCTGGATTCGCACGCGAAAAAAAAAAATATAGGACATGATCCGCGAAATTTTCATTCTGAAATGCTACAAGAATAAAAGTGAGGACGGAAACTTAAGATTTCTTTCCAGAATTTACAGAAATAAATGAGTTTCAACACAAATCACACTCGTCCGCCATGTTGGGATATAGGACCACAGCGACACAGCGTTGCCTATTGGTGCCGTTAAATTCCAAACTTGCTTCCATTGGCTCTTATGGGAGTTTCCGTTCTGATTATATTATTCTGTGGCGGTGCGGTGGTTCAACTTTTCAACTTCGTCTTTCGTTTGAGCAGTCATCCCGTACGACGTACTTACGTAGTACGAGACGAGAAGGTGACGACTTCCGTAAACCTGGAGTTCGGTCGTCACACACCTACACAAAAACAGAGAGTATCTTCTGATGCGGTTTAAACGTAAGAGTCAGGACCGCCTCCTCCACCTCCATCGCGCAGCAAAGGCACAGTACACCGAAGCAGAGAATTTCCCGGACATAGCATGGAGATTGGAGCTCTTGCACGGAAAAAAAAGATTGGTAGAATTTACCTTCTGCATACTTAGCTGATTTTGGCGTCTGCTAATAAGTTTTATTTTTTTTTTTATTTTTTTTTTTATTTTTTTTTATTTTTTTTTTTATTTTTTTTTATTTTTTTTTTTTATTTTTTTATTTTTTTTTTTTTTTTAAATCAACTATCAACAATCAGCTATTCTATACAATGCTATGAGAAAATTAAGTCATAATTACAATCATCACATGAGTGTGGAACTCTCCATTAAGAATCCTACTTTCTTACAGGTGCACACATTGTGCAGGTTCTTTGTTTTTATTAATAATTTATTTTATTTTAATTGTTTATTGTTTCATAAAGTTAGGTAAATCGTAGTAGCAAGTCCAGGGCCTTAAATCGTTTGAGCCGCCTGGTTTCATTACTATTATCAAGTAAGTTCATGGCTAGTAAATTAGGGTTTTTTCTAACGTGTTTTCATATTTTTTACTGAATTTGCGAATTTCTTCTCTTATTGTTTTAATATGTAGGCTTTCTCGTATGTTCTTATAATTAACATACCATGGAGCATTAACTATCACTGTAAGAGTTTTACTTTGGAACCTTTCAATTACATCTATATTCGATTCAGCCGCACTCCCCCATAATTGGATGCCGTAAGTCCATACGGGCTTTAAGATTGCAGGTACAAGCAGACTTTAAGGCTGCTAGTAAATACGGCAAATTTCACCATAGTATGATAAATTCAACGTACCTTGTGGTAAATGAAGGTAACATGTTGGTATATTTTATCATAATCTGATGAAGTTTATACCATAGACTCCAAAATTAGCTATGCAGATGGTAATTTTTTCCCGTGTGCTAACTTTGGCTATAAGCGATTGAATAAGTCAATTTTGGGGTAAAATCCAACGACAATTACAACTAACTCATTAAATAATTACGAAATTTACTCATAGACTTATAGACTCATCGACTCATAGACTTTAAATTTCGGCCCGGCAAAAAAAATATTTCACCCTAAAGTCCATGATTTTTATTTTCTCGCCGATCACCTTTTTAAGGTCAAAATAAGGCATTCTATAGATCAATTCAAGACTTTTTCAAAATTTCCTTCGAATACCCCCGGATGTCCTGAGCTCATTGAACGCTCATTTTTTTTCCCGAAGGCATAACTATGCGGGCCTATACGCAGGTACCATGGGAGATTCCTATATCTAATTTGAGACTTTCCTTTTCCTCTGTGTGTCTCTATTGAGAGAGAGAAAGACAAATTAGATAGGAATCTCCGATGATACATTTATACATAGCTGCACTGCATTTGCTTTTGAATAGCGGAGCTGCACAGTACACAGGTGTCTTGGGGGATTCCTACATCTAATTTGTCTGGAATGGAAACACACAGAGGAAATTAAATTGGAATCTCCCATGGCACCTACGTAACTTTACCATTACTCCCATTGACTTTGGAGTAATTTTGTGAGTCAATGGTTGAATTTCGTGATTTTTTTTCCATAAGGTCTTTGTCATTTTCGTTGGTTTTTACGTAATAATTAGCTTTTCAATCGTTTGTACATCAACAGTTAGCAAGAGCCAGTGGCGGCTCGTGAAATGCGATATATCGATGTCCCTTACGTTCAAAACTATAGAGAAAAGTATCGATAATCTGGAGATGCAATTGAACCCCCGAGATATCGGTACTTTTCTATAGTTTTAAATGTAAGGGACATCGATATATCGCATTTCAGGAGCCGCCACCACATTTTCGAGTACCAATCAAGATTATGCACAACGCTTATCTAGATAACTAGATAACTTGATCATATGTTCAATAGAACTCGCTTTAGAACTTAAGATGAGTTAAACATTTTGGTTTTAGCAAAAATCGTCAACTCTAAAATGTTTTTAAAGCAAAAGAAGAACAATTGTTCATGTCTGGAACACTAGCGGATCCAGAGGATTGTCTTTCCCTCTCCCTCTCTCTCTCTCTCTCCCCTCTCTCTCTCTCTTTTGGGGTGTGCTCTCTCTCTCCTCTCTCTCTCTCTCCTTCTCTCTGTGTCTCCCCCTTTTCCTCCTCTCCCCTTCTCTCTCTCTCTCCTGTGTTCTTCTCTCTCTCTCTCTTCTCTCTCCTCCCCTCTCTCCTCTCTCCCTCCTTTTCCCTCTCTCTCTCTCTCCCTCTCCCCCTCTCTTTTTCTCTCTCTCTCTCTCTCTTCTCTTCTCCCCTCTCTCCCCCCTCTCTCTCTCTCTCCCCTCTCTCCCCCTCTCTCTCCCTCTTTTCCCCCTCTCTCTCTCTCTTCTCTCTCCCCTCCCCTCTCTTCTCTCCCCTCTTTTCTCTCTCTCTCCCCCTCTCCCTCTCTCCTCTCTCCCCTCTCTCTCTCTCTCTCTCTCTCTCTCTCCCCCGCTCTCTCTCTTTTCTCTCGCTCTCTCTCTCTCTCTCTCTCTCTCTCTCTCTCTGTCTATTTGAACGCATGTGTTAGGTAAGGATAAAAAGAGAGGGCGAAAGTCACGTGATTATCCCTAATCTGTCCTTTTCCAACACACGCGATCAAAAGGCCATAGAGAGAGAGAGAGAGAGAAAAAGAAAAATTCCTGGATTCGCTAGTGGTCTGGAAAAAGTCATCTTTCAATCCAGTGAGCGCCGTGTAGCGAGTCAAAATTCTGATCGAACCCATCAAAATTGTTAGGCAACACGCGCTTATTACAACTCATTACAATGCAGTGAATTAAAATAATTTCATTATTCATCAATTTTTACGGTGGTCCATCATGCATAATACAAGATCCTTGCCCTTAAACTTGGGGTCTTCTCGCCTGAGCAGAGGATCTTCGCTCTCTATTGATGGTAATAACCGTGCGTCAATCCGCGCAAGAACCACGAAACCCGAGGTAACCGGTCTGATATCTGGTGGAACGTTTTCAGTTATGTCTTCCCATTGTCAATGGAATTTTTTTTTTATTTCTTTTCAATTTTTTTCCTCCCTTTCCTTTTTTATTTTCTCGAGCTAGAATTAGAGCTGTCGTTTTGCGTATATAATTCATGACATTTTTCAATTCACCGATGATTCCACCGGCTGAGAAAAGATTACACAAATCAATCCAATGTATGGCTGTAGCACAGAATAATACAATCAGAACGGAAACTCCCATAAGAGCCAATGGAAGCAAGTTTGGAATTTAACAGCACCAATAAGCAACGCTGTGGTCCTATATCCCAACATGGCGGACGAGTGTGATTAGTGTTGAAACTCATTTATTTCTGTAAATTCTGGAAAGAAATCTTAAGTTTCCGGCCTCACTTTTATTCTAATGGCATTTCAGAAAGAAAATTTCGCGGATCATGTCCTATATTTTTTTTTTTTTTTCGCGCGCAAATCCAGATGTAAACATCCTACTTATATCCCAACATGGCGGATGCGAAATGAATTTGCTTCAAAATCCGGCAGAGTTTCCGTTCTGGTTGTACTATTCTGTGACTGTAGTGCAAGAAAGTACTTGCATCTGTAATCTTTTCTCAACCGGTGGAGTCGTTAAAAAACTTGCGGATATTTTTATTTTTATTATTTATTTATTTACTTATTTATTTAAAGTAGCAAACGGGCAACTGCCCAGCCCAATACAAGACAAATACAGAAATACAGAAACAAAGTCCAAGATTAACAAAATTCAAAAATATGACCCCTAGCAAAAAACTTAAAATGAGAAAGGGACTCAGAAGATCTAATAAATTAACGACGATTGCACCGATTGAGAAAAGATTACAGGTGCGACTATTTTCGAGCATTACAGTCATGAGCTGGACTGAACTGTGTAATCTTTTCTTAATCGGTGGAATTATCAATGAATCAGAGAGACCAAAATTTTGCAGCCGCCTGCCGCGTCTCCATGCGAGGAAAGATTCCGCATTATTATCGTGATGCATTTTATATTTTCGCACCAGAACGGAAAAACCGTATTTTGCAATGTGAAAAATGTTCCACTTTGGATATGCAAATACTATGTTGGCGGACGAACGATAGAGGTATAAGTAGGTATGGTACCGAAGTATAGGTAATTACCTAAGCAACACACAACGCACATCCAGCGTATTAGTAACCCGTCATTATATTTGAGTAGAGGCTTGACAGAGGCTTCTCTTATATGAATATATGTTCTACGTTGTTGGTGTTCTTCTTTTTGTATATCTCTCGAGTCTTGTCTATAGCTGTGTTGCGGGTTTCTTTCCCTTCTGATCCATGCGATTATTTGCTTTAGAAAAATGTAGGAAAAAGTAGGGAAAATAAAGAAAGTAGGGGAAAATATGACAAAATAGATAGACACAGGAGAAATGAGAGAAAAATCGCATAGTAGGGGAAAATAGTGAAAAGTAAATAAAAATAAGGGGAAAATAAAAGAAAATAGGGAAAAATAAATCAAATTAAGTAAAAAAAAAAAAAAAAAAAAAAAAAATAAATTAGGGAAAAGTAGGGAAAATTCTGTAAAAATAAGGGAAATAGGGGAAAATAAAAGAAAATAGGGAAAAATAAATAAAATTAAGTAAAAAAAAAAGAAAAAAATAAATTAGGAAAAAGTAGGGGAAATTCTGTAAAAATAAGGGAAATAGGGGAAAATAAAAGAAAATAGGGAAAAATAAATAAAATTAAGTAAAAAAAAAGAAATAAATAAATTAGGAAAAAGTAGGGGAAATTCTGTAAAAATAAGGGAAATATGGGAAAATATAAAAAATTAGAGAAAAGAGGCATCACAGTGGAAAAAAGAGAAAAATATTAAAAATAGGGGATAAATAAGGAGAATAGGGAAGAATAAGGAAAAATGGGGAAAAATAAATAAAAATAAGGAGAAAGCAGCAGGGAAAATACTGAAAATAAGGAAAAGATTGGAAAAAATACGGACAGTTAGGGAAGAATAGGATTTAGGGGAAAATAAAAAAAAGGGAAAAATAGAGAGAAGCAGGAGGAATAAGAGAAAAATGTCATAATGAGAGAAAATAGTGAAAAATTTGCGGTTTGGCAAATTCGAGTCCAAAACTTTAATATTTTACGAGACAAAGTCGTCAGCCAAAATAAAGGCTCCTAATAATCATTTTTTATGGTTTTAAACCAGAGTTTACCTAAGAATAGATAATGGCTAAGCCCATTCTACCCGTGCTTTGTGTGCGTGTAGAGAAGGGGGCTGTTAAATGCCGGTAGTGCTGAGGGCAATAATGAAGTTGCAAGGGTCTGAAATGTTGTGGGTTTTTTTTTTTTTTTTTTTTTTTTTTTTTTTTAAGGAAATGAAAGTACTTGATGCCTTTGGTTTCTAATTACGTCTCATTGTTCCGGAGATGAGATGTTGTCCCAAAATACATTGTTTTAAATGGGAATTCCGCGTAATGACACCCGATTTTTTGCAACTTTTACACGTGTGTATCTCCAAAACCGGGACACTTAGGAAAAACCCAAAGGCACTCTATTGCTCTCAGCTCATCAAGTACTATCAGTTTCTTTATAAAAAAAACACAACATTACAGACCGTAGCAATTACCCCATTCCGCCGGCAAATTCGCCTGTCCACCACTGGTCCTCAGTCAAACTTAAGCATCGAATGCAATCACGCGGCCAACTCCTCTCAAATGCATAAAGCGTTGTGTCGGTACTCCCTATACGCAATATTTCCATCAAGGTCATGTGAGATGAGCTGCGAAATTACGTCGAATGGGGGTTAGAATAAAATACAAAATCGGTGGATCAGCTTCTGTCGATCTACCAGATCAGTTGCAGATTCACGCTTCAAGTGCCCGGACAATTTCGGTATCTGTTATTGTATTCGATAATAGATAAGGTCGATGTCCCAATTACCGCCCCCCTTAAGAAAAAATTGCCGTAAAATGCCTGTAAAAATGTTAATTTTTATCAAATCTATGATCGGTTTTCATTAGGGCCTCTCAAATACTATCTAGTTTTATGAAAAAAATATAAAGTTGGTGTAATCAATCAGGAAAAAAAAATATTAATAAAACTCGAAAAAATGACCCATGTCCCAATTACCGCCACACCAAAAGTGGCTTTGTCCCAATTATTGTCATATCAGGTGCCCTAATTATAGCCATACATATTTGCGCTGGCTTTTCATTCAAATCATCATGTTTATTGTCAGGAAATAATGACATTATAATAATTTAAAAAGCAGAAAGTAAAGAGA
>VMOF01000379.1:2954572-3152848 GCA_011764245.1 Trialeurodes vaporariorum
GACAATTGATCATATTAAAAGTGGAAAAATAAGAACAAAATGGTATCAAAAACTAACTCATTCGGGTAGGTATCTGAACTTTTTTTCTGATGTGCCTTTTCAGCACAAATTGAATGTTATTAATAATTTAGCAAAAAGAGTGGTTAATTTAACGGATTATTGTTACCAAACAGAATGTATTCTCAAGGCAAAAAAAAATGTTGCATGAAAATGGTTACCCTGAGAAGCTGATGAACACAGTTTTCAAAAAGGTACAAGCTCAACGAAAGCGTACCCATATAAATGTGAGTGAAAAACCTAAAATTGATTTACGTAGTGTTGTTAAATTACCGTATGTGCCTGTTTTAGCGGAAAATTTTAAAAGGTCGTTAGGAAAAATTGGTATCCAGCCTGTGTTTGCAAACACGTTACTAATAAAAAATTGTTTACGAATTTAAAAAGCAAAACTCCTGTCGAAAAGAAATCTTCTGTTGTCTACAAAATAAACTGTAAAAATTGTGAGGGATCGTATATAGGTCAAACTAAACGGTATTTAAGTGAACGGATTAAATCTCACAAATATGATAAGAAGGAACAAACAGCCTTACATCAACATATGAAGGACATGGGTCATGTTTTTGATTTTGAACAACCTCAGGTCTTAGCCAAAGAGAAAAATTTGAAAGCTAGGCATGTATTGGAAGCAGTACATATAAAAAAGTGTCAAAGTGCTATTAATTTTAGGACTGATACATCTGGTCTTAGTTCAAGGTATGATCAGTTTTTCATTGAAAATCAAATAGATAATTAATTATAAAGTTTTTTTTTTTTTTTTTTTTTTTTTAATAATAAATATTGCAACAATGTAAAGTTGGCAACATGTGTAGGTATGCACACTGACTGTTTTGTTTCTTGATTTACCGGGCCTCTTGTCTCGCGTCGTTTATTGTATATTAGTCAGTTAAGTTTCTGCTTTGTTATGGTTTTCGATTTGCTGTGTCGGTTCCCAATTTGGGTTTATTGTTTTTATTTGCACTGAGGATGGCTATGATTCAAGCCGAAACGTTTGCTAAACTCATTTATTATTATTTTCTCTTCTGTGTTTTTTAAAGAAAGAATAAATTATGTGAAAATAGTACCAAAAAAATAACTGGCTATTTAGCTCTTATTTCAACCACTATGTATTGAATTAGCCATATTGAAAATATATTCCATTATATATATATATATATATAATTGATAAACTAACTATGGAATCGAATTCGAATAAGTCCAATGAGTCCTTCAACATACAGCCAATGACATCGCCGCAACGCGCTGCGCTGCTCCATCGGTGTTCGACCACCAGTTCAACGTGCTACACCACCGCACCGGTTTCCCGGTGAACGATGAACAGTGATATCAAGAACACCGGCAACGAGTCTGGGTCGCTAGCGGCTGCCGCACGCTCCACGCGCGTCGCGCGTCAGGTGATCAGAAGTCAGCACTCTCATAAACGTTGCCCGTTGAGCAGCTACAAGGCGCAGCGCAGCCCCGCGAAGTCAGTTTCCGACTGCTGAGGATTATGAATGTCAATTTTTAGAGCACGGCTGCTGTCTGTATGTCTGTATGTATTATCATGCTTCAGATATCTCAACCATTGCATGCGCAGAGGTGTCAGCGCGTTTAACCTCTTTTCTCTCTCTCTCTCTCTCTCTCTCTCTCTCTCTCTCTCTCTCTCTCTCTCTCTCTCTCTCTCTCTCTCTCTCTCTCTCTCTCTCTCTCTCTCTCTCTCTCTCTCTTTCGGAGAAGGGGGGTGTGAGGGGGTCGGAAATAGAACAACCCAGAGGCAGTCTCAAAAAGTTCGGTAATCGGTTGCGTCCGCGCGCATTATTGTCGAAGTTTCGAAGTGGTTGTACAGACGGGAATTCGGGACCGCACGAGTTTTACTCACGCACACTCATTCACTAATTTACTCCCATTCATACGAGCGCACCTCACGCACACTCTTGCAGCGGTTTTGTTTCCGTCGAATCTTCCTGCTCTGAGTAGGTATGTGTTTTACTCCTCGCTCATGCAAAAGTGAAAGTATGCTCTGATTCTCTGCGATGAATACGCGCGTATATGATATCATTCAAAAACTTACCGGTCCAATTAATTACACGCCGTATAAATAAATTAAAAACAAAAAACAAAAAAAAAAAAAAAAAAGACACAAATTATACAATTTGTCATGCTTTTCGACAAATCACCATTAATGCAGACTGTTAAATCCTATACAGTGGTGATTTCAAAAGGAAAATGATTTTTTTCCACCCTTGTGCTGCAGTTTTAACGTGCTGTCTTAAATTTTAATCCAATGGATAGCACTCACATTTTACGCTACACCGCGCCACTGCTCCTAACAGTGGCGTCGCGTGCCATCTGGCAACTTTGTAAGTTGGCCATTTAAATCCATATAAAAGGTCGAACTGTTGGAGATGCACACTGCACTCCCTCGAATCGATATTTTACATGGTTTTAAATAGTCACATTGCAACGTTGCTAGTTGGCACGCGACGCCACTGGCTCCTAATGACACAACTCACGTCAAAATAGACTTATGATGCCCATTATTTGACAGAAGACTATAAAAGTTCGTCCAGAAAATACCATACTACTTTTTCCTTCGCAAACCACAGGCACATAAAGCCCCTCCCCCCTTCATGAAAAGCCACTCGAATCTGTCCACTGAATGTGCAAAACGACGGAGACTGTGCTATAGTCACGTCGCGTCGCGCGGTACGCGCCCGCCCATTCCACCATCTTACAGTGGACCACAAAATGGAATTTTCGAAACATTTGTTTTAGTTCCATTTAAAAATTAAGATTATGAACAATATGCAGCGAGTTGTAAGCCTTATCTTCACCATGTTAATTTATCAAACTTTCGGTACACATATCTCAAGACCATTTGCAACTGGAGAGCTCATTTTTTTTTTTTTTTTTACGCTGTTAACTAACTTTTTTTTTTTTCTTCTTTTTTTTTAAATTAAAATTTCGAAACAATTTTATTTTTTTAAAAAAATCTCTTGGAATACGGAGTTATTTTTTTTTGCATATTTTGTTTCAATTTCAATACTTCTCCACATAACCATGCAATAAAAGTTAGTTAACTTTTTTTGTCTAGTAAAGACACATTTTGAAACAAAAGTGAGCTTTCTAAGTACAAAATAACTTGAGTTATGTGCACCGAGAGTTAAAAAATTACGTATTTTCAGGAGAACAGTTTAAAGGGGGATTTTTTTTTAAAAATGGAAACTATATCCTAAAATTTCCCTGCCCAAGAGTCTCTATATCCTATTATTTATTATATTTGAAAATAATCCTTGAGACATGCTGGACATAATAAAAAAAAAAAAAAAAAAAAAAAAAAAAAAAAAAAAAAAAAAAATTGCTTACACCCTCCCCTTAAAAATATGTAAAGTTGTTCATTATAGAGCTTAAAGTGAGTCCATTAATATGATTTTTTGCAAGAAAATGGCAATAATAAAATGTTTCTTTTAAAGCGAAATAACAACAATCTTTTCATGTCCGGAAAAGTCAATTTTTCGATCCAGTGTGCTCCGCCTCTTTACCATTGACACCACTACCGCTACTATTTTCCTTTCTTTATTCTTCTTCATCTCGCCCACACTCGCTTGTCAAGTGGCACGCTTGAACTCTTTTCCCGATAATTGATTTGGCTTCGAATCCAACAATCCTATGCACGGCCGTAGCCAGGATATTATCTTTCTCTCTCTTAGCCCGTTTAAGCGCATGGGTTAGAAAAGAATGGATAAAGGGGCTGTCGTGTCACTTCAGCCCCTATTTCTGTCCTTTTCTAACACATTCGTTTAAATGGGCTAAGAGAGAGAAAGACAATATGCTGGCTACGGCTATGATCCTATGTACATTACTTTCGAGATTCCCTACACACATATATAGCATGTGCCACAAACAAATAGCCAAGACATGCATTTTATCTATTGATCTATGGAATTGATTTCTGTCCCATTGAACAATGACTACCCGTTGTTAATATTTGACTTTTCAGGAGTGCTATATCGTTGGTGTTTTTATACAAAGAGGCGTAAGTCCATACAAACGTTTCAAAATCTCCAATCACAGTAGTGGCGTCGAGTGCAATCTGGCAACACAGAAATATGTTCATTTAAACGTATGTAAAAAGATCGAACTGTATGATGTGTTCCGTGCATTCCCTAGAATCGATATTTTGTATTGGTACAAATGGAAAAATTACAGCTTTGCCAGATTTCACGCGCCGCCACTGCATCACAGTTTCTTTTCCCAGTGGTAAATCGACGAACCAATATTTTACCCTTTATCCCAGATTAGAAGAAAACTCAGAAGCGTATATCCAAGCGTAACGTTTACTTTTAAAAATGAAAGAGTATGAAAGAAGATTTTAAAATGTTGAATTGACTTACGCCTTTTAGTAGAAACGTCGACTATATTGTAAGACGTGTGAATATGGCCGGTTCTTTGTAGGTATGTGTTTTTCGCTTGCTGGAGATCAAGGGATTCGAATAATAAATTAATACAACCTTTTGTTCTTGAACAAATGGTGTAGTTGCAACTTTCAAGGGTCTTAATTTTGAGGTTTTTCCGAAAGCAAATAAGCTGAGTCACTTGCTCTCATCCCCCCCCTCAAAAGCCTAGAATTTTGCCTTTTTTTCAACAGAAAATAGCTCAACAGTTCTTACCGCTATGCTTCAATTTTTAAAATTTAGGGGAACCCCCCCCCCCCTCTGCAAAAATTTGGGATCCCCCGCTGCCTCTGCCTGTAATAAGTAGTTTATTCATAATGCCTTTTTCGGCTGTGTCACTGCGACAAATCGCTTGAGCTGCTGAAAGGTGCCTTCAATCTTCAATATAGGCAAAAACGTGTATTCGCTGAGCTATCGGAACGAAGCAACGACGCACTACGTTCAGAAATCGTCATAAATTGGCCAAAATTCAGAAAGTGAATTTAGCATCAGTTTATCACTTATAAACTTTCAAAACCGCTTTTAAATCACATGAAACACGTATAAAATTAAACCTAGAAATGTCACTGGAAAGTTCCAAATTAAATTTTAAGCGTAGGAAACGATGTTATTTGATCTTGCATAAAACCAGACAAAAATGACGATGCGTACACTAAAAACGCATGAAATTCATTCTCAGAATCAGGGTTAATGGCGGCTCAACGCAGATATCATGGGAGATTCCTGTCTAAGGTGAGACATAATATCCGTGATTCAGTTGAGAAAGTGAAAAATTTGACAGGAATCTTCCATGATACCTGCGTTGAGCCGCCATTAAGACCTTGTCGTTTTAGCAGTTACGTGAGTTTATTATTAAATTTTAGACTTTCTGAATGTGATTTTCCTGATTTTTGCTGGTTTTTACATCAGATTGGACTATTCATTTGCTCACAGCAAAAGTTTGGAGGAGCCCCATTTTCGCCACTCTTTTTCACTTTTAGACTTTAGTGCGCTGTGACGCGATCGAATACTCCTTCTCAATCTCCTCGTGTAAAGTTGTCAGTGTTCCTCAGCCCCTTCGTGCAATAGATACTTTTGCATAGGCTCAAATGGGAGACGACTGCGTATAGATAATACACCAATCGATAATTCTCGAGTTGGTCGCCACAGCTACACCTACATTCGATTTCGTTGTCACACTGCGCACTCGCGATCGAGCGCCCAGAGTTCGGCTCAATGTAAAAATCATTAATTTGCAAGGATTTTTGCCGGTTTTGATTGGACAAATTATCGTCCGCTCATTTTCACTTTCGACCGGTGCAAGCAGCTCGAATAGCGTGGCCGAAGTAACAGTGGTGCCACATGTACGCGACTTTATTTCTCATATTTGAATCAATCATCTCTCTCTCTCTCTCTCTCTCTCTCTCCTCTCTCTCTCTCCCCTCTCTCTCTCTCACTCTCTCTCTCTCCTCTCTCTCTCTCGCTCTCTCTCTCTCTCTCTCCCACTCTCTCTCTCCTCTCTCTCTCTCTCTCTCTCTCTCTCTCTCTCTCTCTCTCTCTCTCTCTCTCTCTCTCTCTCTCTCTCTCTTCTTTCTCTCTCTCTCTTCTCTCCGCTGTCATTTGAATACATATGTCAGAAAATGATTGGAGAAGGGGCCATCACGTGACTTTAGTCCTTCTTCCTTTCGTCCTTTTCTGACGAGCATTCAGATCGAAGGAGAGAGAGAAAGACAACATCCTGGATCCGCCTGAAGGAATCGATACAAAACATATTTTTTTTTTTTTTTTTTTTTTTAAACTTGAAACCCGGCAACACTGAAACGAGCCAATGCCTAGCGCTTTGCTGCGCCGCACTGAGCACAAAAATAGCACGAATATTTATGGTAAAAATGATGCAGTGAAGTTATATTCTTTCCAAAGCCAGAAACAGCTCATGGCTATCAGGTCAATAATCGGAAATTCCATAACCCCAAAAAAAAAAAAAATCCAGAAATATCACCATAGAAATCTGGAAAAAAAAATAAATCTCTCATCTCATGAGTCCTTGAAAAGTGGAGAGAGTTCCCTAAAAAATATAAAACCGAAGATTTTAAGGGAATTTTATTTATACTTGAATGACGCTTTAATGTGACGAAACATCATGCACAAAAACGACGTTTATATACTTGATGTTCTCACAACCATTTCGATATCCAGTCCTGCTGAAAATGATTAACCTTTTTCAATTCAAATTGTTTGGAAAATTCTGTATTAAGACGTTTTAAGTCTCTTGCTATTACTTTTTGAAACTTTGCTTTAAATACCCCCAGACATCCATAGGACGTTTAATCCCTTTTTTTTTTTTTTTTTTTTTTTTTTTTTTGGGCCATGGGTCCTGGTTTGTTAAGTCCATTCCCGCGTCTTCTTGTATTTTTTTTCTGTCACGTTACCCAGAGATTCAAGCTCTATACAATCTTTGGACCAATATAGATATGCTCGTTTTCAAAATTAGCGCTAAGAATAACTTGGGGTTTTCTCGCTGGGGTTATACCTATTTTTTTATAAGCTTTTTCTCCTGAGATAGTCATATAGTCTCAATTGTATCAATAAATCGCAATTAACGAGGCGCCACTGGCTTGTAACTGAACAGATTGCACGGGTCAAAAAAGGTTTGCGAATAAAAAGTGTAATCTATAGGAACTGACCGGACTTAAAATAGAATGCTTCAAAATTATTTTAAACCGTTCTGATATCGCATCATTCTGAGGTTAGAGATGGTCTCACTGCACCAAAGGTCAATTTGTGAGCGAAAACTCACGCTGATGCGGAGTGACAGTGAGAGTCGACTGTTGAGTTGTCGATTAATCTGTCGTTGTTTTGTCACAAACACGCAAGAAATTCAAAGAAAACTTTTAAAATTTGCAATCGATTTTTCATTTTTAAAAAATTGTCAAAGACGATCGATGACACTAACTATACCTGATCAGTTACCAGAGACCAGGAAGGAAAACCCTTGAGGGCGATCGACTCCATTCGCCAAGCTGAATCGATAGAGGGTCACAAGGGGGGTTTTGGTGACATCACCTTTTTGCCCATTTTTATAAAGAGTCATGAGTTGACATGCATGAGTGAAAGAGCATCAGATGCAGAAGATATGAAAACCCTTGAGGGCGATCGACTCCATTTGCCAAGCTGAATCAATAGAGGGGTCACAAGGGGGGTTTTGGTGACATCTCCTTTTGCCCATGTTTAAGAGTCATGAGTTGACAATGTTGACATGCGTCAGTGAAAGAGCCTCAGATGCAAAATATATGAAAACAATAATGGATCATACGTTGACTGATGACCAACAACTGATGCTTCCCTCTCATTGCGGCTTCTGACCCAATACCGCATCTACTCATACCCGGCAGCTCTGTTTGAGATTCAGAGGTTATACTGTTCGTCTAGACATTTGTAAGCTTATTGCCTGCTTATGGCGTCTTATCAAGTATTTAGTTGGTTTTTATGAAGTTCAACTAAATTTGGAAAAGTACGACAGGAATGAAAGTTTTGGGCTTAGTTACTTCGACAAAGCAGTAAAGGAGTTGACAATCGTTTTTAGAGAGGATGAATCACGATTTTGCATTTTACCAACATGTCACTCTTTATTAGCTTACGTATACCCTAACCTCAAAAAAGCGGCCAGGTATAAATGCTAATAGACGGTATTGTGACCTCAACATCTTTGCTCATCTGGGACCAAATAGTGTTTGGTCCCGAGCCTAACTTACGTATGGTGATGTAAACGTGCGTAAGCTCTCTGATTGGTCAAAACTGCACGCAAGATGCACGAAATTTAATGCAGGAGACATAACAAAATTTGGTCCCTGCCAAACCAGACGATTAAAACGTTGTTTTGTTACGTCCCCGAAAAAAAAGAAAGAAAAAAAAAAGTTGCCACCCGATTTCAATCAAAACAAGATGCTTAGTGATTGGTCTGTAATATAAGTTTTTTCCGTCAGTTCCGTAGAACAAAACCATCATGTATTATCTGCTCATTGCTACCCTCTGAAAAATGAAACAATTGTTAGGAGTAGACTGAAAACGTTGGAAAAACCACTCTTTCACAAAACAGATAAGCAATGACGTCATAAGATCACTGGCTATTGCTACCGGAAACATACTCTCTGCCACGGTCACGGCCACAATGCAGTTTGCAGTTCCGGTTGGGTTGGGACTGCGAAAAACGCTGCCCTCGTGTATTTGTTTGCATTAGGCCGCGCTTGCAGGCGTCTCGACTCAATCTTTATTTAATCCATTCTTCGAGAGTCGCTATCGCTAAGTAGGCATAAACGCGTAGCTTACTCGGACATTATGGGTATCATTTTTTTTAATATTAGCTACCGACAAGGTTATTCAATATTCGTGCAATGGTGAAACACGCAATTTGGGTGCGTTGTGCTTTATTCTCAAGAACTCTGCACTGGTGCCGAAAATATTATGTATTTAATTATTTCCACACAGAAAAAAAAGACTGTTACAATTTACCATCTGCAAAGCTGATTTTTGAGTCTGCCATCGAGTATATGGTCAAACATTTCACCAGATTATATGATTACCACCAGATTATATTAGGTATAGTACCAACATGTTAACATAATTACTATATTGCCTTATACCATTGCATTTACCATATCATGATGAAATTTACCGTACTTTCTACTATAGACGCAAAAATCAGATATGCAGATGGTAAAGTCTACCAATCTTCTTTTTTCCGTGCAACATATTTAATTATTTATTTATTTATTTATCTATTTAGAATTTTATACAAATAAAGTTGTCTGAACAATACAACTGTATAGTTGGTATAGTGTATGTACAAGTCAACAAAACCATAAAAAGATGAACAGTAAAATAAAGGCTTAACTTGACGGCTACAATGATAAATTTTAAATTCTAAAAGTAATAACCTCGTTCAAGTTATAGAATGCATTTATTAGATATACAGATATACTATAACACAGAGCAATGTAATCTTTTTTACACTATTGCAATCCTCCGAGAAATAAAACAACGCGCCCTTTGGCAACGTTGCATTTTTCCCCCATTTAAAGCGCCGTAAATAGATTGATTGATAGGTTTAGGTCGAATTTAAAGTTCATCACCGATTAATAGAATTTTTCGATCTTTGTCAGAAATTGAAACAGACAAAATGTAACGTTGCCAGATTGAAAGGCTCCTACGTTATGTGTTATATATTTTTGAAAGAAAAATGAAGCTGTAATAGGAAATTTTATCATTTTTTTTTTTTTTTTTTTTTTTTAATATACTTATTCATTTTACGTACTTTACTCGCTTTGTCGAACAGTAGGCACGTTTTATTGCCTGAAGGAAAGATCAAAAAGTATTCAGTCATCAATTTTTTTTTTTATTTTTTGGTTTTTTTTTACTACTTAATATGTAACTGTCTTTCCTGAACTAAGGCGTCTTCTGGAAGAAAGGTCCAATTAATAAAAAGCGTGTCCTTCCGAGGCGATTATAATTTAAATACAATTATAATTTTTAAGTAAGAGCGCAACGGATGTTTTATGGGCTCGCCTCCCGGTGAAGACCACATCGTTTGATGCAATCGTCAGAAAAAAATACTATTAATATAATACCTTTCGCACTTTTTTCAGAAATCGATATTATTTGTCAAGTTTTATTTTTAGCATGACTGAGTAATAAAGTCAAGTCTATTTTTATTAATTTTTCATCTTTTTCCAAGGTTCCGTCTGATTTTTTCAATGCCTCTTTTCCCGCGAGACTCGATTTTTTTTTTGCAACATACTTATTCATTATTTATCCAACTATATTGATTTTCGTCTCGTCCGCTTATTTCCCCCGCATATAAGACCTTTTGTTGAATGTTTTGAGTAAAATTTTCAAAGAGGCTCAAACCTAATTTCAGTAAACATTGGGAGAAGTTAAGCAAGGGGAGCTACTTCATCCAATGCCTCTCCCCAATTTCAAAAAAAAAAATACAATTTCACCATAAATGGGAATTAAAGAATTTCAGACGGCTCGTGGATTATTTCGTGCAGAGGCTGCCCGAAATACATTGCTCGAGCACAGATACACTATATTCCCTTGATGGAAGTTTCTTTAGGGAATTTCAACTCGAGTTCAACGACTTCTGATTGGTTGTTGATTTAACACGAGCAACCCGATAAAGCGACGACATCTAGCGGCGACTCCTGAAGACCAAAATAGTCTACTTGCTATTTTTCTAATGTTAATTGAACCCGACTCCAGAACAAGGCTCATAAAATAATGAGTGTGCTCTTCCCAAGAATTGAGCATGGTGAGCGCAATGGAGTTTTCTAGCAGAAGAGCACGCCTGTTGTTTTAAGGACCCTTCTTCCAGAGACGACCTCAGTGATTCTACTCCCTTGTAGATCCAAGAACGTCCTGTTAGTACTTCCTAACGAAACCTCCATCGGGGATTCTACATGTCACATGAGAACGTCGGTGATGCTTATGCTTATCTCTTGTGGTGAGAATTTTTTTTTTTTTTGTTTTTCTCCCATTTGCACCAATGAGAAGTATCGATTTTTTTGGAAGGTATGGACGTTGGAGAAACCTAGACCCTAACCTGAATTACGATTGAGTCCCCCTTGACATATTTTTAAAAATGGTGATTGGTAGTTACTATTAGGGGAGGGGGTTCCCCACCACATTATTTTTATTACTCAAATTCTCATGGTAGATACATTTTGGATATGGTACACGTGCACGAAAAAAAAAGGATGGTGTAATTTACCATTCGCATAGCTGATTTTGGCCCCTACCAGAGTTAACCCTTCACTGCATGATTTTTTTTTCAAGCAAATGTGGATTTTTCAATGTATTAGGTGGTCAAATACATGGGAAAAATAGTGAACAAAATAATTTGACGGTTTTTCGGTCAAAATTCTCTTTTTTCTATTTTTTACTCGTTTTTTACAAGTGATATAACACCATAAGAAATGGCGGGAACTTTTTTTTTATTTATTTTTTTTTAAATTTTCAAAAAAAAATTTTTTTTTTACTTTAATTGGATTTTTCAAAAAGCCAATGCCGGAAACTTTGTAAAAATAATCAAAATGTGGTCAGTTTGGATACGGGGGCAAATTTCCCCCTGACATGATTTCGATCACGAACCCTTCACTGCATGATGTTTTCTTTCAGCCAATTGTTTTTTTTTTTTTTTTTTTGAGCTCAAAACATACCTTCTCCCGCGTTGATCCACCATGCGCCAAAGGCATATCTCAAAACCTGTATTGTATATGAGCGTTTGAAGAATTTGTTCCACCGGTGGAACTTCATGCAGTGAAGGGTTAAGATAAACTTGACCAGAGCTATGGAACATTTGACCAGGTATCAAGTGAACCAAAATCAGCTATGCGAATGGTAAATTACACCATTATTTTTTTCCGTGTGACATATTTACATTTTAGTTTCCATCAACTTCAAAAATTGAATAAAAAGAGACCCTCTTGGCCTCTTCCCATCGGTTGACCAAAAATGCTTCATTCTGTCCGGCAAGGTTCCTTTATTTGCTCTCTGAACTTTCAGTATTCCGTTCCACTGCGTTCCGTGCGCTCTCTTCTGCTTCATTTCCGGCAATCCATCAATCCAAACAGGGATAGTTCTTCGCAGGCTCCTCCGTCACTGGAATCTATAATCCCCCCTCAAGGTTTTTGGGCACGGAACACCGTTTTCAAAGATTCGTGTCCTCTGGATTGTACACATTTTTACGTGGATTTTCCCCAGAATTCGTTGGCTCTCGTTTGCAGCGGCCCATTCACTGTGCCCGAAGGTCATTCGTTTGGACTTTGAGCTTCGCTTCTTGGATATTCTTGAACGTGATCCAGATGCTGAGTCAGATACAGAGTCTAGCACTGCGTACCCAGAGGCGGATCCAAACATTCGTCTTTCTCTTTCTCTCTCTCTTAGCTTATTTGAATACGTGTGTTAGAAAAGCATGGAAAAAAATAATGGATGAAACTTAGAATTCTTGCGGTTGGTTTTGGGCGCCCGACCACAAAGTTTGGTAAACTACTAGCCCTCCGGTTAAAGTACTCATTGGTTAGGCTGAATTTTCTCGATCACTTATTGATGTAAATCAAATTTCTACGTTGTTTAAACCAAAATACAATTCAAGAATGGTAAATTTCATTGATTTTTTTTTTTTTTTTACCGGAAGGTATGTAGACAAAGAGAGGTCATCTCGTGACTTAAACCCCTATCTATGATATTTTTAATACATCCTACAGATTGACACGATCAACTAACCCTGCTCTAACAGAAACCACAAAATTGAACAAAAACTATGCCTCTATCTTATTTTTTTTTTTCTTCAAAATTTGCTGGGATTGTCAAACCCCCTCACAGTCAGAGTGTTCTTTGGCGGTTTGTGCAGTTCTTTTTTTGTTTTAAGCAATTCAATGTAGGTTGGCTCACTCAAAATCGTCCGTCTCCAATAAGCTACGAACCGACAAACCCCCTTACTCCCTTCTCTCCCCACATTAACATTAAACGTGATCATTGATGATTTAATCGTATATAAACGAACGCGAATAAAAAAGCATCACTTAGCTTCTTGATTGCGATATTGAGTGTTGTCATTTCATAGATGACTCTTTCTTGGCCGAATCAGTGAACCGACAAGTAACCTTTCAGCAGATGGATCAAAACTCAATTAAAATGGCGGCGCATTCGCATTTTATTATTCATAAACTTGAGGGCTTCTTTCAGCAAGCAGCGCGCATTGATCTGAGATCAAAAAGAAAAGAGGCCAAAAATCATTGGACAAAAATTCATCAAAAATCATCGTCTTCGACCTTAATTTAAGCTTAAATTAAAACTTTCCAGTGGTACATCTAAGTTTAAATTACTTGTTAGAGGTGTTTTCTGTGATTAAAATTGGTCTTAAAAGTTTATTAAATAAAAAATGTGTGAAAAATTACTTTCTGATTTTTGGCCACTACTGTGCACTAACTGCACTATACTGTGCAGGAGTTGAAAATGAGTGAGAGTAGCGAGTGCCGCGTCGTCTTTCTTTCTCTTTGCGCGTTTAGACAGATGTGTTAGAAAGAGATGGGTGGAGTGGGGGAGCTGATTTTGTTTATGTTTTATATCGCCAAGCTCTTCACTAAAAATTCTGGAAGCAATTTAAGTATTACTCGTATTTAAAAAAAAAAAAAAAAATGTTTTACCCATAATGATACTTACCACACTGCTAGAAATGTTCACTCTGACTCCGGTTACGTGAAAGCCATGATTTCTCTCGGTATATAGTTTTGGGAGTAAGATATTTGTGGAATAGAAATTGGCACGAAAAGGAGGAAAGAGATAATCATAATTTGCACTTTTCCGAAGTTAAAACATTATGATACTTCATAGAGGAGGCGCACACACCCTTCTCGATAGTATTTTCGGTCAGGGCTGCCGTTTTGCGTATAATCAATGCTATTTTTCTATTCACCGATGATTCCACCGGTTGAGAAAGATTACATAGTTTAATTCAATGTATGACTGAAATGCGCGAAAACACTCTGCTCTGTAATCTTTTCTTAATCGTTGGAAACTCCGTTGATTAATTGAAATAATATCCGCAAGTTTTTTAAAGTCATCGACGACTCCACCGGTTGAGAAAATATTACAGATGGAGGCGTTTTCGATGCATTACAGTCATACTTTGAACTAAACTGCGTAATCTTCTCTCAACCGATGGAATCATCGGTGGATTGAAAAATGCGATTACCCTCATTTTTATTTTTGCTCCGATTTTCACTCCGGATCAGTGGCGTCGCGTGCAATTCGGCAATGCAGCATTTTGTCCATTTGATCCCATGTAAAATATCGATTCGAGGGAGTGCACTGTGCACCCCCAATGTTTCGATCTTTTTCATGGGTTTTAATGGACTATATACAACGTTGCCAGATTGCACGCGACGCCACTGCTCCGGATTTTTTGGCCGATTTTTAACCGTGCAATGATGCAATCTGGCAGAATGCGTTTTGCTTTAAACCCATGAACAAGATCGCAAGTACAGTGAAAATCCTCAAATTTGGCCTTTTGTTCGGATTTAAAGAGACGAAAAGCTTCGTTGCCAAATTTCACGCTTTATGCAACTGACATACACTGACCAATTTCATCCGCGTTTTGCATGTTTGAGTTATGTTGTTGTTATTACACATAAAACCGCGATTCAACCTTATACTCTTTTCTGATTTTGCTCGACAAAATGCTTTAGAAAGTTAATTTTATTTTTCTCCTTTGTTTCAGGTGAGTGTCTTAAGAGTATTGACGATGAACTTATCGCAATAGCTCCAGTGGCGTAGCATGCAATTTGGTAACATTGTATTGTGTCCATTTAAACACTTATAAAAGGTCGAATTCGAAGGTATTCACCGAATACCCAATAATTCGATCTTTTTCACGGGTTTAAGTGGACGAACTGCAACGTTGCTAAATCGCACGCTACGCCACTGAATAGGTCATTCTATCATTAATACAAGCTATTCAGAGATTTGTGCCGGTTGCCTGAACTCTGAACATCGTGAGTACTAAGTAATGTAGCTTCCCCCTGTTTTTTTTTTTTCCATACCTAATTATATCATAATATCTAGCTATTATACACTGGCCGTTACGAAAGGAAAAGTAAAATTTTAAAATATGAGACTGCTCCTTTCATGAACCAACAATGTTAACATTGAAAAAAATTATACGAAGCTCTAATTAAATATAACCAGAAGCACAACGACATTTTCAGCCGAAAAGAGCCCAGTACTTTCACCAGAACATATTGCTGTTACTATCAGAACGTGGTAAAAGTATCAGAGTTTTCTAAACATTTTCGAGAAATATGGTATACAAATATCAGAAAACTGTCAACAATACAAGACCTAACCTCGGTTGACCTATCATTGGGTCTCTGGTAATCTTTGTCCCCCTCCCCCCCCCCCCCCCCCAATGTTTCGTTGATCACCGATTACCACGCGGTGCGGGTTTTCATGACTAAAAAGTTCTTGTTTTTTGCTTCAGAAACTTTTAAGCCATCGAATGAAACTCCGCTACTTTCAATTCACTTATTCAAACCGTTAAAAAAATTGGTCCTTCGATTTTATGGAAATCGCTGTGTTTTTGACCCAAACATTAAATTGAAGCGATAAATCATAATGGATCACTCTAAATCAAATCATATCGTTTTTGCTATTTTTCGATCCAAAGTGATCGATGCTGGGGCAGATCGCTTCATGGATACATAAATACACATAGAACGCTATCATCTACCTATCAACGAGTTCCAACGACAACCTAGCAATCAGATAGGAATTCATCTGGTAGATTTCGGAGGCCGAGGACAAACGCTACGGGACAAACCGATCGACCATGGTACATTGTATCTGTTGTGAGTGTGTCTGTGAATGCAACTCTGTCCGCTTTTGTGAATGTGAGTGTTTGTAAGAAGTTATGAATGACTGTTAACCGCCCGAGTAATACTACGAGACCCTTGAGAAGCAATGAGTGATGTTGCCAGAGCTACAAGTGGCGTAGCGTGCAATGGGGCTCTTGCAAACTTTTGCTATAAGCAAATAAATAGTCCCATCTTATGTAAAGACCGCAGCAAAAATCACGAAAATCACACTAAGAAAGTCTAAAATTCAGAAATAAACTCACATAACTGCTGTAACGGCAAGATGGTAATGGCGGTTCGACCTAAAATGACCCAAATGTATTATTTTTGTGTATTTTTGAAACAGGAATTCCCTTAAAGTTCTGTAATAAGTACAAAATACCAGCGATTTTCAGATCTATTCCTCGCTCTGCCAGAAGACTTTCGCTTCAAACAATAATAATTTGGACATATCGCTAAAAAGTTAAAAATTTAAAACTTCTAAAGGCAAGTTGAAAATTCAGCTTGGACTAATTTACCTAAAATTAGCCAAACGTATTCTTTTCGTGTATCTGTGAACAGGAATTCCCTAAAAGTTCTGTAAAACAAAATACCAGCGATTTTCAGATCCACCCCTCGCTCTGCCAGACGAATTTCGCTTAAAACCATAATAATTTGGACATCGCTAAAAATTTAAAAATTTAAAACTTCTAAAGGCAAGTTAAAAATTCAGCTTGGACTAATTTACCTAAAATTAGCCAAACGTATTCTTTTCGTGTATCTGTGAACAGGAATTCCCTAAAAATTCTGTAATACAAAATACCTGCGATTTTCATATCCAACCCTCGCTCTGGCAGAAGAATTTTGCTTCAAACCATAATAATTTGGACATCGCGCTAAAAAGTCAAAAATTTAAAACTTCTAAAGGCAAATTAAAAATTCAGCTTGGACTAATTCACCTAAAATTACCCAAATGCATTCTTTTCGTGTATCTGTGAACAGGAATTCCGTAAAATTTCACGGAAAAAAAACTACGGTGAAAATAACCATACGGATATCTGATTTTGGCACCTGCTAGATGTTATGGTAATGTTAGCCAGAAGTATACTATGTTTTGACTAGGTGCTAGGTGACGTCACCTGATTTTATGTCGAATTTACTCAAAGTATCGGTAAATGTACCATACTTCTGGTCAAATTTACCATAACATCTAGCAGGTGCCAAAATCAGGTATCCGTATGGTTATTTTCACTAATCTTTTTTTTTTCCGTGTTCTGTAATACAAAATACCTGCAATTTTCAGATCCACCCCTCGCTCTGCCAGGAAAAAATTTCATTTCAAACTATATTAATCCCCCCTCCCCCTTGCATTCGACAGCACTGACAACAAGCAATAAGTCGCATAGCGTTCGCGTGGACACGCCACGCGGGCGACTTCGGACGCTCGACGCGCGCTTACTATAGGACCGATCCGCGTTTGTTCGCTCGCCCGCCCGCCCGTCCAATTCGTGTTCGCCTTCCTTCGCACGCCGCGCTCGCTATAGTCGCACGCCGCACGGCATCGAAGATTGTTTGTCTGCGTCGGGAGGGGCTGCTTCACTGACTTCAGTCGCTGGACTCAAGCCGCGAGTCTTTTAGTCTCTGATCGCGGATCAGATCAGACCGCGCAGCTCGGGCTCAGTCATTCATTTTTCATTCGGCGAAAAAAAGAAAAAAATCGCACTTGATACTCAATACACATATACAACAGCCACTCGAACCCCCACCCCTCTTCAGTCGCCCCGCCTGTCCGGTCCTCTGTCTCTCAAACTGACACAGTAAAAGCTTTTATCAATCACTATCTTTTATACCGCGCGCGATTCCACGCTCAACGCATCTCTTTACGTCGACAAAATGAGATGATAATTGATAAGCGTATCATCGCATCTTTCCTTCTCATCGGTTGCCGTAGCAACTCCTAGCAATCCGTCTAAAAACAGCTTGTAATTCAAATTTAAATTTTTATATATTCAAGCGCGATTTTATTTTTGGCGATACCTTTGTTTTGATCTTCTTCCCCTCCCCCTCCTCTCTTTCACCATCCCCCCCTCTCTCCTCCTCCTATTCTTATTCACCCACCGCCCCTCTCCCCTCCTCTTTGCTAACCACCACCATGGATTCTCCACAGCTTTACTCCGTCTAGTCTACTGATCCTCCCATAATCCATCGTTTCATCGACTCGATCCTCTGACCGTGTATCGTTCGTTGGTGTATCGTGGCTGGCTACCCCCGATCATCTGCATCTCTATTGCAATGACGTCTCCCGCGAGTTGCCAGTATGACTCTTCCTAATTGTAGTATCTTTCTCTCTTTCTCTCGTCTTGCGATCAGTCTCTCGTCCGAACTTCGATCGTCAACGACGTCTGAAAATTTTTAAAAAAAAAAAATAATAATAATAATAAATAATAACAGCCGACTGATTTATTTTTCGCGTGTTTTTTTTTTTTTTTTTTTTTTTATCTAATTTCCACATCTAACTTTTTCCCAACCGTGCATTTTCTGCGGGGCTTTTCTTCTTTTTTTTTTTTTATCGGTGTCGTTTTTCCGCGATGCTCCTTGTGTTTTCCCTGCGTCCTTCGTCCTGTGAGTTTTCCTCTCTCGCGTGTTTTCGATCCTTGGTTCATCAATCGACTCTTTCAATTTGTTCGGCTCTGATCGTGTTTTCGTTCTCTGTTTGACAAACGCAAATGTCGTGTTTGGTCGAGATCGCTTTTCCTCGCTCGCCCCCCCATCGTATCTCTGAAACACATCTTCCAACGAAAAACAACCCTCACAAGTGCCTCAGTTTTGCAGCCTTTCATTCTGTGATTTTTTATTAATTTTTTTTTAACAATTTCTTGCCAACCCTCGTCAGTTCTCAGCCTTGCTTACCTCTAAGTTATTTTTCTACCCCATTTTTAAATCAAATCATTCAAGTCTAATGTTTTATTTTAATTAATTACTAGTGATTGTGTTTATATTTTGTGTGCCTTACACTACCTACCGTCTCGTATATTGTCTATTATTTTAATTTAAAAATAATTAAGAGTTTCTTTCTCATTAATTATATTTTTTAAAGTTATCTTAAATCGATCATCCAAATATATAGTGAATCATCTTTAGTGGTTAACGTATTTATCATCTAAAGTGTTCAGCTGTTTTTCTTCAGTTTAAAAACTGCCTTAAAGGCACCTGCGAATCTAAACCATGGTGAGTTTTTAATCTATATTTACTTTGATAGAGATGAATAAATTTTAAGTAGCCCAATAATACGATAAATAAATACACTAAACACTAAAATGTGGAAACAAGGCTAAAATCAAACACATTTTAATGCCTCGTTTGAAGTGATCGTGATCACAGATCACTGAATGATTTGATGAATGATCTGAGATCACTTCAAACGAGGCATTAGACTGCGCGTTTGATTTTAGCCTTGTTTACCCATTTTAATGTTTAGTGTATTTTCTTTGATACCGACACATATGTGTTCTATCCATTTCCCGAGTGCGGGGTCTCAAATGCCCCAGAGCTTTTTTTAAGTGGAGAGGGGCTGACCTTTCTTGTGTCCCTTTGAGACTTTTTGGCTTTGCCTTCTAGGTTATGTGGAAGGTTTTTACCAAGTTTTGATTGTTTTTGTCAGATGTTGTTGATTTGATCTACGCACAAAGTCGCTGTGAGAGATCAGACCCCATTTGGATACATTTGCAAATGTAACGCCGAATACGAGGGAATTCGCTAGAAACTAGGGATGTTGTTCTTTCGTTTGTTTTGTTTTCTTTTTCTTTACAAATCCCTTCAATGAATAAAAACAAGGCACGAAGAAAAAGTTTCGTTTCGAATATTATTGTTCAAGCAAAAATAAATGTCTGAAAAATTGGCATTTTTTGAACTGTCTCATTTTTTTTTTAAATCTATTGAACAATACCTCGCGTCTTCTGAAGAGAGTCGAATTATTGATACTAGAACAATTTGCGAAGTCGGGGTCTACCATCCATAGGGACCCCATTTTTGAAATCAACCAAAAACCTACAAAACTGATTGGGATGATAGAGGTTATTGACGCTTTGCTCCGCGCTGGTCGAGTTTTGAAGGGAGCATTTGCATTGATCTCCTAGAAATTTCAAATCGTGCACTCGTCGAATTAGATAATGTCTGTTTACGTTATATTTTGGTTCAAGTAGGCCGCTTGCTATGCTTGAATTCAAAGTTAAGTACTGTATGTAGTGTATACTTACTTACTTGAACCATAATCTTTGGAACTTACAGACATTATTCAATCCGTCGACTATCACAGCCAGCGATTCATTCGACTGTCTAGCCGTAACTCTAACAATAAGTTTCATTGATGCCCAGCACTGGCGCAACCAGGATCTCTCCCATCTCTCTCATTTCCCATTTGTTAATGTATAAGTAGGAAAAGGACAGAAAGAGGGGGTTTTATCCCGTTGTCCATCCTTGTCTAACATACGTTTTTTAATGGAGAAAAGAGAGAGATGAAGAAACTCTCGGTGCGCTATTAATGCCCAGTATAATCTTTTGAAGAGACTTTGACCGCAAGTAAGTGCCATGCACGCATGCACAACTCTTGTTTATTGTTGACAAGGGTAAACATAACCTGGTCAATATGTTAACGAATTCGTTTTGGGTTTTATCTGAATTTTAGTCTCTGATGTCTACTTTGAACGGTCAAGAATATGAGTAACAAAGTTACCTGTAATGTAACCGTTCTTCTTAACTATCACTAAAAAAAACTATTTACCTACTTCGGTGTCTTTCGACCCAAAAATTTTTAAGGCTTCGATTTTTATGAATGTTCAACGGGTCTCAAAATTTCATCTCGGATGCTATTTCTGCAGAAATTGACATTTTGAATTTGCCGCCAAATTATGCGGTATTGAAATAAAATGTACGTTTTTATTTTTATTTTTTTATTTATTTATTTTTTTACTATTCAACAACTTTAAACACCCGCGCGATGACATCTATTAAAGCTCTGCCCCTTTTTTTTTTTTTATTATTTTTTGTTTGTAGGAATTTCGATAAAAAATAGCCCGATGTATACTGATGGTTTTGAATACTCGAAATAGAGGATTTATAGGTTATGGATAAGGTCTCATTTTCTATGTATATCCATTCTTGCGTATAATTAATGACATTTTTCAATTCACCAATGATTTCACCGGTTGAGAAAATATTACACAGTTCATTCAGTGTATGACTTGTAATGCACAAAAATACCTGAATCTGTAATCTTTTCTCAACCGATGGAGTCAACGATGACTTTGAAAAACATGCGGATATTTTAATAAGTAAATAGCGTCTCCACCGGTTGAGAAAAGACTACAGATAAGCGTGTTTTCGTGCAGTACGGTAATAAACTGAACTGAACTGCGTAATCTTTTCTCTACCGGTGGATTCATCGGTGAATTGATGAAAATGCGATTGATTAAACGCAAAACGGCAGTTTTGCATCTATCCATTGCCCCATAATACTCGGGGAAAGATACAGGGAAAGATATACGCCTTAATCTTAACCTAAAAATCCTTCAAGTCGGTTTTGCTGGTTACTCATTATTTAGACTGTCTCTCTAGATAAATATATAGAGCTCGTTGCTCTTGACCGATGTTCATGCTTGACCATTGACTCAAACGTCTAATATTTAGTAGACGTTTTACTGCATGAGTTTGTAAATTAATACCGAAGGTTAATGATAGGTATGTTAATTGGGTCGTTTCGGTGTTCTTTCGTGGAACATACATTCGTGCTAGAGGCGTTACCGCGCAATGAGGAAATGTGGCAATATTGCAACCAGTGGCGAGGCGTGCGATTTATGGAAACGTTCCTTTTTCCCATTTAAACACATTAGAAAGGTCGAAATGCCTAGTCATCGCCGATGACCAAAGCGTTCGATTTTTTGTGTGAATTTAAATGGAGAAAATACATTGTTGCCAAATATCACGCGTCGCCACTGATTGCATCGTAGTGCTCGGATAAAAAAAAAAAAAAAAAAAAAAAAAAAAAAAAGACTGGTTGAATTTACCATCTGCATAGCTGATTTTGGCGTCTGCTAGAAAGTATGGTAAATTTCAGCAATACATGGTAAATGCAACATATACCTTGTGATAAATTACGTTAATCTGTTGGTACATTTTACCAGTGGCAGTATCAGTGGCTTAGCGTACAATTTAGCAACGTTAAAGCTCGTCCATTTAAAGCCATGAAAAAGATCGGGCTATCGGGTGTTCGGTGAACACCTTCGCATTCGACCTTTTACCAATGGGTTTAAATGGACACAATACAACTTTGCCAAATTGCACGCTAAGCCACTGCTTTGTATGTATATCTTTGTCTAAAATACGTAGTTAAATTGAGGGATGAGTCTTTTGAGACTCTCTTGAGATCCACACTTGACTTGTGACAAAAAAGGCAATGGCGAAGCGTGCTATAAATAGCAACGTAGCATTTTGTCCATTTAAATTCATACAAAAAGTCGAACTCGACGGACATTTCTGATTCTCAGGTTGTTTCGATATGTTTCGTGGATTCAAATGGAACCTGTTCAACGTTCCCAGACTCCACGCTTCGCCACTGAAAAAAAGGCTGATTCCATTAAAACTATCCCACCAGTTACATTTCGGAATTATATTCCTCGCATGATATCTTTATCTGATTCACTTTTTTGGTGATGCATGGAAAGACTATGCTACCAGAAATAGATGGACCCAGCGGCGGAAAAGGGCAGGGGCGAGGCTTGATATTTGGCAACAATGTATTTTCTCCATTTAAATTCGCACAAAAAATCGAACGCTAAAGGGACATCGGCGATGACCAGGCATTTAGACCTTTCTAATGTGTTTAAATGGGAAAAAGGAACGTTGCCAAATCGCACGCCTCGCCACTAGAAAGGGGGCGAATGGGGGCGAGTGTTCCGTGCCACCAATCAAAAGTCTCAGTATTTGGCTGGTTATACAAAAGATATTGCCGAAAATAGATCTACAGGGATACCTGCCTTAATTGTTAGTCGTGGTGAAGCCAACCCTACTCCAGAAATTTTGACTAAAAGTTAGCCTGAAACCTGTTGAGTACTAAGGTAGATGTCCCAATTACCGCCCCCCTTAAGAAAAAATTGCCGTAAAATGCCTGTAAAAATGTTAATTTTTATCAAATCTATGATCGGTTTTCACTAGGGCCTCTCAAATACTATCTAGTTTTATGAAAAAAATATAAAGTTGGCGTAATCAATCAGGAAAAAAAATTATTAATAAAACTCGAAAAAATGACCCATGTCCCAATTACCACCACACCAAAAGTGGCTTTGTCCCAATTATTGTCATATCAGGTGCCCTAATTATAGCCATACATATTTGCGCTGGCTTTTCATTCAAATCATCATGTTTATTGTCAGGAAATAATGACATTATAATAATTTAAAAAGCAGAAAGTAAAGAGAACAGATTTTTAATAAGTAACTGCTGAGAGAAATCGGCAAAAACAGGTAATACGGGGGCAGGTGTCCTGTGTCAACTTCTATGATTTTTTAAGGGCACAACGCTGCTAAATATCAACTTCAAACTTTTTTCACCAGTTCAGCCAACCTATGAAAAACACTTATCCCATATACGCTCAAATTTGTCTGCTAAAGTAGGCTTATTTTAAAGAATAAATGAAAAGGGGGGCGGTAATTGGGACATCTACCTTAATCCATGGTAGGATCATATGATTTAACCAAGATAAGAGAATTGCAGTTAATGCATTTTAATCTAAGAAAAAGTATTGAGCTACAAACACTGTTTGATAATGGCCCCTCTGCCTTGGTGGGTATTTGTTGTACAATCTCACTTGTAAAATTAGTGTAGTTGCGAGTTCACAAGTTGAAAAAAAAAAAACCCATAAGATGGTGGGAAGACAAAAATTCTGGGTCATTTTCAAGTAATTTTGGGCGTCAGACACCCCCTCCCTCTGAGCTATGGAGTAATGTTGGTATTCATACTCGTTTATTAATTTAATTTTCTCCTCAAAATGAAAAAGTGTCAATCGAAATTGCCAAATTTTGCCTTAATTCCTGGATTTGTTGTATTTTTGCCCATCAAATCGGTCATTTCTGCCCACTGTGGTGCCGCGTCACACACTGGATCGAAAAATGGATTTTTTTCGGACATGAAAAGTTCTTGTTATTTTGTTGTTTTCTTTGGCTTTAAAAGCATATTAGTGTTGACGTTTTCTCGCTGGAACTGTGTTATATTTGACTCATTCTAAGCTCAGTTAAGGACAATCTCACTTGTTTTAAGGTTATCATACGCTGTGTATTGGTCATAATCTTGGTTTTTCTTTTATTTTTCTCTTTGCCCGTAAAATTGTGTCTGAGATATTTTATTTTTCGATCCACCGAGCGTCACAATAGGATCTGAGATCGTCAAAAACTGACCAAAAATTGGAAAGAAATTTTTTCAATTTATCATTTATAAACTTCCAAGATAAATGTCAATCACAGAGAACACTTTTAACAAGTAATTTGAACTTAGATTTATTATAATTGGAAAGTTTTAAATTGAACTTGAAAAGTCGAAAGCGATGATTTTCGATTAATTTTATCTCACTGATTTTTGTTGTCATTTTCTTTTCAATCCTAGACCATAGTGCGCCGTCTACTTCTTCACTGTCTTTGATTCCCGGTTCGAGTTTTAACTGTTTTTCTACAGCTATGCCATTTTGCGTATAGTAATGGAATTTTTCAATTCACCGATGATTCCACCGGTTGAAAAAAGATTACACAGCTCGCAGTTCAGTGTAGGACTGTAATGCACAAAAATACTCTTTAATCTTTTATCAATCGATGGAGTCGTTGAAGACTTTAAAAACTTGCGGATATAATTTAATGAATTAATGGCGTTTCCACCGATTGAGAAACGATTAAAGAGTATTTTCATGCAGTGCAATCATACATTGAACTGAACTGTGTAATCTTTTCTCAACCGGTGGAATCAATCGTCGGTATGAAATTGAAAAGTGCCATTGATTAAGAGTGCTACAATGATTAAGAGTGTTTAATGTAATGTAAAATCGCCTGAAAAGTCCATTGGTGGCATCAGAAAGTTATAAAATGCAATAATAAACTCACAAGAGGCGTTTAGTGAAATCCAAGATGGCTGAGAAATATCAAGCAATTTGTATGCATGCACCACGAACATCCAAGGATGGCCAACTTCGACAACCTCACTGAAGGTAGAGGTTATGTGTTTGTTTACGTTGTGATTGGTTGTGATCGATATAGTGAGGTTTGCTATCCTTGGATGTTCGTGGTTCATGCATACAAATTTGATCGATATTTCTCCGCCATCTTGGATTTAATTAAACGCCTCTTGTGAGTTTATTTATGCATTTTATGACTTTCTGATGCCACCAATGGACATTTTAGGCGATTTTACAGTAGATTAATCTCTTTTAATCGTTGTAGCAAAAGTTTGCAACAGACCCATTATATGCAAAGCGGCATCTCTGCGTTGTTCACTTAACTCGGACTTAGAACTTATGTTGTATCTATGTGTGAGTGTGTGTATGTAATCTTTGCATCGATCATCATATGCATCATCGGGAGGAAAAAAACGATCGAATGTAATTTTGTTTCTCGCGATGTGCAAAACCGAGGCTCAATGCACTCTCCTGCACGCGGTGGTGGTGGCGCGTTGGCTGCCAGCCGCGGCCGCGGCGCGGCGCTGAGCGTGCGCCATAGAGATTATACAATATATTAAGGTACTTACTTTGTACCACACATATTACGAAGCGCACCAATAACAGCATACTTAGGGCCGTGGCGGCGCCGCAACTGCGCATGCGCACCGCGCTGGGGCATTTACCGACCTGCGAGGAGCTTCATCTCCATCACATCGTTCGTTGACGCGCAGCCCGGCGCCTGCCGAGCAAGGAACGGCAATTAAAGGACAGAGATTACGCGGGAAGGAATCGGATTGCCGGGGCTGCATTTGTGTGAACCAGTGGCCGACTTCCTGCATTTCCTTTGTCGAGAGAGTTTTGTTTATGCGTGCATATGAGTGCATGAGAGTACAGTCAGTATTGCCATTATAACGGTAGAAATTATCCAAAATGTTACATTGAGTTAAATGGGAAATGGAGCTGTTGCAAACTTTTGCTACAGGCTTATTAATAGTTGTTACCGGGGTAATACCCTGTAAAAATAACGATTAGCGCACTAAAAAATCACGAAATCCACTCCTTATCTCACAAAATGCTTTTAAATGCGAGACCGTAATGGCGGCCGAGGCCGCGGTTTTCTTATGGCAATTATATGCTTCTTCTTCTTCTTGTGTGGTGTTGCGAGAACATCTCGTGTAGATGGCGCTGATTGAAGATAGGGAAACCCAATGCAAACCGCGGCCCCGGCCGCCATTACGGTCTCGCGTTTAAAAGCATTTTGTGAGTTTAGGAGTGGATTTCGTGATTTTTTAGTGCGCTAATCGTTATTTTTTCTAGGAATTACCCCTCAATTAACTATTAATAAGCCTGTAGCAAAAGTTTGCAACAGCTCCATTCGATTAATTTTGGCTATTAATGGCAACATTTACATTGAGTTAAACGGGAAATCACCATAAGTACCAGTGGCGTAGCGTGCAATTTGACAACGATGTATATTGCCTATTTAAACCCATGTAAAAGGTCGAATGCAAAGGTGTTCACCGAACACCCAATAATTCGATATTTGTAATGGCTTTAAATGGAGCAAGAACAACGTTGCCAAATTGCACGCTGCGCCACTGGTTAGTACCTGGATAGTAAATGAAAGTACCTTGATTGCACAGGTGGCTCGTGCAGTGTGGCAACAACATATTCTCTCCATTTAAACCTACGTAAAACAATCGATCTTCTGGAGGTGCACTTGCACCATACTAACGGCTCGTGAAATTTGGCAACCATGCTCATTCGCCATTTAAATCTATGCTAAAGTTATCTTGAAAGTTCATTGCATCTCATGAAGATCGATTGTTTTACATAAGTTTAAATGGAGAGTATACGTTGTTGCCACATTGCACGAGCCGCGCCACTGACTTGCACCCCCAAGATATCGATACTTTTGCATAGGTTTAAATGGCAAATAAGCATGATTGCCGGAAAGCACGAGCCCCCACTGCTTTATTGAAATTCCTATTGTTAAAATTTTCCCTTTTTTTTTTTTTTTTTTTTTTTTTTTTTTTTTTTTTTTTTTTTTTTTTTTTTTTTTTTCAGTAGAATTTGCGATTTTTCATGAAGTACTTTTGAAGTGTCGTTCTGCTTAGTTTTTGAACGCTTGAAATTCGCAAAATTTGTATAGGTTGCAGGTATTTAATATAGTACAAATTTAAACCTGGGTACTTTGTTTTGTAGGCCATAGTACCTGGCTCAGATCTGCCGTTTTGTGAATAATCAATGGTATTTTTCAATTCACCGATGATTCCACCGGTTGAGAAAAGATTACAGATCAGTTTATTTCTTTGCAGTACAGTCATACACCGAACTGAATGGTATATTCTTTTCATGGGCGGAGCCAGCAATTTGGCAACCGTGGATTCTTCCCATTTGAATGTATGAGAAACAATCGATTAGAAATTGGGCCATGGCCCCCTCAAGAATCGATTATTTCTCATACATTCAGATGGGAAGAATCCACAGTTGCCAAATTGCTGACTCCGCCCATGAGTCTTTTCTAAACCGGTGGAATCATTAGTGAATTGAAAAATGATATTAATTATATTCAACACAGCAGCTCTGACCTGGCGTAAGAACGCCGTTTGGGTCGCCCCATCAAAAGCTTTAATCAAGTTTATACAAGTGGCTTTCGGAAGTTTTCATTGCCACCTCCGTTATTTCCGCTGGTTTTTACGTAAAGCCCGGCATACTTAAAAAAAAGAAAGAATCTAGAGCAAATACTTACAACAGCCCCACACTAGTGGCCAGATGTGGCCTCCAGTGTTACGATAGTGACCCACCGCCATCGGAAAAAGACTTCCGGAGTATGGTGTAAAATGTATCGTACTCTGGATACTGTGTGCGACTGTGCGTGAGTGTGAATGTTGACTATTATGCCTCACAATCAATGTGTTCATGTATATGGCGCTCTTCATTCATTTTATTTCTCTTCTCTTCTCTTCTCTCTCTCTCTCTCTCTCTCTCTCTCTCTCTCTCTCTCCCTCTCTCTCTCTCTCCTCTCTCTCTCCTCTCTTCTTCTTCCTCACCTTTCTCTTGCTCACCTACATTTCTCGTTTCTCACGCCTCAGCAAAACACCCTCTCCGCCAAGATCCAGCCTCTTCCTCCTCCTTATCCATGTCAAAGCTCTCCAATCCAAGCTTCCTCGTCAGCTGTCTTAAAAACCTTGTTGTTGGTTTTTTTCCAAAATGAGACGTAAGTTTTGCCCTTACGCTGACGTAACGTAAACGTTATAACGTAACGAGCGATCGATGTAGAGCTGTGCTCGCGTGAATTTTTTTTTTTTTTTCTTTATACTCGTTTCCAATGCTAGGGTTTGACCGAAAACCTTACGTCATAGTGCTTGACGCTGCCTTAGAGCAATAATATAGACCAGGGCAACTTTTGAATAGCAGGGAGACATTGAACCGTTTTTCAAGAGATAGATTTGTAGATCCTGCTGCTGTGTTGTCTATGTACGCTTTAGAGCATTTACTTATAGAGATGCACAAACGCAGTGGCGGATAGTGCAATTCAACAACGCTGACTTTTATCTATTGAAACCCATGTAAAAGGTCGAATTCGAGGGTGTATCGATATTTTTGATGGGTTGAATGGAGAAAGATCAACGTTGCCAAATTGCACGCTTCGCCACTGAAACCTATGTAAAATAATCGATCTTCTTGCTTTGAATCACTGAGAAATCGATATTTCTGCATTAGTTCAAATGGCAAAACAAATAACATGGTTGCGAATAACTCAAACGGAGGAGCGAAATGTGACTAGGTATGAGAGAGGCAAATCTTACGAAACAATCGTTTGCAACAACAAAAACCGAACACATTTACGGTTCCAGGAAATTGTCCTTCATCTCTCTCTTTCTTTCTCTCTCTTGCCATTTGAATGCATGCGTTAGAAAAGGATAGGAGATGGGGCGAAAATCACGTGACTGCCCTTAATTTGTTCTTTTCTAACACACGCAATCTAATGGGAAAAGAGAAGGACAGATTCCTGGATCCGCTAATGATCGAACATCACGCAGTAAAATTTTTAAGTCATTTTAAATGTTACATAATAAGGAAAAGAGGAAATGCATGTGTCATGTTAATTTTCCTCACTTGCGAGACAATTTTTCCTTCGTGGAAGTATAAGTGCTTGGATGTTTAAATTTTACTCATGCATTTATTCTTTTACACGGAGAAAAAATGTCTGATTGAAATTACGGAATGTAGGCAGAAAATGGGGTAAAAAGAAATTCCCTTTAAAATAATAAGAATTTCTTATTACTTCAACCAGAATTATCATTGGTCCAATTGAAGATTCTGATGATTCAGAAGAATAACAAGAAAGAATCGTTGGGTCAATGAGAATTCTGGTTGAATCAATAATATTTTCTTATTATTAAAAAGGTAATTTCTTTTTACCCCAATGTCTTCCTACGTTCCGTAATTGTAATCAGAAATGTTTCTCCTTGTAGCCTTTTTTACACCGCTGACGTTCTTTGTTTAAGTTTTTATGTATTATCCTTTGTTTCTGATTTTTAGGAAAGGGTTGGGAGATTTTCTCGTTTTTATGACACTTTAAATGATTCCTATAGGAACCTATAATCGCAAATATTGAACAAAGGTGTTCAGTGCCTAGAACTTTAAAATTTGTTCTTTTTAAAGAGAAATTGCCCCTTCTTGCTGAACCAGTTTCTGAAAAATGTACCTAATCTTATATGAAGACGGCTCTCGTAAATCGAGAAAGTAAAAATAGTTGTTTATTAGGAAATAAATTAACAGACAACTAACTCGCCTATTTACCTATATTTATTAAACCAATATTCAAATCCTGATAAATTCCTCGCATACTATTATGTAAGATGTGAATTTTTTTCTCCTAGGGTTAGGTATTGTAATTTTTTTTTTCAAGCCAAGCTTACAACTGGACTATAAGATTTATTTCCTGAAACACAAATCTTTACACAAGAAGCCAGAGTCTGGTCGGAGAATCTATCTTTCTCTCTTTCTCTCTCCTCTCCAACCATTTGAGCTCAAGTGTTTGAAAAAGATAGAGTGAGAGGGATGGTCAATTGACTTTCGCTCTTTTGTATATGACTCTATCCTATCCTAACACGTGCGTGCAAATGAGAAGAAAGAACAAGAAAAATTCCAGGATCCGACTCTACGTGAGAAACTATCGGATCAGTGTTGCCAAATTTGACGGAAAATTCAACAAAAATTACATTGAGTTAATGTGTATAGTTATTATTTGCAAGACGGCATCCCTGCACCAAATGACATTTGGCACATTTGGCATTTTTTTTTTTTTTTTTTTTTTTTTTTTTTTTTTTTTTTTTTGTACATTTGGCAAATGTACAAAATAATGTCACTGCAATTGTACTTGGAATTTTAGTTTCATTTTGGTAAAAATTGCCAGATGCACGGAACAGAAGTTTTAATTAAATGTTGACTCTTTTTTTTTTTTTTTCAAGTAGACTCAGGTCAACGTTTGTGTCGTCATAAACGGAAGATAGATAATCTCTAATGAATTTAATATTGTAAATAAGGGTCATTCATTAAAACTTCGCCGTGTTTTGATGTTTTCAGTTTCTCATTAAGGTAACTGTACTCTTTCAGAGAATTTTATAATCGGTTATCTATATAGTTCACACTCTCTTTTTCTTATCGCTGCTGAAAGGAGGCGATATTATTTTGAGCCGACTCTGTCGGCGTCGCCACATTTCAGACAGTAGATTTTACATTGATCTTTGAGGGTAATCTACTGATATTTCCCTAAAATCTGGTCACGCTGGACTCTTTTTTATTTTTTCCGTATCATATCTCTCTTTTAATTATGAAATCGAAAGTTGTTAAGTATAAGATGATAATTGCATTTCTTTTTCTTCTTTCTCGAAACTTCCAACGCAAAAGATTATCAAATCATTTTTCTTGACCTACATCAGCCGCCGAATGTCTCAAAAACTTCCTAAATCTGACCGACTTTCCCACAAAATTTATCTCGTATTTTTTTAAAATGTATGTTTATTAATCAACGGTTTCCTTGGAATCGGTGATAAAAAAATCAAAAAAATGCTCAAATTGACAGACAAGAGTTGTTAGGTACAGATGATAAATATAGTCTCGTGTCCTCCGGACGCCTCCTTTCTTTCTGGGGGTTTTGGACTTGGCCTGATGGCTATCGCTTCTTATGATACCCGAATCCTTTTAAATTGAGTCATTTTGAACTTATCTGTGTAAGGGAAAATTTTACTAATCCAAGACAGTGGCGGCTCGTGCAATGTGGCAACAACTGATTATCTCTATTTAAACGTATGTGAAACAATCGATCTTCAGAAGGTGCAATTGCACCCCCAAGATATCGATACTTTTACATGGGTTTAAATGGCAAATAAGCATGGTTGCCAAATTGCACGAGCCGCCACTGATCCAAGATCAGACAAATCGTATATTGATGCACCGAAAAACCAACGATCTTTTAGTTCAGTATGATGATAAGTATAATTTGATTTGGCAATGTTAAAGTGTCATTTTTTTTTTTTTTTTCAAATCAAGCGTCTACAAATCGATCAATATCTCCAAACTCGCGAGAGTAACGTATACAAATTGAGAGTTGCTAAAAATTGAAATCCATGCATATGCTGACAATGGGCTTCAAAAATTCGATTCAAACGGTAAAGTCTCGTATAGGATATAGGAGGTGAACTTACACTTTCAAAGATGCTAAATAGTTTGTCCTTGAATTAACAAGTCGCGCCTAGTGTCATCGTTGACATCAACTATTTGATTTCGCATAACTGAAGATTCTTTTTTTTCCGATCTGGAATGTCTGGACCAGCTGAAAAATCATTCGTTATATTTGCGTCGGATATTATCCCAAAAGTACTTTAAAGCAAGTCTCAGTCTGCGCTTTATACTTAAAGTGACTAGATTCGCTTCAACACGGGGTTGTTTCATATGCTTGAAGTTGTGCCCATTTAGAAATCAACGGTTCATAATGAATTAAGTCTTAATCTGGAGCTCGATTTTCTCTTTGAAATATACGTGTATTTATAAGTTGTGATCGGTGGTTTCTTTGACGCCTGGAATTTCTTCACCACGCATTCTTGATGCTGTCTCAAATTTCCATGCGCAATCATCAAGTTGAATCAAGAGAAGAACAAATAACTGAAGCTTGTAAATTAGATTTGTGTTGGCTGCATCGCTTTGTTTTGATTTCCCATTCACGCATTTTTGCTTATTTCGAAATTCTTCTTGTTGATTCTCAAAACTTTTGTTCCGTTTGCTGCTCATCTTCATATAAGTACATTGAGTCGCGGTGCGCCTGAATGTCTACAGTATGTCCTAAAAATCCTTACTAATCCCAAGTTTAAAAAAAAGTTACCTAGTTTCGATAAATTAACAGATCTAGTCGTTAGTTGTGAGCCAGTAGAAGTGTCCATTGATTTTTTTGAAAACTAAATCACGCGAGCCAATATAGGGGGATACAAAAATTTGTATTTTTCTCTCTCATCCTATTTGAACACATGTGTTGGAAAATAATGAAAGAGTGGTCTGTCACGTGACTTTAGCCACTGTCTTATGTCCTTTTTTAACGCACATGTTCAAATGGGAGTAGAGAGAGAGAAAGACAAATTCCTGTATCCGCTTATGGTTGACAAGCGCAGAGTTGGGCAAATGGGGGTGGTAATCGATTACGCGATTACCAAGTAATCGTAATCGTAGTTTTTTCGGAGGGTGATTTCGTGGTAATCAGGGCTGAATTGTTACAAGTCACCCATCATATTAGTCGCAGAAGAATTAGATCTAATCGAAAAAACCCTTAAGTTTATTATTTATCAGTGAAAAATACTTTTAATTACTATCCAAAGGTTTGACGATTACCGATTACCCAGTAATCGTGTAATCGATTACACTCCTATTTGCCCAACTCTGTTAACAAGCAGAAAGCAGACCCTTTGTTTATCAAAATGAGGTACGATTTTTTTTTTTCCTTTCATATTGGACCCAGTAACTACTTATTTTATATAATGTGCATGCAGGGTGGCTTCAGCCACCCTTGACCTTGCTTATGACATAACGAAACTGGCAACGACAAAGTGTACGCTTGAAGCGGGAAAGAATGAAAATTCCCACGAGAGATCGCCTGCTAGTTCATTGACATAATCAGCCGATCCTCATAAGTTCCGGAATGTTACGCGTAAAATTCCGCAAATCGTCAATCAATAGTCAATACTCATGGCTCAAAGATCGGTCATTAAATCAATAACTTCGGAGAAATCCGCATTTAAAATTCAATGCTTGATTGCTTGCCACTCGCCGAAAATAAAAATAAAAAAAATAAAATCCGCCTGATTTACATTGAGCATGATGGAAAAAGTACAGATGGATTTTCACTAACGAGACGCAGCTTTGCGATTTAATGGAACGCGCGCTACATGGAAGACAACGGCGGAAATAAAAATTGCGCTCAAAAAAAAAAAAAAAAAAAAAAAAAAAAAAAAAAAAAAAAAAAAAAAAACTTGCGCTCGTAAATTGGCGAGTCTCAGCGCGGTCGTCACCCAGCCCCGCGCTCTATAATCTCTTGAGATTTTTTTTTTTCTTCTTCTTTACGGATGAATTATTTAAAAGGGAGAAAAATAATGGAGGATGAAAATTCGCGAAAAAATTTGCTTTGACTTGCTCATCAAATTATGAGCCGGAAGTGTTTGACCATCGTCGCACGCCACATAGCATCGCTATGGGTTGCGTATATATAAATGCTCAGAGATGATCAGGTAAAATAATGATAAGTATAGGTAAAGAGGGGGTATGAAAACAATCCACCGCGTCCTCACACTTTGGATGATTACATCAAAATTTTAAATGGTAATTACAGTCCTAAGGTCCTAAGGTCCTACGTTGCCAGTGTTGCAAAAAAGCAATTGTTTTGCGGTTCACAGAAAAAAAAACAGAAAAGATGCTTTGGTATAGCGCTAAAAAACCTTCAATGGAAAAAGGACCCAGCAAAAAGCCTTAGGAAAGCTATCCAAAAGTTTTAAACGCCTAACTTAAGAGATTTTGCTGGGTGAACTAAAGTTTTGGTTGACTCAACTACACAGGGCTGCCGTTTTGCGAAGAATCAATGCTATTTTTCAATTCACCGATGATTTCACCGGTTGAGAAAAGATTACACAGTTCAGTTCAGTGCATGACTATGGTAAACTGAAACACTCGCATCTGTAATTTTTTCTCAACCGGTGGAGTCGTCGATGACTTTAAAAAACTTGCGGATATTTTAATTAATCAACGGAGTTTCCACCGGTTAAGGAAAGATTACAGATCAGAGTACTTTCGTGCATTACAGTCATACACTGAACTGAACTTTGTAATCTTTTCTCAACCGGTGGAATCATCGGTGACTAGAAAAATATCATTGATTCTACGCAAAACGGCAGCCCTGCAACTACAGTTGTTTACTGGGCCATATTTCTACCTGTAAGGTCTTGTTAGCGAAACCAAAGTTATTTTTCCTCCTTTTTTTTCCTGTATGGTTTTAAGGTTTACCCCTTGTTTTGAAACAAAAGAATATGGCTATTTTAAGGGAAAAAATATGATTCACTTTTCTTGACAAATAAACTCCAGTCTTTTAAAGATTAAAAAATGTCGTCAGATTTTTTTTTTTTTTTTTCTTTTCTTTTCAAAATTGATCGAAGACGGGTCCTTGATCTCGCTTTTTTTAAGTCCCCGCCGATTTTAATAACAACACCAATACTAATAATAACAACAAAAACAACAGCAGCAGCAGATATAGCAATAAACAACACGAAAAAGATAACACTTCTTAGAACACTTTCATAAGTTACGCTCGTGTGAGGAGTACGTAAAAAATCTAATTACAAGTAACAAAATATCAATTCATGACTAGCAAAAAAAAAAACCTCAAAAGAAATCAATTAGTACTAGCCAGGTAGCCAACAACGTCATCTTCATTCACATCTATTTAAAATCTTGATGCTCATAAAGTTGAACTGAAAAAAAAAAAAAAAAAAAAAAAAAAAAAAAAAAACAGATGGTGTGTTAGATACTCATGGCGATCCAAACTATAAAAAACTATACAAATAGATATTTCCTCTAAAAGTTTAACCCGTCAACTTCTCAGCAAAGCAACAGTCAGCAAACCCCAGTGGCAAAGCACCTATCAAGCAACGTGACATATTTTTCATTATAACCCGTAGAAAAGGTTGAATTCGATGGTTATCGGCGATCGATCCCTAGATCGATATTTTTCATTATCTTTAATGAACCAAATTCAACGTTGCCGGATTACACGCTTCACATCTGAAAAAACTCTCGATTTCGCCTAGTGTTGAATTATGAGCACCGATCACCCTTTCCTTATTTCCCCTGTGTTTACCGAATGTCCTCATTCAACACCAGGAAAATCAGAGAGCTGTTGACAGTTGTTTTGTTGAATCCGTGAGATGTTTTTGAGGTGTATGTGCGTGCCTCAATTCTGCCCTTTGTATTTTAAAACAGTTCTCCATATATACTTATCTCTGGACAGAAACAATATATGAAAGAGATCACGCACCACAATCTATCTTGCCCATGTCTGCAACAAAACTTTGCAACAGGAACTTTTTATTTATTTATTTTTTTTTTTTGTCAACAAAACGCTGCAAACGTAGACCCATACGTTGACTGATGAACAGAGTTGTTGAGGTTTTTGCCTAATGAGACCAAGTCACCGAAATTGCATCAGTCAACGTATGGTCCATGTTGGATGGTACTCTCTCATGCTCCCTATGTTAATTCCTGTTGAGTTCCGGGGAGGAAAAGTTAGCCACCGCGCACGGCTACACAGAAAAACACTTTGGTAACGCTGACAAAACCTTTCGTAGAAAAATTACCAAGCAACAGACTTTAGTAGAGCTACCCAAAGGTTTTGTACGCCTAACTAAAGAGATTTTCCTGCGTCAACCAAAGATTTGGTCTGCTCGACTAAAATCTTTTGCCAGTAATTTTTCTAGAAAAATGTGTGTCCGCGCAACCAAAGTATTTTTTTTTCTTTCTGTTTTACTGTGTAGTGCGTTGTCTCTATTTCCAGTGGCGGCTCGTGCAATTTGGCAACCATGCTTTTTTGCCATTTAAACCTATGCAAAAGTATCGAAATCTTGGGGGTGCAAGTGCACCTCCTGAAGATCGATTGTTTAACGTACGTTTAAATGGAGATAATCAGTTGTTGCCACATTGCACGAACCGCCACTGTCTATTTTATACATTGTCTCTTGTCTCTGGATCGCTCGTCCAGACGCCAGCAACGTAGTGCGCAATTTTTCTCATAAACTTTGCAACCATGTCACCAAACCAAAACCGAAGAATCACCGTCTCATTCTCCAAAAATAGCCGTTTCTGCGCATGCACGAGCGTGGAGTGCAAGGAAACAAAGGTAATCGGCAACTGGTTGTTGGTGATGCTGGTCGGTGGAAAATAGAGGGAGTTAAAAATACCCGCGCATCTTCAGGAAGAGAAGGCAAAAAAAAAAAAAAAAAAAAAAAAAAAAAAAACAATTCAATAATTAAGAATCGCTAATTTTGGAGTCTCTTCTCCTTAAGTGAGCGTGTGAGTAGTAAATAGCTTGGCGCTTGTCGCAAAAAAAAAAGAAAAAAAAAGAAAAGAAACGAAAAAAAAACCAGGTTGATCGTGACCTTGATGTGAATCGCGATTTAGTGAAGATGACGCAGGAACATTACTCGAGCGAAATTCAGCTGATGTTCTGACGGCGTGAGTGGATATGAAGGAGATGTTATCGATTATGATGATATATTAATGATGACAATATTGATGATGACAATATTGATGATGAGGATGATGATGACTAACGATGATGATGAAAGGTGACAATCGTGGAGTTTGCGCGCGTCAGCGAATTAATGAAGACGTTTTTAAGAAGATGCGCTGATCGGGTTAAATCAACGAAGCGAGAGGCACTCGAAACAGTGGATTAAAACCAAGATCCTTCCGGACTACACGCACGGAGAAAAAAAAAAAAATAGCTTCGTGCAAAATGTTTAAGTTTTCAGCTGTTGTAACCAAAGTTTTCGGTTTTAATACCGGACTTTGGTGCGCAGAAAAAACAGAAAAACACTTTTAGTAGCGCATAGGCGGGCCGTATCAGGGGCTAAGGGGGGGGGGGCTATAGCCCCATTTTTTTTGGGCGGAGGGGCTAAAAATCGGGGGGAAAGTCATCACTTGAGACTTCAGAAGCAAAAAAAAAAAGTCATCACTTTTAGCCCCCCATTTTTTTTTGGTCACGGTCCGCCTATGTTTAGTAGAGCTGAAAAACGCTGTTGTGGAAAAATTACTTAGCAAAAAAAAATTCAGTGGAGCTAACCAAATCTTTGGTTCACCAAGCAAAACTTCTTTATTTAGGCGTATACAAACTTTGGTCGGCTCAACTATAAAGTCTTATTTGCTGGGTCATTTGTTTCTATCAAAGGTTTTGTCATCACTACCAAAGAGTTTTTTTTTTTCTGTTTTTTCTGTGTGCCGAAGTTTGTTTTCGGTTGTAATACCGGGATTTGGTGCACAGAAAAAAACAGGAAAAACACTTGGATAGTGCTGGCAAAACCGTTGGTAGAAAAATGACCCAGCAAAATATTTTAATTGAGCCGACCTAATCTTCAGCTCACTCAGCAAAATCTCTTCAGTAAAGGGTACGAAACCTTTGGTTAGAGGGTCATTTTTCAACTAAAGGTTTTGTCAGCGCTACCCTGGTAAAAATGACGACTATAACCGTTCCAAAAACGACTATAAACATAGTTGGCCAACTATGGATTATAGTTGGCCAACTATAGATTATAGTCGGCAACTATATTTATAGTCGTTTTTGGAATAGTCGTATAGTCGTCATTTTTACCAGGGATACCAAAGCGTTTTTTTCTTTCTTTCTGTGTGGGGGCGGAATCTGAGTCATACTTACCGTCACCGATACCTTTGGAAAGTCTTGACTGAATTTCAGTAATCAAGACCGAAAACGTCGGCGTTCCATAAAAATCGAAGTTCAATCAAATCGACCGATCCCTCCAGCCCTCCATTCTGAAAATAATAAAAGATTTGCCTCGGAACATTTTCAGCAAAGATCACAAAATAATAAAGCGAGACATCAAAACTTCAGTCTTCAATTTCTCGAAAAGAGATTTTTGGCAATTTTGCTTTTTCTGAAGGAACAGCAATTGAAAAACACTTTCTGAAGCCACCTCGTCCTCAGTTCTCATGATATTTAATGTTCATAACTTCGTTTTATTTTTTTGTTTTATTTTTATTAATTTTTTTTTTTTTGTATTTGTATCATGATGATCGAAAAGTTCTATTTTTCTGTCCTTCGTGCGGCAGGACCTTCAACTTTTCCCATCATGTTTTTCGTGATGGGGATTTCGGCAAATTTAAATCAAATTATCACGGATCTTTCACGCGATCTGACGCGTGACATCTGATTTCAATTTTATTTCGTCGAGTTGTCTTCCACAGAGCGCGATTTTGGTAACGTCGGATCTCGTATAAATAAATTGTTGTGTCGCGTCGCCTGAATTTCATTACCGTCTCATCGGGCGGAGATCCAGCTCTTGAATTCTTGTCGCAAATTTTGTGACAACATGCGAAAGCCGCGTTAGCGTCACTATCCAATGGATCCAAATCACCCGTCTAAAGTGGTAAACAAAGGTATAACTGTCAAACTAATCTTTGGGAGTCCGGCTTTAGTTTTGATCTCCATTTTTGCACACTGCATATTTTATGGGTCGCACGAATGATTTTGTATTAGAGCTCGTACAATAACATCAGGGTATAGTAAACACTCATCTAGCGTGACGTCACAGGTTGATTCATCCTTTTGATTAGTCGATTGGTGACCCAACTCGTTAAACATCTTCCAAAACTACGTACCGAATGAAATAAAATAATCCAACCAACTCTTTACGAAACCTCATTTTAATCCAACTGCTAACCTATTTAATAACGCAGAATATAATTACTGTTTTGCGTTTTTTTTTTTTTTTTTTTTTTTTTTCTTTTTTTGCACGCAACCATCACGTTACTTTGGACATCATATTCTTTGATGGATTCCAAATCTCAGAGGATTGTTACGCCCATGTGGTAGCTCAAAGCTAGGGCCCGGACCCCAAGAAACAAAACTGGATTTTTTTTTTAGAGCATGAGTGTCATGCTCTATTGAAATCGTTTCTACAAGGTCAATAATGCTTTTCTTATAGGAACGGCATGGTTCGGGGGTCCGCTCGGGGGATCGCTTGGTTTCAGTATCGAGAACGGGTCCTCGAGGACCGATTGGCCCATGTGATTCCGCCAATCCGGCGTCCTCCCAATTTGTCGCTTTTTCTTTGTGGCGGGAGTTTTTGGCCAAGATTGAGGTTAAGCATTTTTGGGAATGTAATTACGTTACTAATTTGGATCAGACTTCAACGAAATTTTCTGTATGAGATATTGGGGTTTTATATCAGAGGATTGTGTCCATGTTTCGTGTATTCTGCGATTTAAAATGCATTTAGATGATTTCAAATTTCCAATCCTGTTATTGTTGATGTTTCGGTCCGCTAAAAGAGTTCGTTTGGGGAACGCGATCGGCGCTGCGTTTTAAGGTGAATCCTCAGCGACCTGTAGTAAGATTCTCATCCGCTAGATAACGCCACTGTTCCGCGGTCCAGAAACCATGCTTTTTCCGCCTTTAATCGTTAATTGCGAGAGCTAGAGTTAACTTTTCGAAAATGTAAGAACGTTGCGTTCTAGATCAAATCCTAAGGAAAATTTTAAGACCATTCCGAGCCATGGACGAAGATATAACTAAGGACTGCCGACTTCCTATCTCCGCCCGTGTTAAAACCTGTTAGCGGTTTTCGAGCGCGACCGCAGCGCTCCAAGCAGCAGTAAGGGTCAACTAAAAGCGAACCGCTGCAGCGGTGGCCGCTCCGGCTCCCTTTCTCCCATGCCTTCCCGCAAATGTATACCGTGTAGGTAATTTGAATCACGATTGAACGAAGGGAACAAATGATCAGCGAATTAAAAGGAAGCAAAATCCGCTAAAAAGCAAACGTCTGGAGTATTTCTTGAAAGATTCCTGAATTGTCGAAAATGATTAATCAAGGACTGAAATACTATACATCACAGTTAACCTCAAAACGGAATCAAACAAGAAAGAGTACATAGACATTTGTTTTATTAGTAGAGATCAGGCGACTCTTTTAATTTGCTGATGATTTCTGTTACCTTGTCCAAAGTTGATTCTGAATTTCCCTTGCTTTCGATCTTCCATTGAGATACTGAGTTATCTGATCCTCTTGGGTCGCCGACAACAGTTGACAGCCATGCCATAACAGACCAACTCCAACAACGGTTTCAGCAGTAGCACAGCATGTGAGCATGGACACATCGCCAGGATCGCTCACTTGAAAGAGTAGTTCAGCTGGCCGCTGCTTGGAGCGCTGGGGTCGAGAGCAAAACAGGACTAACAACAGCCGGCAGTCCTTAGTTATATCTTCGTCCATGGTTTTGCGACGACCTCCCGTCCCCTTTGCCCTCCCCACGAACTACTGCACCTACGTCCTACGCCTACAACAGTTGCTTGCCGCGTTGTGCAGATTGCATGAATGATGTGTGTCCATCTACTTCATCCCAATTTCACAGCCATCACGGATGCCACGCCCGCCACGGGTCTTCTACTTGGTTTTATGCGACATCGGTCATCGTGGCCCAGTGTTACATGGTAATCAGCGGCGGATTCGGGAAAGGCACGCCCCCCCCCCAACTCACGGTAGCCTTTGCCTTTTTTCAACAGAAAAAATCCCATAAATTCCTCCCTGCAAATTTGAAAATTCATAGGCGTGAAGCCCCCCCCCCTAAAAGAATTTTCTGGATCCGCCATTGGTAGTAATTTTTGCGGCACACTACGCCGGATTCCCGTGCAAATTCCTACACTTACCTTTCTCCCTTATCTGTCTATGGGCGCTCCCCGAGGGGCGGCGCGGCGCCCCCCCCCCTAATTCAGAAAAATCAAAACTTTACAATAAAAAAGAATCGGAACATTCGAAGATCAAATAATAACGGAAGGAGTAAGAGTTAACAAACTTTATTCTCAGTTTACTTTACAATTTTAATTAGGGGGGGTAATTTAGGGGGGGGGGGCAGGGCGGGAAGTAGCCCCCCCTAAGCAGTGGTGCCCAACCACCCCTTGCCACTATACAGCTCGCCCCCCAGTTTCAGGATTCCTCTCCCCCCCCCAGATCTAGACCTCCCCCTGATTTTTACCCCACCCCCTCCTGATTCAGACGACATCATACTTCCCACCCGTCATCTCCCTCGCCGAAAGAAGTTTTAAAATCTACTAGTATGAACGTGTCTACATTGGCAACTACCGTTGGCAACGAGAATTTTGCGAACTTCCTTGAAAATTCAGAATCCTCTGGTCGATAATTACATGATTAGAGAATGTATAGGCAAGAGTTTTGGTTTTGTTAATTTAAATAGGTTAACTCTTAGAATTCATCAGGACAATGAAAATAAAGAAGGAATAGTTGTACTTAGCCTTTTACTATTTCTATCATCTGATGCTGTCACTTTATTCATAATATCAAACACGTCAAAAATAGAATTACTTTTGATACAACTACATGCTACAATCACTTACAATTTCTACCATTTGGAAGGATAATTGATTTATTTTCTATTTTGGGCGGAAGTGGGGGGGGGGGGTTCTCTAGACTTGCCCGTCTCTAGGTGGTGTCCCCTAGACCTTCCATTGACATTCAAAAAGTTGCCCCTCTGGGCAATTGTTTTGCGGGTGCCCATGTCTTTGTCCATGGTCTCTGAACCAGAAATTGAACGTTCTTCCGGTCTGTGGTTGCCTTCTTTTCTCATAAGTTTAGACACGGCCACCCTGTAAACCCCACAACAAGTTAAAAGTCCGCAATCCGCACCCTCGACCCGCAGCCACTATCAAAAGTAAATTGCCGGTTGACTTGCAGGTACTCTCCTCCTCCTCCCCCAACTTAGATTAGACACAAATATAAATTAAAAAAAAAAAAAAAAAAAAAAAAGAAAAAAAAAAAGTGAAAAATAGAATGTATGCCCCAGCAAAGGGCCCCCTCCACAGTTTTCCAAGAGAGGGAGTGACCCCCTTGCCAGCGTAACTCCGAAAAAATAATTCCAACTGGAGTCCAAGTAACTCAAGTAAGGTCTCAAAATGAAATCAGATGGATCCAAAATTTTAACGGCGAGTACCGGTAAGCTTACTCTTTTGATCGGTCCAAACCGAATTGCGATACATCGATTTACTCTCGAGATATCGATTTTTCAAAGGCGCGCGGTATAGGGTCAGAAATCTAAGATTCTCTAAAATCCGCGAATTTCGACTCTCATGGACCTAGCATGCGCCGTGAGAAGTCATACGTGAGTTTTTTGAGTTCACATGAAGTTCATTAAGGGCCCTGACAAATGTCGGACCGATAAAGTCTATATCGGGGGCGGGGGCGTGGCCCCAACTCCAGCGTAAGTCTCACGTACAATGTCTAACTGCGGCCGCGGGAGGTCCCATAAGATCCGTTTAAAAACTTGGATGGATCTGAATTTTTTTCAAGAATTATCTAAAAGCTGAAGCTACCGCCCAATCCAAACCGCAGTGCGCAATCCATCGATTCGTTCTCGAGATATCGATTTTTCAAAGGCGCGCGGTCTTGTCAGATCGACCTTAGAGGGGCGCTGGAGGCTGGAAAAAGGCGAATTTCGTCTCTCACGAACCAGTCGTGTGCCGTATTATATCGGTTCCGCTTTTTTTCGGGTCCCAATGATGTCCCGAGAGGGCCCAATGCAGTTTCGAGCCAAAAAATATCATCTTAGGGGGGAACTACTCCCCGTTTCAGCGTAACTCTGACAAGAAATGTCTAACTGCGGCCGCGAGAGGTCCTGTAAGGTCATTAAATAAACTCGGATGGATCTGAAATTTTCGAGGTTGTCAGTCACAAGCAAGCGCTTTCGACCGGTGCAAACCGAATTGCAATACATCGATTCACTATCGAGATATCGATTTTTCAAAGGCGCACGGTCTTGTCAGATCGAACATTGAAATAAGCTGTGGATACTCTGTATCCGCGAATTTCGTCTCTCATGGACCGTTTAAGCTCCCTTAAAAATCGAATGAGCTTTTTTCAAGTTCATATTACGTTCCTTAAGGGCCTTGATGAGTGTCGGATGACATTTGATCAATATTAACATTCATTTTTTAATCTGAGACAAAAAGAGCTGAAACCATAAAGACGAAGAATTTCCATCGTGATGACTTTGGTTCAAGCGAGGAAAATTCTATAGAAGTCCCAAATAACTAGACTAGACTTTCCGGCTTGCTAGGATTGGTATTAAGAATTTCCTTCCTGATGACTTTGGTTCAGGCGAGAGAAATCTAAAAAAGTCCCAAATAACTAAACTAGACTTTACGGCTTGCTAGGATTGGTATTGCGTCATCCGATTTTAAAGGAACTATCACTATCGAAATCGATTTTCAAAACCACAGTATTCACCTCGCCTCGTGAACAACTGTTTCAACACGCTATAAGTAAATTTTCATTCCCACTTTGACCTATCAAGTTATTTTTACAGCGATCACTGTTATACAAACACAAATGCAGCGTTGCGATTGACTTTGTCGCAGTTTTGTACTATCAATATAGAACTCCACACTTACAATGATTTACGGCCGACACTCATGCTCTCTTTGCTAACACTGTTCCAGTGTTGCAAGTTCCAACTTGTTTTTTTTTTTTTTTTTTTTTTTTTTTACAACGGTCAGACCTCCATTTGCGTATTACGAGTGAATTCCGATTTTAAAATGACCTACCAAATTCGGATTTAGCCTCAGTTCTGATCGAAATATCCTGGTTTTTCCACAATTTAAACTTTATCGCAAAAAATGCAAAAAATTACTATGTATGTTTAAAAGTAGGGCGAGTTAAGTAGAAAATGATAGTAGTAGATAGCAATCGTCATCTTTCTATCGCACCATACTATGTGGACACATATGTCATATATGTACAACAAATTTCATCTTAATCCTAAATTAGATAAATGTTTATCTCGTTCGTGGCTTGCGAGATATACATATATTCGTTCACTTCACATCAAAGTTGACTCGTTTCAAATTTGTGTGTGCATAAATAATTAGTATTTGTATCAATCGTCAAATATTAGGGATACATATGTATACATGTTATTATTGTTATTACAAGAGGGTGAACAAATACCGCTGACCAGTGAGTAGAATTAGATGAATGTTTATCTCCTGGCTCGCAGGATATATATGCGTTCACTCCACATCAAAGTTGACTCGTTTCAAATTGGTGTGTGCATAAATAATTAGTATTTGTATCAATCGTCAAATATTAGGGATACATATACATGTTATTATTGTTATTACAAGAGGATAAACAAATACCGGTGGCCGGTGAGTAGATGACTACTAATTACACGGTTGTTATGAAATCCGGCTATCTATTTGAGTGTTTGCGTGTCACCATACTCATCACCGCAAAGCGAAATAAAACGATTCCAAACTAAAACAGACGCAACGCGAAGTTAAGTTGACGAAGAAGAGGCACAGACGAAGGTAGAGTGGAAGAGATTTGTAGTTTGCTTATAGGTATCGGTTTGCAAAATTAATGTCATCCGCAGAGCTTAGACGTTTTGCTTTCAACAGACGCAAGCCTAGTAATCTCCGCTCAGTGAGAGAAAACGCACCCAATTGCCGGGAAAAAAAACTCATTCAAGATTCATGGAAGTGACCCACATTTTTAGAGGTTTTATAAGAGTACCTTAGCAGAGTGTTGCGCCTATCAAATATGTCAGTTAAAAACGGATACGTCTGAAACAATGAGGCTCTTGCAAACTTTTGCTGTAAGGAAATTAATAGTTTAATCAAGGGTAAAAACCAACGAAAATCACACTAAAAAAATCTAAGATTCAGTAATGAACTCACAAAACTGCTCTAAAGGCAAGATCGTAATGACGCCTCAACGCAAGTATCATGGGCCTGTCTAATTTGTCACTTTCTCTTGGAAAACACAGAGGTATGTCTCGAATTAGTTATAGGAATCTCCCATGATACCTGCGTTGAATCACCATTATGGCCGATTCTGAGAGTGAATTTCGTGATTTTTTCAGTGTACACATCGTCATTTTTACAGGTTTTTATGCAAGAATCAACACTTCAATCCCTTGTAGAAAAAGTTTTCTATAGAGCCATATTGTTATAAATAGTTTCCTTCAAAAGAAAATCCTCTGATCGAAACCACTCTTGATAGTTTTGTCCATTACTTTACAAAGATGTTTTGATTTTTTTAAGACGTAGTTTCGAGGGGCAATTCCGTTAGCCTATGCAAGAACTTATTAATTTAGGGCTGTCGTTTTGCGTAAATAGTTAATCACATTTTTCAATTCACCGATGATTCCACCAGTTGAGGAAAGATTACACAGTTCGGTTCAGTGTATGACTGAAATGCACGAAAATACTGAGATCTGTAATCTTTTCTCAATCGGCGGAAACACCGTTAATTAATTAAAATATCCGCAATTTTTTTTAAAGTCATAGACGACTCCACCGGTTGTGAGAAGATTACAGCTATGCAAGTATTTTCACTGAACTGAACTGTGTAATCTTTTCTCAACCGGTGGAATCATCGGAGAATTGAAAAATATAGCATTCATTATACGCAAAAAAGTAGCTCTGCTTGTAATCGTGTTTCTGAACCCACTGTGTGCCGTAAGTGTTCGCGATGCACTCTAATCGCAATAAATTGCACTTCTCCAAGAAAATAAATCTTCAATTTTCCTTCATTTTTCTTTTCTTTTATTGCATTAATACCTATAATGCTTTCAATATTCCTAACTGTTTCAAGGAGGTAAATGATGAAAAAAAAAAGTTAAGTTTTGCGATGCTCCTTTCCCTTGAGATCCTAAGTTACGATTTAATTACATCATGAACCAAGTCGCACCTGTCACCAGACTTGAGATGGGCAAAGTCAGTAAATTGATTTATCAACCAATCGTCAGCATCACTCTGTGCTAAACAAACCGTGGTTTAACGTAATTTTTCTATGAGACCATTTTTCAAACGCAAATAGACATTAAAAACAGAAAATCAATGCAACAAGTTCTTTCGTAAATTTGACGGCTTTGAAAATGATACTCGGGGCTCAGAGGCGGTTCGTGCATTGTGGCAACAATGCATTTTCTCCATTTAAACCTATGTAAAACAATCGATCCTCAGGGAGGTGCAATTGCAACCCCCAAGAAATCGATACTTTTGCATAGGTTTAAATGGTAAATAAGCACGGTTGCCAAATTGCACGAGCCGCCTCTGTCGGGGCTGATTGTGAGTTTAGCAGTGGCGCTGCGGACTCATCCTTTCAACCGGATTTCAATTTCAGGATTGCATTTATTTGCTGACGCGTCGGACCAAAATCAGAAAGGTGGCGAGATCATTCAATTGTTCACCGAATTGTTTTATTTGTTTGCAGTTTTTTCTTCTTTTTTTTTTTTTTTTTTTTTTTTTTTTTTTCATTTGTGTTTGACTGCGGCTGATGTAAGGAAGTGCATGAATCGATGACAGTGCGAAGGCTAGCGAAATTTCACGATGCATGAGCCACGCGCGAAATCAGTTTTATGTACCGAGTGATGGGCTATGTCGCGAGCCATCGTTGCCAAATGTTCAAAAAATCCTCCTTTTTTACACTGTTTACATACAAACAATGCATTATTTGTTCCCTCTTGGTCGTGGTCACCAAAAACCGACAAAAATATAAAAAACAAAAACAATCCACCATTTCATTGGCGGATACAGCGGGTGACGAACGCCCCCCCCCCCCCGTTCGGTCAAAAAAGGGCAATAAGACGGAGGAAAGAGGGGGAAAAAGGGGGAAAAGAGGGGGAGGTAAGGGGATAGGAAGAGAGAAAATATGAAAATGGGGTCTCCGGGGGGGGGGGGGCGCGCAAAAATCCCAAGTTCGTCTCCCCCCCCCCCGTTCGCGAAGACTGGATCCGCGCCAATGCACCAATCATACTCACCAATTCGGCAAAACCGGATTTCTCAGAATTCCTGCAAAAAATCAACGTTGATTTCACTGATGGACTCTCACATAATATCACAAATATCATATATATGTGATATTTGTGTTCATCACCGTTGATTTACGATATCCAGCTGCCCTTTTGCGTATATTCCAGTGGCGGCTGGTGCAATTTGGCAACAATTTCTCCACTCCCTTAGAATCTATGTTCAACAATCGATTGCCGGTGAAACGCTGCTTCACTTTCGAATCGATTGGTTTACACACAATCAAATGGAGGGATAACACTGTTGCCGCGAATCGCACGAGCCGCCACTGGCTATATTCAATGTAATTTTTAAATTCACCGTCGATTCTACCGGTTAAGAAAAGAGGACACAGTTCTGTTCAGTTTATGACTATTAAAGCACGAAAAATACTCTGATCTCATAGTATTTTAGTTGACGAGTAACATAGTTCATATATTTAAACCCACACAAAAGATCGAAGTATTGGGTGCTCGGTGAACACTCTCGTATTCGACCTTTTACATGGGTTTCAATCAGGGCTGCCGTTTTGCGTATAATCAATGCTATTTTTCTATTCACCGATGACTCCACCGGTTGAGAAAAGATTACACAGCTCAGTTCAGTGCATGACTGTAATGCACGAAAATACTCTGATCTGTAATCTTTCCATAATCGGTGGAGACCCCGTTGATTAATTAAAACATCCGCAAGTTTTTTTAAAGTCATCGACGACTCCACTGGTTGAGAAAAGATTACAGATGCGAGTATTTTAGTTTATTACTGTCATGCACTGAACTTAACTGTGTAATATTTTCTCAACCGGTGGAATCATTGATGAATTGAAAAATAGCATTGATTATACGCAAAACGGCAGCCCTGGTATTAATGGACAAAGTGCAACGTTGCCAAATTGCACGCTACGCCACTGCGATGAACCCATGCAAAATGGCAACCCGGTGAGTCACATGGAAGGAAGGAGATGAGATCGAAGATGACCTGATTTATGGTCCGTTTTTAAGGATTCATCGGCTCATTAATCTCGTCAACAGGTCAACCGCATACATCACACTTTTTAAAAACATAGGTCCTGTCTTTAAAATATCTTCCTAAGTAACAATTGAAATAATTTCCGGAATAAGAACGCATGAAACATAAGATGTGCTCTTTCGTAAAAATCCTTATATCAACCACAATGCTAATTTCCAGGGTATATCATACCTGATGTTCCATCAGCCACTCTTCCGGTAATCGTCTCAAAAGCATACTGCATTGAGTTAGGATTCGTCGTCAATAAATCGCATTGTTCTTTCGGTCTTTAATACTAATTAAATTCACAATCTGAGTTGTACCCACAGCGAGTTCCCCGCGGTGAATGGATCTTCCCGGAAAGAAATATTTGACGTTGACCTTGAGGAAAGGATTGTTTTGAAATTCCCGCCAATTGCTATGAACAAAAACAAAGTTACCGCATGATCGAAAGTCTCTAAAGAGCATTTCCGGCCTGTTGCTCTTTTGGTTGAACCTATCACTTTGACTTCAAAATACACATTGAATTGATTAATAAATAATAAGAGTAAAGCAGGGCGAGGAGGGAAAAATACAAACGAAAGAAAATAGCTAAAGGTTTTGGAGTTTTAAGGTCAAAAAGCCTTATTATTTGCCTTTTCAACCTAATTCCGTACCATTTCCACTAAATTTATCCACTTGTATTTTCCCAAATTCAGCCCTTCGGAGTTATTCATTTTGAGAGTATTTTTATTAAATTTCGCTGAAGAATTTCGTTAATTTTATTGAAAAGTTTTATGAGCCTCAAAACTGAACCGTATATTTGAGATATGAGGTAAACGATTTATAATCAGTCTTTAGACAAAAGCCAATAAAAACAAAAAATGTTAAATTACTCAAGTTACTCGTAAACTATTTTAGACAAATTAAAGAAACTAACGTAAAATTAACATAAAGACTGAAAATTCGGTACCTCCATAGCCGAGCCTGCTTTGGAAGTTACCTTCAGTAAAGAAAAATAAATAATTGAAAATACGCGAGAGAGTTTAAGAGTGGGGGAGAGAGGGAATGGGTTTTTCGTACAAAATACTTAATTTCATTTTTTTTCTTTTTCAAAAGTTGTCCCTCCTGTTCTTGAGTTACTATTAGCTATTTTTAGTATAACCAATATCCGAGTAAATTTTGTTTCGATATAACAGGCTGATTTAATGCGATGTATCGGACGAAATGTATTCATTGACGGTAAATTTACCTGGTAGTTTCTAATTTTACTTTAATTTTTCTTTAGAACATCTTTTCCTTATCTTCAAAAAGGCGATGAAAAGGAAGAAATTAAGCAAATTAAGATGGTTTTCGGACTTGAGACCCGCATTGAATATCAGATGTGCACTTGTACTGAAAAAATCCTCAATCCGTCTCCCGAGTATGTAAAATTTTTTCAGGGGATCTTACTTCATCTTTTTTATAAGAAATTTAATTCTGAGAACTGTCTCTTCCCGATCAACTTACTGCACGCTTTTAGATCAAGGAGCATTCAAGTGCCAATTTTGTGAATTAATTTTGAGAAGTGTCGTGATCGTGCACGCAGTTAATGTGATACGTTTATTTTGTTCAACTTACTTCAATTTTTTTATTTGTTTCGATAAGACTCGGTGTTTCTGAATCAGCGCAGCGGAGGGTGACTAAACCGCAGTTTGACAACGTAGACCTCTCCACGCTTCTTGAGCACACCAATCATTTAATTTCTCGTATCTCTCTTCATATCTCCTACTCTCTTTCTCCCCCTCTCTCTCTCTCTCTCTCTCTCTCTCTCTCTCTCCTCTTTTCTCTCTCTCTCTCTCTCTCTCTCTCTCTCTCTCTCTCTCTCTCTCTCTCTCTCTCTCTCTCTCTCTCTCTCTCTCTCTTCGTTAGTTCCGTCTATGTTTCTCTATTTGTTTTTGTTGTTTTTTTAGCTGTCTCAACGTCTCTCTCTCTTTCTATCTTTTTATCTCTCTCTCTCTCTCCCTCTCTCAACGAACGTTTCTCGATAGTTTTTCCTCTGCAATCAGCAGAGGCACGCGACATCAGTATACCTCTACTCAGCACTCAGCGTTTAATTTCGTCACCAACCCCCTCGCCAACGTTGTCAAATTTTCCAAGAAAATTTGAGGATTTTCTTCTTGAACGTATTGATGACTTTGTCTCTATATTTGACAAAGTACCTTTTTGTCACCTAAACTCCTAAACAGATGCAAGACCGTCAATGGAGGGAGAGGGCAGTAGCGTCGCGTGCAATTTGGCAACAACGTGTTCTATCCATTTAAACTCATGTAAAATATCGAATTCAGGGGGTGCACAGAGCGCAAGGAAAATTCGATGTATTTAATAAGTTTTAATGGAGCAGTTGCATTGTTGTCAGATGGCACGCGACGCCACTGGGAGAGGGGATCCGTTGGGGCTGAAATTCCATACGTCCTTCTTATCAACGTTGAGGCATCAAAAACATTGCTATGAAAAGGTCATTGAACATAATGATCTGGTTGAATTTCAAATTGCATGCCCCTGATAGTTCTGAGACACCCCGTGACAGTTAACCACCCTCTCAAGAGTCTTTTCATATCTTTTGCAACTGAGGCTCTTTCACTCATGCATGTCATAACTCATGACTATTAAAAAAGGTGATGTCACCAAAATCCCCCTTGTGACCCCTCTATCGATTCAGCTTGGCGAATGGAGTCGATCGCCCTCAAGGGTTTTCATCTATTTTGCATCTGCGGCTCTTTCACTGATGCATGTCAACTCATGACTCTTAAACATGGCTAAAAAGGTGATGTCACCAAAACCCCTCTTGTGACCCCTCTATCGATTCAGCATGGCGAGTAGAGTCGATCGCCCTCAAGGGTTTTCATCTATTTTGCATCTGAGGCTCTTTCACTGATGCATGTCAACTCAAGACTCTTAAACATGGCTAAAAAGGTGATGTCACCAAAACCCCTCTTGTGACCCCTCTATCGATTCAGCTTGGCGAGTAGAGTCGATCGCCCTCAAGAGTCTTTTCATATCTTTTGCATCTTAAGTTCTTTCACTCATACATGTCTACTCATGACTCTTAAACATGGCTAAAACTGTTATGTCCCCAAAACCCCCCTTGTGACCCCTCTATCGATTCAGCTTGGCGAATGAAGTCAATCGCCCTCAAGAAAAGAGTTATCTGATTGATATGAAGTCCGTATAAACACAGTTAAGTTCCTCTGTCTGCAGAGTGCTACATTTCTGATTGATTTCCCATAAAGATCACACTCATTAGACTCCAGAAGAACTGCAAAAGGGATTTTCCCTAAATTTCCGATAAAATTAGTTGTTAATACTATGTGTTGTGACAGAAGCTCGCTGTAGGTATACCAACTTGTAATTTTTCCTGCGCAGAGCAGAAGTTCAAAGCTCAACCAATCATCAAAACGTAAAAAATAAAAAAAATACATCGGGATTGCATCGCGTGCAGCATTCATCGTGGCAATCACAAAACATAACCTCAAAAATACACCCCTCGCAGCTTGCTCCCTCTTGGTCTGCATCGAGATATCGCCGGCGTGACCTTGCCGAGAGGAGGGTGAGGGGAGTCGCCAGAGGTTCGATACATCGTAAAATTGCGCGAAATACCCCGTCCGCCATTCGACAGCACAGTCATCAAACGAGATGACGACAGAATCAGCAAAGATCACAGCACGCTGACTCGCTGAGTCTACATCAAAAACCGCTCTCTGCCTCGCTCCAGGGCTCCACAACGTCTGCCCAGTGCAAACACCCTCCCTCCAACCCACCCACCCACCCAACCCTACCTCACCCGGAGAGAGGGGACGCAGCAAGACCCCCTTCAGTCGTCGGTCGTTGTGACACCGTGCAGCCCCGAACCAGTGCCACAGACACCATTAATAATAATTAGTAGCGCTTTGAATTTTGAAATTAGTGCCCGCGACACAGCAAGCATTGCGCCGGCGCAGTGTTGCTAAATTGTGCGATGAACTCTATTTATTTAGCATTGATTAAAATAGGAAATGCACGTTTAGTAGTTGTATGATATGGCAACGCTGAGACTGCGCAGCACCATACCGATAGTGTAAGAATGTCGTTTCAATCAAATCCCAAGGTTCCATCGGTTTTTTTATTTTCATTTATTTATTTATTTTTGTTTTTATTTTTGAACTGGAGGAAATCAGTCTCTGGGTCTTTCTCCTTTTCGCTGAATTTCTCACTTTCCCCGTCGAGAAGTAAAGCGACAATGACCAACGGAGTAACGAGAATTGTTGAGTTATTAAACGCGGAGGTAAATTCCTCTAGAGGCCACGGTCTGAAAAATGTATTGACCTCTAGTACATGTGCGTTGTGTCCATGGGCCTTAATTATTGGTGTTTTTTTTTTTTTTTTTTTTTTTTTTTTTTTTTTTTTTTTTTATGGAACAAAAGAAAATGAATTGGTGCAGTGTGACAACAACGCGTATTCTCTCTCTATTTAAACCTATGTAAAACAATCGAACTTTAGGAGGTGCGATTGCACCCCCAAGATATCGATACTTTTGCATGGTTTTAAATGACAAACAAGCATAGTTGCCAAATTGCACGAGCCGCCACTGCCTTTGATTTCCTCTCATATTCAGGGTCTCTATAAAAAAAAAAAAAGTCCGCACTCATAAGTTAGGGTGGTTGCCACTCGAGCAATTGAAGGTGCTTTTTCTTTTTACAGTAAGATCTGAACGCAAGAGTCAAGATTTTAGTTCTTTATCACAGCACCTCATTTGCATGAAATTTTGCTTTCAAGTCAACTTTATGGTAGGTTTGTATAAAAATCTGACATTGTGAAAAGCCCTTTCAATTTCTCATACAGCAATCAATATACAACTTCTGAGTAGGGACATTCTTTTAAGTCATCCTGTATGTTTCTATGCACAGTTCAGGAGATGCAACCTCGGGCCAAAATACATTTGTTTTAAATGATAAGAGGGAGGTTAAAGCTTCCAGCCTGATAAAAGTCATCCTTGAAGTTCCATGACCGAAATTCCGAGGGCAATTATTATTTTTCCTTAAAATTTGGAATGGTTGTCGGCTGTTCATGGGATTGCATAAAATTTTCCATTGGATCTCATGGAATTCATTCCAAGAAAGGTCCGCGGAATTTAGGCTATGCAACTTCATGGAATTCTTTTACCCGGGGCAAAGATTACGGGTGACCCGACTTCCATATTTGAAACAAATCAGAGCAAAACAGGTTGCCGGTCACTAACGCGTCGAGCCCCCTTCTCCGACCCACTAATAATCCATGGAAATGGTTTCAAGTTTTTTGTTTGTTTACATGCGAAGAGAAAAACGACTGATGAGGTTCCTACCGTACTTTTGATACGAATACCGATTATAAATAAGTGCACACATATCAGTGGCGGCTCGTGAAATGCGATTTATCGATGCTCACTCCGTTTAAAACTATAGAAAGTATCGATTTATCGGGGGTTCAATCGCATCCCCTGACGATCGATACTTTTCTATCGTTCTAAATGGAATAGCCATCGATATATCACATTGCACGAGCCATCACTGACACATATTTATTTATATGTTTTAAACCCTTAATCAACTGGAATTAATGAAAGAAGAGACGAAAACAGGTTTTAACTTTCAAGCCTTTTGACCTATTTTGAAGAAATTCTAGGATTATTATAACGCTGATTAATAGGAAATATAGCACATCTGATAAATTATAATATCCTTCTCCTTCAAGAATCGCCAGAAATCAAAAAGAAACCTAGAGGCGTAGCGCGTGCGATTCGTCAACGTTGTACTGTGTCCATGTAAACCCATGTAAAAGGTCGAATGCGAAGGTGTTCATCGAACACCCAGTAGTTCGATCTATTTTGTGGCTTTAAATGGACGAGCTGCAACCTTGCCAAATTGCACGCTACGCCACTGATAAATATAGCTACACTCGGAGAGAATTGTGCGTTTAAAAATAAACATTTTTCCAATGGAGCTGTTGCAAACTTTTGCCACAGGCTTAATGATAGTTGATTATGAGGTAATACCCTGTAAAATTAACAATTAGCGCACTAAAAAATCACGAAATCCACTCCTAAACTCACAAAATGCTTTTATATGCGAGACCGTAATGGCGGCCGAGGCCGCGGTTTTCTTATGGCAATTGTATGCTTCTTCTTCTTCTTGTGTGGTGTTGCGAGAACACCTCGTGTAGATGGCGCTGATTGAAGATAGGGAACCCCAATGAAAACCGCGGCCCCGGCCGCCATTACGGTCTCGCGTTTAAAAGCATTTTGTGAGTTTGGGAGTGGATTTCATGATTTTTTAGTGCGCTTATCGTCAGTTTTACTGGGTATTACCTCAGTATTAACTATTAATAAGCCTGTAGCAAAAGTTTGCAACAGCTCCATTGACTCGACTTTAAATTTTTGAATTTCCCGCCAAATTTGACAACACTGATTAGCGCAGCGAGAACGCGCATGCGCAATGGACATACCGCGACGACGCGATTACGCGCGCTGCGCTGCATCCGCGCGGCCAATGCGCGTGGCAGTGCGTGAACACTAGCCAAGAGTTCAAGGTCGTTGATCGTAGCGCAGCGGTGCGCTGCGGTAGAGGCGCGGTGGAGAGGCGGTGCGGTGCGGCGCCCGCCCAGCACTGCATCTCATGTGAGGACCAGAAAAAAAAAGCACAAAGAAGGAAAACTAATTTCTCCAAAAAAAAAAAAAAAAAATTACGAAACACGCTTTGTAGAGAAGCTTATACCACGTATGGCGCGTCATTCTTCATCTATAAGTAACCACGGGATAATGTATTGAATGTCTCTTAATGCAATGACCTTGCGTCTTTGATAATCGTACAGGTATAGACAATATGATACAGAGATATGTCGAAAAAATAAAATCTATCGGGTGTGTTGCCAAATGAATTGCTGCAATTGAGAGCCGATTTTATACTATTTGACAAGTTGGCATATGGATATGTTGCCAATTTCATATATATTTCCACGGCGTTGCAGAAGGACGATTCCTTGATCACGTGAAATCGCGTAAAAATCACATTGAAAGCATCATAAGAGTCTCAAAATCCACTCTTAAATCCACACTAAAGAGACATTTTTAGGTAAATTCAAGATGGCGCTTGTAAATAAGTGAGTAACAATAGAGGAGTCACATCACAGGTGGATTTTCACTCTTGTGGCCCTACGCAATTTGGAATTTGAGGCCCCCAAGAAGAAGGGTGGGATGCCTAGAATTCTGAAGGTATTCGCCAGAAAGGAGGGGGGTTTGGGGGTTTCTCCCCCTCAATTTTTTTTGTAAGAGAAGGCATTGAATTTCAGTTTTAAACTGTTTTTTCCAGCAAAGTTGTTATTATTTTATCTTTTTGCCTTTTTTTATTGCCCTATTTTTCTCTTTTCCTCTCTTTTTCTCTCTGTTTCTCTCTTTACCATCTTTTCTCATCTCCTCCTTTCGTGAAGTGAGGTCTCCATAGGTCCGAGGCCCTACAAAGTTCCGTATCTTGCGTAATGGATTGTAAATCTACCCCTGAGCCCTGAATCACATCTAACGACATTCTAACGATTTTCTCCCATTGTGACCCACACTCATCATTTTGACGGTCATCTTAGAATTTTGTTGAACACGCACTTGTTGAGTTTGTGAGTCAATTGGGTCCGATGCAGCTAGACAGAGGGCGCCAACAAATAGCAAAAGTCTTTAGCGCAAACCAATTAAATGTATAACACTCATTTCAACCTCTTCTGCCGATATTATTTTGACACCGTAAGTCAATCACGCCACCCTGAAGAGTGAAGATGTCACGCACCGCGTTTTGTGACTGCGTGCGAGCGTAGAAGCTTCATGGCGCGTGGGGCGTGACCGACCTGTGCCCCTGCCGCATGCACGGTTTTCCCGTGGATGACTGTTGCACACTAATGCACCGACTGTGCATCGAGCAACGAGCACCTACCAAGTATATTGACTCCTTTTATTTATTTCATTTTACATTGGTTTTTTTTTTTTTTTTTTTTTTTTTTTTTTTTTTTTTTTTTTTAATACTAAACAAGCAAGGTCGATCGTCCATTTAAACCACGCATTGTTCCGTTCCATCGTCCCGGTGCAGTAGCGCACCGAGAGTTCAGTCATCTCTTTCTTTTCTCCATTAAAAAACGTACGTTAGACAAGGATGGACAAGGGGATAAAACCCCCCTCTTTCTGTCCTTTTCCTACTTATAAAATCAAATGGGAAATGAGAGAGATGGAAGATCAACATGTTTAATAAGACAGAACAGAGTCCTCTGAGTACCGCACAGCTGATCGTGAGGCCAAGGGCGCGTAACAGTGGCGGTAGGTGTGATTTGGCAACAATGTTTTCTTCCCCCATTTGAGTTACTGCAAAACAATCGATTCGGTAGTCAGGCAGCGCTTCGCGTGCAATCGATTATTTTACATAGACTCAAATGGAGGGAAAACATGGTTGCCAAATTGCTTGAGCCGCCACTGATACGCAACCCCTCCCCTTTATGACACATCACAACCCTTATCAAGCGTTTTTTGAGGCATGAGCCTATAACAGAAATTTCCTCGGATGGCATATAATTTTGTCTCGGATAACAATCTTATTTTCAGTATGTTTCTGCTTTCTCTCGGACCAGGGGCGTCATTTCGGGTTCGGCTGGGGGGCAGGGGGGGATGCGATGAATGCTTTTTTTTTTTGCTCATCAAGAATATTTTAGACACTCTAAAGCCCAGAACATCCTACATTTACGGCCTTAACTTCCTACAAAACTTGTTAATGTTCACCCTATTTTATTTCAAAACTTTTTTCTTCTCAAAAAAAAAAAAAAAAAAAAAAGGTCATCACTTTTTCACTTTTAGCTGACCCTTAACCTGTCCCCCCTCCTCCCCGCAAATGACGCTACCATTTCGTTCTCTCGCCTTTTTTGTTTTTCCTAACAAACGATCCGAAACGCACAAGACACTATCTAGAACGACTCTTTGATGGGCCGAAGGATTAATTATGAAAATGTTTAAAAGAGTCTGAACATTATTTGTTTGCTTCCAGGAAATAAAAGGATCGAGAAAGAATGACATCATATCTGATGTCGTGTACGTCCTTTGAATAGAAATTTGTATCCAATGTATGAAATGAACCCATGTTCGGCATCTAAAAGAATTCAGAAAACTAAGCTTAAAAACAAAACAAAAATGACAGTAAAAGTCGTTGGATATTCAAGCCACTTCATGCACTTTACTGAAATCGTTTTATTACTAGATACTAGACAGCTCAAAGCTGTGAATTGATCGATCTGACATTTTTTCGAATCGAAAGATCAGACAAAACTGACAGAGGACTCGATGTTTGTCAATTTTTACAGTATGTCGCGTGCATCGCGTGTCATCGTGTTTTGTGATCATTAGCTGTATTGCGGAGCCAAAGTGGTCTCAGTTTGTACTTGTTGAAGTTCACACACTCATTCAAAACGTTGCCGTGGTATTAAACACTGATCTATCTTGTGAATGACGTATGTTCTTTATTTGATTAGTTCCTTTTGCTTCCGTCGCGCGTCGCTCCCACGTCATGTCACAAGATAGTCAATGATCACTGAACTTGCTATCGCTGTCCACTTCGATTGTCAGTAAAATGTCTGCCCACTTTGTCTATGAAGACAGACAAAATTTACAATTTGTCGACGGAAGCGAAAATTCAACCCACTGAATTATATTGGTCTGTTTTAGTAATGGCGTCAATGAACCCATAGTGGCGTGTCACGACCGACGTAGCGTGCTATTAGGCAAAACGTTACATGTTATTCGTCTAAACTGGTGTAAAAGGTCTAATTCGAGGGCTTTCGTTGTGCATCTGAAGACTTCGGTCTTTCTAATGTATTTTGACCCATTCCACTCTGATACCGTATTAATCTACAAAAATTAGCGCAAAAATAAAAAAAAAAAAAAAAAATCAAAACTCAAAAAATTAAAAAAAAAATTTAAAAAATTTTAAAAAAATATTTTTTTGAAATTAAAAAAAATCCAAATAATTTAATTTAATTTTTTTTTTTTTTTTAATATTTTTTTTTTTTTTAAAAAAAATTCAAAAAAATTAAAATAAAAAGTCTCGAGAGTTGAAATGGTTAAAGAACTAAATGTAACGTTGCTAAATTGTTAGCCATACGCCACTTAATAATCCTTCAAAAGCAGTCAGTAACATTAGTGATTGTTTTGATTTAATAGACACGATGGTCGATGAATAAAACGTAAAAAAATGTCGGTCCTGCGGATGCATCATTAAACTGCTGCGCTAAACCCAAATTGGATTGTCAAAACCCGAACTCACGAAATATACAAGAAAAAAAAACCTTTACGGTTTCTCTAAAAGCCGTTTCATCTGAGGTTGGCTAAGGTTGCGCACGACTTTAGATCTTCTTGCGAAATTAAATTTGAACTCTGCAGACATTCAAGAATAGCCGTATTTCGTTCCGACGCACACTGGACGAAAACGTCCTTGTGCCCGGACATGGCTGGTTTCGCGCTCCTATCTTTGTTTTTTCGAAATGTTTTGGCTATTTTTCTTTAAAACCGACATCCTTTTGACTTATTTTCATTTTTAATTTTTTTTTTTTTTTTTTTTTTTTTTTTTTTTTTGTGTTTCCCACAAGAATCACCCTATACAATGTGTTTTTCGACTGTAGAAGCAATCGCATTTTTATTTTCAGTAATGTATTTCGTGTCCGACCCTCACCTATTGACTCGCTCCAATGTGCGCCGCGTCGCACTGTGTGGGATTTGACCGATCTAGCGAAAAAAAGTCCGACCAATGACTTTCTTCCGCGATAAGTGTTACTAGGGGGTTTAAAGGGTCGCTGATCACGAATCTGAAGTCAGATTTTATGAATGTTAATGTCAAGTGCTCTAAAAGCCAAAAAACTGTCAAAATAATTTTATAAAAAAGAATAATAATGAAAAAAAAAAATTATTCCTCTAAAGTACAGGGTATCAGTTTTCAACAACGCTAATTAATGAAACGTTCACATTCAATGAATTGGTCCTTTAAAAAAATGCCCGGGATTCGAACTGCAAAACTTTCAGAAAATGGTTGGCGCCGCAACCGACTGAGCCAGCGTGTCGGTATGAAGTAGGGTGAGTTTCCATTCATACAAGTAAGCGAGTACAAAAAATGCGCAGTACGTGGCGCGACGAGCTCTCACAAGCACTTCAAAGTGTGGTCTGAACTGGCGATTCTCACTTTTCAAATTGATATTATTTTCGTGGGGGCACCTTGTGGCAGCTACTGTTTTCATGGATTTGTTCTCTGAAATATGGGCTTTCACGTGGTGTAAACCAAAGTTCCGCCAAACACCGCCAAATTTAGTTATTGTCCAATAAAGATCACGATTTACGTAAACTTGAGGAGTTGGAGAACGTTTCATTCGAGGCTTTGAAAAAACCATTAGAAAGGACATTGAGTAAATAAAATAGGGTGCAAAATGATCAGCAGACCATCCTCTACAACATGCCAGCAACACTTTTTCCGAAACTGTAACACGTATACTTAAAATAGCATCAAATCTAAGACTAAGAAAATGATCGTAGGAAATGTCGTAACCAAACTATGGCGGAAGCCAATGTTCAAGCTGTTTTACACTAATCGGATCGAAGAAAATGTATAAACAATACATATATTCGTGATCGGCATATCCTCACCTTTCATTTTCATCCATTTTCGAACAATTTTAAGCAACTTGATTTTTCGACTTTTTTCTAGCTAGATCGGGCATATCCCACACTGTGCGTCGTGCTATTACACGATTATTTCTCGTATCCGCAGTTTTCCGCAGCTAAAAATCATTGAGGTGGTTTTTCCAAGTTGTAATAAACACTACTAGCTCAAAGTTCACATTAAATACGATTAAATAGCCTGTTGAAACTGTATTTTAATTTTTTTAAACCTTCAAATGTTAAATTTGAACAAAAACCATCACTACATACATCTATATTTGCATGATTTTAAAAAACTATAGGTCAAAAATTATCTCCATGCAATGGTGAAAATGACTATTGTATCGGCGTTTGTTGAAAAAAAGATTAACACATCTTTTTAAGGCAAAATAAAAGACGACATTTTAGCGTCAAAATTTCAAAGCGCACCAAGAACCCGTTATTCGACAATGGTGAGGTATAGTGCTGGCTCGAGGAAAAAAAAAACAATGTTAGAAAAGTTACATTTGGGTTCTAAAATACTACTTTTTGTCAAAAAGTTGAGGTTTTCTGCAGATTGACTTGACCCCCCCATGTCCGAGCCTAAGGGCATTTTCGTCCAGTGTGCGACGGCTGCAATGCTGATCTTCACACATTTTTGCACGATCAGTCGATCACACTAAGTCCAATTTTGACTGTATACAGTGTATACGCAAATTAGCGCTAAAAAACATCGAATAATTTCCACCGTCCCAATTTCAAAATAGTGGTACCGCTACTTTGCCACCCAGAGCTCCTGTTTTGTATATTTTCGGAATTTTTAAATTCATCGATGTTTCCACCGGTTGGCCAAAAGATTACACAGCCCAGTTGAGAGAATGAATTTAATACCCGAAAAAAGGTAATCTCTGATCCGTAATATTTTCAAAATAGGCGACTTCTCCGTCATTATACATTCTATAGTACACTAGTAAATCACAAAATTATTTCTCAGAATCGGGCTTCGTGGTGAAGCTACGCAGGTGTCGCAAGGTATCGTGAGAGATCAGTGCCGTAGCGTGCGATTTGGCAACGTTGTATTTTGTCTATTTAAACCCACGTAAAAGGTCGAATTCGAGGGTGTTCACCGAACACCCAGTAGTTCGATATTTTCGATGAGTTAAAATGGAGAAAGTTAAACGTTGCCAAATCGCACGCTAAGCCACTGTGAGAGATTCCAATCTCATTTGAGACATACTTCTGTGTTTCCATAAGGAGAAAGAGACAACTTAGACAGGACTCTCCTGTGATACCTGCGTAGTTCCACCATTACGATCTTGCCGGTATTACTGAATCTGAGACTTTCTGGGTGTGATTTCCGTGATTTTCGCTGGTTTTTACTTCAGTTTCATCTAATCAATTGCACGTAGCAAAAGTTTGCACGATCCCCATTGTGCAAAAACGCATCCAAAGGCGGCGCCCATGACTTCACTTGTCTTAACTTTCAACCAGTGCCGTCTCTACACATACCAAGCTGCTTCTTTGAGTTGAGATTAGGGTCGCCTTGGTATAAGTACGCTTATGGAGAGTGAATTATTGGTGAAATGCAAAATCGTGATCTATCCACTCAAAATACGATTTTCAAAAACTCTTTTATACTGCTTTGGGGAAGTGACTAAGCCCAAAACTTTCATTACGGACGTACTTTTCCAATTTTTGTTGAACATCAAAAAACCAACCAAATCCTCGATAACGCCATAAGCATTCCATAAGCTTACATATACCAAGACGAACCCTAACCCCACTTTTTCCAAAGAAGCAGCCGGGTATGTATAGACTGTAGAGGCGGTACTGTCTCAACAATCAGGGAATCTAAGAGTGATGACTGATGAGTATTCGAGGTTGATGAGAGCAAAGCGAACCAAAAGAGACAGAGAGAGAGAGAGAGAGAGAGAGAGAGAGAGAGAGAGAGAGAGAGAGAGAGAGGGGAGAAGAGAGAGAGAGAGGAGAGAGAGAGAGAGAGAGAGAGAGAGAGAGAGAGAGAGGAGAGAGAGAGGAGAGAGAGGAGAGGGAGAGGGGGAGGAGGGGAGAGAGAGGGGAGAGAGGGAGAGAGAGGGTGAGAGAGGGAGAGAGAGAAAGAGAAAGAGAGAGAAAGAGAGAAAAGAGAGAGAGAGAGAAAGAGCGAAAAGAAAAAAGAGAGAGAGAGAGAAAGAGAGAGAGCGTGTGAGTGAGTGGGAGAGAGAGGGAGAGAGAGGGAGAGAGAGGGAGAGAGAGGGAGAGAGAGGGAGAGAGAGAGCGATTGAGGGGGATATGCGGATTGCGGGGGTCTGTCAGAATCTAGAGGCAAAGGCGCTTTGGTGATGACTCAGAGGCGGAGGGATGTGATAACGTTGGTCGGTTGGGGGCGGGGGGGGGGGGGGGTCATCAATCGTCCATCGGGGGTATAGATAGAGTGTGTAATGTTATTGAATGAACGCAACAACGTTGAATGTTGATAGCAGCAGCAACTTAGCTGAATGCTGGCGCAGCGACCGACGACGCTATACGCGACGAGAAGATTAGGTCAGTGGGTAAGTGAAGTGAAGAAACTCGAAAAAGAAGTTTCACTCTCCGTGTCACCTCGATAATTCTCTACGAAAGGAAGAAGACTATTCCGAGCTTGGAGCCCCCCCCCGCCCCAGTCGCCATCCCTCTCCTTCACCTGTCCCCCTCTTCCATCTCTTCCTCCTCCTTACGGCGCGGCGCGGCGCGGTGGCTATGGACCGCTCCATCTTCGATCTGGCGCGGTAAACTTGCTCCTGGCCGTTTGCCTGCTCTCCCCCCTCCACCCCTCACCATAGTCGATGGGCAATATGCACGCACTCAGGACACTCGGGTTGTACGGCAAGCAACCAACGATCGTTACGCGCATGCGCATTGGCTCGGGATGAATCGATTGTGTTGCCAAATTTGGCGGGAAATTTGAAACAAAATTATCGATAGAAAAAAAATTAAATTAAAAAAAAATTTTAAAAAAATAATTAACAACTAAGCCCGAGTTTATTCGTTTTTCTCCTCTGGTATGTTTAACATTGTTTTAATCTTCAATCCGAATAAATGCAAATACAGATGAAAACACTACAACAGATAAGATCTTGTTGCGCGCCTTCAATTCGTCGGATAGGCAATTCCAACTCCACCCAGTACGAACAGTTAACTACCTTCCCTCTGGAAACGGAGGAGTGGAGTTCTCTTGAACTAACCTGGTCGTTGACGGGTTAGTAATCAATTAAATAATTAATTAATAATATATTTTTTTTTTTTTAATTTTTTTCTTTTAATTTTAAAATTAAATTTTTATCGATTGATATAAGAAATACGTATATTTTATTGACATCTCCGAACGAAATGCATATAAAATTGTGGATGATATAGTATCGCGTGTCGGATCGATTGTAATCGATTCATTGGTGAAGCGTGAAAATGGGGCAACAATGTAATTCTTCCATTTAAATTCATCAAAAAAGTCGAACGCGTCGGTCATCGGGGATGAACCAGGCATTTCGACCTTTCTAATGTGTTTAAATTGGGGAAAAAGGAACTTTGCCAAAGCGCAGGCCTCGCCACTGAATCGATTCTACGATGACCTCAAAATATATGTGGCACTCATCGCGGGTTACAGTTTTTGGGTTTTTATGACGCAATAAGCTAAAGTTCAAAGAAGACAGTCGAAGGTTTGATGCAACATTGATTTAAATGACAAGGTGGTGTGTATTGCTGATTAAGGCGGTATTGGTATCTGCCAGAAGGGCCCGCGTGACACATGTGACTCGTGGAGGTCTCTTCTGGCCGATAATTAATTTAAACCGGTGACCGCTCTTTGGATTGCGATGTATTGATATAACTAGCCGCTACTGATTGCGATCTATATATCGACGGCCTCTTCGTGTAAACTCATATAGAAAAGAATCGATCCTTTGCAGTGGCGTAACTCACGGGGTCGCAGGGACCGCGGTGCGGTGGGACCCGGAACGATTGAGGGCCCTCAACGCAGCCAGGTGAAAAAAACAAAAACAAAACCAAAGAAAGGGGGAAAAAGAAAGAAAATGGGAAAAAAGAAAAACAGAAAGAATAAAAACAGGAAGGGTGTGAAGGCCCTCTGTTCCATTCTTAAGTTAAGGAAGTATATTTTCCTTTAAAAACGCAGATTTTTCCAAAATCAGGCGCAATTGTTTGAAGTGAGGACCCTTTATTCCAAATAAATTAGCCTCATAATTCTGTCTCCTATAGGACTTCAGGAGCCTTCTCTTCACCGGAGGTTCGGCGAGGGAGAGCTCACGTAGAGCTTACCAATGTTTAAGGGCGGAAAGACGTACAGGTATCGTGGGAGATTTCTATCTAAACAATAAATAAAACAAGAACGTGTAAGGAACGGGTTTTTCTGTCATTTTTTCTAGTTCCTATCTAAATTGAGATCTAATAGAGAAAGCGACATAATATACCCCCATAACATAACGTGTTTTGATTCCCCATAACACCTGCGTTGAGCCGCCATTACAAACTTGACATTACAGCAGTTCTGTGAGTTTATTACTGAATTTTAGACTTCCTCAGTGTGATTTTCGTGATTTTCGCTGGTCTTTACATCAGATCGGACTATTCATTTGCTCACAGCAAAAGTTTGAAAGAGCCCAAAGTATTAGAAATAATTGGGGTCCTTGGAATCGTTACAAAAGAGGTTTGAAATATGAAGGTCGAAGAGAAAGAATTAAAAGATGCCGATGTCCAGAAAAAGAATGGAGCTCGTTCAATGTGTGGCGTGGTGGAGGTAGCGGCACAGCCGATCGGCGATCAGATCGGCTAGGAATCGGATCCATGACATAACATTATGTCATCCGTTGTTGTTACTTCTTTTTTTGCTCCTGCTGATGCTGTGTCGGCCGTTGGCTCTCGGAGTCGCACAGTAGGGTTGTCTATCACATTTAACTGGACAACCTCTGATCCGTGACGCGTAACGGCTCGTCAATTTTAATGCATCGAATTCTCCTCTATTCGAATCTTTGGGAAAGAATCGATTTGAAAGATTCGATTAAAATTTCTAATAATCGATTTTTTCGCTTGGTTTCAAAGGGGAGAAAAATGACAAGGGAGACATGATTGGTGGCGAGTCTCGCCACTGCTTTTGCCCCGTAAAATACCGTATTCAGTAAATAGTTTTTGAGTGGAGCGGGTTTAAGGTGTATTTAGAAGTTTGTCTTTTCGTTGGTTAGTCTGTTAGTTTTTATTTTTATTTTTCTCTGCCGCAAAACAACCGTCCTTAATGGGGCAGTTGCAAGGGTCTGAAATGTTGTGTTTTTTATAAAGAAAATGATAGTACTTGATGAGTTGAGAACAAAAGTGCCTTTGGTTTCTAATTAAGTTCCATAGTTCCGGAGATGAGATTTTGGCCAAAAATACATTGTTTTAAATGGGAATTCCGCGTAGAGACGTCACTACGCAAACTTTTTTTACAACTTAACACGTGTGTATCTTCAAAACTGGGACACTTAGGAAAAAACCAAAGACACCATTGTTCTCAGCTTATCAAGTACTGTAATTTTCTTGATGAAAAACACACAATTTCAGACCCTTTCAATTGCCCCACTAAGGTTCTTTTGAACAACAATAATTTAACATTAATAATGGGCATTTGCTTGAAATTTTCTTTGTTTTATTTCTCAGTCAATTTCAAAGTATTTTGCGGTTTTCGGGTTTTTTTAGAGTTTAACAGAATTGCCACATGAAAATAAGATTCAACAAATCGAACTCTTTGGAAAATATAATAAAAAAAAACTTCGAGGAGAGGACTTTCTGCGTCGAAGCGTGCGATCTGGCAACGTTAAATTTGGCTCATTTAAACTCATGAAAAATATCGGAATTTTTAGGGATCGGCTATGACCATCGACTTCGATCTTTTGTTTGGGTCCATGTTGATAAAATGGTACGTTGCAAAACAGCACACTTCGCCACTTTCTTTTACAGGTTATAAATTATAATACCAGTCGGCATATTTTAAATGTCATTCGACTCCTTTGATTTTGGTTTAGGTAGGCAGTGGCGGCTCGTGCAATTTGGCAACAATGTCATCCCTCCATTTGCTCGTATGTAAAACAATCGATTCGAAAGTGAAGCAGCGCTTCACCAGCAATCGATTGTTAAACATAGACTCAAATGGAGCGAAGACATTGTTGCCAGATGGCACGAGCCACCATTGGGTAGGCTACCTGCAATACTTTTCATAGTGAATGGGTCTGTTGCAAACTTTTGCTACTGCGCTATAGAGTGTGCAATCTAATGTAAAATCGCCTGAAAAGTCCAATGATGGCATCAGAAAGCAATGAAATGCAACAAGAAACTCACAAAATGCGTTTAATTAAATCCAAGATGGCGGCAAAATATCGAGCAATCTCTATGCATGCACCACGAACATACAAGGATAGCCAACCTCACAATATCCATCACAACCAATCACAACGTAAATAAACACATAACCGCTACCTGCAGTGAGGTTGTCAAAGTTGGCAATCCTTGGATGATCACGGTGCATACATTCAGATTCCTCGATATTTTGCCGCCATCTTGGATTTCGATAAACGCCTCTTGTGAGTTTAATATTGTATTTATTGACTTTATGATGCCACCAATGGATTTTCAGGCGATTTTACATTGGAGTAAACACTTTTTATCGCTGTAGCAAAAGTTTGCAACAGACCCATTCAAGCATTCCATTCCGGGGGCCCAATTGAGGCAAAGTCTAAGGCGTTGACTGACGATACTTGATTCGCCGACTGCACAGCAATATTTATCAATATTACGCTATCTTTCTCGTTTTGATCAGCAACTTGATTAATTTTTTTTTTTTTTTTTTTTTTTTTTTTTAACTTACTGTGTGCCGGCTCTCCACCCAGGTCTGGTTCTCGCTCCATGAATTCCGCGTCCGACTCTCGGAGCGGAGCGGAATATGTTGGCGGTTCCAGATGATGGAACAAAAGCCGCATAGCACCAACGCTGACAATTAGCGCCTCGCGCGATCATAATCCCATTATCCCATTCCGATCGATCGTAAAATCCGAGTCCATTATTTCGGCCTCCGATTTTCTAGCCAGAGCATTTGAGACTATAAGTGATTAAACAAATCAGTCTATATTTACAAATCGAAATAGGATTCATTCTTCCTTCTTGAACATTTTCCGTTTGAAGAGACCAGCAGCGTGACTACGTTTACTTTTGTACCGGAGCGTTCAAGTCTCTGAGTTCGTAGAATCTTATAGACTGTTGCGCATATTTATTTCAGGCAGTCCTAAAAAAGAGGAGCAACCCTTTGAATGCTTTAACACTTTCTGTCACAAATCATGAACGAAGTGTCACTGTAATCTGAAACCTATAGCATTACATTGAACGAACTTTTCTCATATGATTTCATGTGTGGAGTCAATTTTTCCGAATTTCCATAAGGATCCATGTAAAATGGTCGTCCATTATACATGGACACTGTGACGGAAAGGGTTAAACAAGTACACTCTCGGTGAAGAAACCTCCCAATTGAGCACTATTGACAAGCATAGTCACACTGAGAGAAATATTTTTTTAACCCTTATAAGCACGCATTTTGGAATTTGATTCTTTTTTTTTTTTAGATATTTTTTAGACCGTTCAAGAGACGACAATTTTCTAAGGATTTTGATGGGTCACACAAGTTTTTGCAAAGTTCTATTTGAATTCCATTGAAACCCATGTTACATAAAATGGTACATATTGCTGGAAAGGGTTAATGCAAGGTGTATTTCGTTATGTGTCAAAGAAACTGCACAGTGAAATAGACTAGGGGGAAATTCCTTCAACCCAAGAAAAATGTCTGCTGCTACAAGTAAAAGATTCCTTGTTGTAACAGTGATTCTCCTTCATGCAATAGAACTTTACTTCGCGCAAGGAAAACTGTCACAAGTAAACGTGTTTTCTTGTTTTTAAAGAAGTGATTTATCTCAGTGCGTAATTGTGACTAAATCCCTAAAAAATCGTAAAAAGAAGAAGAAAAGATAATTAATTGAAACATAAATTAAAAATAAATCATTAAGTATAAAACTGAAATAATACATTGAGAAACGGTTAAAATTATGGATACCGAATGGATATATTTCTAGAAACTTTAAAATTGAGGTTGGGAGTTGTTAGGATTTGGAGGAAATCTGAAAATTGGTCTGGGCTAGCCTTAAGATCTCCTTCAAATCTCAACATTTTTCATCCTTAAGTTTTTATTTCCTCAATGAATATTCATTCCGTTTTATCAATTAACCGTTTCCTCAATGTATCCCATTAGTTTCACAATCCAATTTTTCACAATGGAGCTGTTGCAAACTTTTGCACAGGCTTATTATTAAGAGTTAATTGTGGGGTAAAACCCTGTAAAAATAACGATTACCGCACTAAAAAATCACGAAATCCACTCCTGAACTCACAAAATGCTTTTAGACGCGAGACCGTAATGGCGGCTGGGGTCGCGGTTTGCATTGAGTTTCCCTATCTTCAATCAGCGTCATCTACACGAGATGTTCTCGCAACACCACACAAGAAGGAGAAGAAGCCTACAATTGCCATTAGATTTGGGCGGCCTCGGCCGCCATTACGGTATCGCGTTTAAAAGCATATTGTGAGTTTAGGAGTGGATTTCGTGATTTTTTAGTGCGCTAATAGTTATTTTTACAGGGGTCTACCCCAAAATCAACTATTAATAAGCCTGTAACAAAAGTTTGCAACAGCTCCGTTCCTCATTTACCACATTTTCCCCCAAATCTTCCCCCAGTTGAAGCTATGAGCTAGTATTTCAAATCGCTCTTTTCAAGTCAAGGAATTTTCTAAGAAAAGTCTAAAAACGTGTTAAAAACTGACCCTAACCTGACTGAACCGCTCTGATACCATCGCTCATGGACGTAACTTTTCATTGAAAGTGTGTTTCTCGGTGAATGGTGCATGATCCGTGATGCTTGATGCGTTCTCGTGGATATGAGTGATTGCGACCGTTGAGCAATTTTCAGGGTACGATTTAGCGGTTGCGTTCGGTTTCCACGCACACCACATACCGCATACTATATATACTTGGCTCTCTCGTCAGTGTTGCCAAATTTGACATTAACCCTTCACTGCATGATTTTTTTTTTTTTTTCAAGCAAATGTGGATTTTTCAATGTATTAGGTGGTCAAATACATGGGAAAAATAGTGAAAAAAATAATTTGACGGTTTTTCGGTCAAAATTCTCTTTTTTCTATTTTTTACTCGTTTTTTACAAGTGATATAACACCATAAAAAATGGCGGGAATTTTTTTCATTTATTTTTTTTTTAAATTTTCATTTTTTTTTTTTTTTTTTTTACTTTAATTGGATTTTTCAAAAAGCCAATGCCGGAAACTTTATAAAAATAATCAAAATGTGGTCAGTTTGGATACGGGGGCAAATTTCCCCCCTGACATGATTTCGATCACGAACCCTTCACTGCATGATGTTTTCTTTCAGCCAATTTTTTTTTTTTTTTTTTTTTTTTTTTTTTTTTTTTTTTTTTTTTTTGTGAGCTCAAAACATACCTTCTCCCGCGTTGACCCACCATGCGCCAAATGCATATCTCAAAACCTGTATTTTATATGAGCGTTTGAAGAATTTGTTCCACTGGTGGAACTTCATGCAGTGAAGGGTTAAAATTCAAAATTTTTAAATTGAGTCGAATGTATGAAAATTCGAAGGAAACACCGCAATCCGACAACACTGTCTCTCATATCAATACGTCCGTTTAAATCCGTCCGGCGTTCCGTGATGCGTGCGCAGTGCGTTGCGGATGTCAATGCAAGATGCCATCTCGAGATGAGATAACATGTGCGCATGCGCGCTCCTCGCAATACGAAACGTTGCCAGATTTCCAAAAGAAAATTAAATAACACGCGAGGAAAATTTACGAGTTTTGTCTAATTTAGAACTGGCAACGCTGCGCGAACGTTTCTTCGCCGGTCCGGTCAGGATGTCGAGATGACCTAATTGAGATATGAGATAGTCCCCCTCGGATTTTTCATCCGTGGAAAACTTGGTTCAAGCACAGGCTGGCCCGACCAACTGACCTTCTTCATAAGATTCGAGAATTACCGCATACTCAACTTTTCATAACCTGATTACAATTAAGTATCTTGGCCGTCAGCAGCTTGGCCCAAGTACAAGAGGAGTGTCAACGAGCGATTTTGAATGTAAGTCAATGTTGAATTTGAACTGAAAATATAATGATAATGATAATTTATTTTCAGTCTATAAACATAATTGACGAAAAAATTAAATTAAATAAATTAGGTAAACTATATACAACTAGACAAATTAAATAAATTGGCGTAAAATTAATTATATTCAATGAATGGATTTCTTTCAAGTTCAATCGAAGTTTTTTGCCACAATGTCCTAATCACTCGAATTCACATAGATTTTTGTCGAACACTGTCACCTTTCAGATTTTCTAATTTAGAGAGTTTTGTGTTTCTGTGCTTTTCACAGAAAAATCGTCATTTTTTTCTTGACTTTTTGTAGTTGGACAAATTTATACACACAATGTTACCGCCATTATTAACCCCCATAATCATCGTATTTAAACTGAGGTTCATTTGAGAGAATTAAGATAATAATCGATTGATTGATAACAAGCCACTATTATGCAGGTATAGAATTGGCTTCTAAATCGCATCAGTCATACTGTGTAAGTTTGAACTGATTATCAAAGGGTTTACTGGAGATTATGGAGAGAAAAAAAAAAAAAAAAAAAAAAAAAAAAAAAAAAAAAAAACATGTTAAAATATAAATATTGTATGTCATAAAAAACGTATCGACAGATTCACTTAACTTAATTTCACCGATCTGGTGAATTTGTATAATGGATAAAACTGGTGCATTTCTAAAGGTCAATCAGTCTAAGGTGGCCAGTCTAATTATGTATTATGTATGTATTTCATGACGCGTGGCAATGCTATGACTGCGTGGCCATCAATAAAGTTGCAAGGTCAAATTTTCATGTCAAACATTAAGAGGTAAATTAGCTACGCTAGTCGAGGTCTTTTTTTTCCGAAATTAAGGCGGTTGTTGGAGCTTTAAGGTAAAAAGTGTAAAGTTGGAATTATAGTACAGTTTTAAGATGTTAGCAAAATACAAAGGAAAATTATTATTATAGACGCAGCATAAGCTCTTACATGGTCGATTGGGTCGTCCCTACTGCGACGGAGGGCTCGTGAACAATCGAGTAATAATTTTACGCCATTTGAACGTACGCATAAGTATCGATCGATTTAAGGTTCAATCAAGCTCCCTGAGATCGATTTTTTTCCTTTAGTTCATAGGAGAAGATTTCAATGTATCTCGATTAACAAGTCACCACTACACTATGGTCTGAGATCGTTAAAAAGTGGCCAAAAATCAATAAAGAGTGACTTTCTCATTTATAAACTTTTAAGACCAATGTAAATCATTAATAACACTTTGAACAAGGAAAAAAACTCAGAAATGTCATCGAAAAGTTTTAAATTAAGCTATAAAAGGTCGACGATCATGAATTTTGATCACTTTTTGTCACTGCCTTTCGGCCACTTTTTTTTTTTGTTCTCAGAGCATAGTGCACTAGTTTCCTGTCACTTGAACCTATGCAAAACTATCGATTATTTGAAGGTTCATTCTAACATCTTAAGGATTTTTTCTTTCCTATATAAGTTTATAAGGAGAGATATCGATCCATCAGAGTTCACGAACCACCGCTACTTGTAAACAATAATTTCAAACTTTCTCTTCCATTTGAACCAGTTCAAAAGTATCGAACATTTGAAAGTTCATTTTAACCGCACACGGATCGATTTTTCTCCGTAAGCTATTGTACGAGGAAAGGATCCCATTTCCCGTATGAATCGATACTGCATAAACTAAAAGATTTGCAATAAAAACTGATGTTCAAAGTTTAATAAATAAAAGCACGCTTGTTGATATCGAATTCAGATAGTGGATGATAAGCACGTGAGATGAGGTCCTTGAAGGTTTGAGTGGGAATCGATCAAATATTGATTATTTAATTCGAGTAAATATTGATTTCTCGGGCCGCGCGTGCCAACTCAGTTTATATCAAACTAAGTCTACCCGGCAGCGGTAAAATCTAGACAACAGAGTATGTTGCCAAGTATATATAAAGGGTTTATTTTTATTCGTAGGTGAACAAACGTTAGCTATTTTCATCAATTTGCTTTTCACTATCTAGACGGCAACGCATCACAAAACTGTATTAATGGCAACGCCTTGCACGCATGAGTCTGTTGAAAACTTTTGCTGCAGCGCTACAGAGTGACCAATCTCATGTAAAATCGCGTGAAAAGTCCATTGGTGGCAACATGAAGTCATAAAATGCAATAACAAACTCACAAGAGGCATTTAACTGAAATCCAAGATGGCGGTAAAATATCGAGCAACCTGTATGCAAGCTCCATGAACATCCAAGATGGTCAATCTTACAACATCGATCACAACCAATCACAACGCAAACAAACTCAAAACCTCCGATGTTGTGAGGTTGTTAACGTTGCCCATCATGGATGTTCACGGTGCGTGCACACAGGTTGCTCGATATTTTACTGCAATCTTGGGTTCCAGTTAAACGCCTCTTGCGAGTTTCATACTGCACTTTATGACTTTCTGATACCACAAATGTACTTTTCACGAGATTTTACTTAAGATTTAGCACTCTATATCGCTGTAGCAAAAGTTTGCAACGGACCCATTAATGACATTTTTTTCAATTCACCGATGATTTCACCTGTTGAAAAAAAAATTGCACAATTCAGTTTAGTGTATGTTTGTAATGCATTAAAATACTCAACCAGTGAAGAGCCTTCGATGACATTAAAAAACTTCCGAAAAAATTCAATAATTAAAGGGCAATTTCGGTGATTGAAAAAAGATTACAGATCAGAGCCTTTTCGTGCGTCGCAGTCATATACTGAACTGAACCGTGCAATCTTTCATCAACCAGTGCACGGAAAAAAACTACGGTGAAAATAACCATACGGATACCTGATTTTGGCACCTGCTAGATGTTATGGTAAACTTGACCAGAAGTATGGTACATTTACCGATACTTTGAGTAAATTTGACATGCAATCAGGTGACATCACCTAGTACCTAGCCAAAACATAGTATACTTCTGGTTAACATTACCATAACATCTAGCAGGTGCCAAAATCAGGTATCCGTATGGTTATTTTCACTAATCTTTTTTTTCCCGTGTGAAATCATCGGTGAATTAAAAACTGTCATTAATTATATGCAAATCGGGAGCTCTGCACATTATTGCTCAACAAAACCAAAAGTAAAATTTTTGAATTTCCAGCTAAATTTGGCATATCTGCGATGGAGTGAGGGTGGCTGCAATATCCAGACGGGACCCGGTGGCAGCCAAGTCCTATAAGCCGCATGGCCGTGGGCTTTTGAGAAACGCGACGCGGAAATGGAACACCACACCATTTTTAATGCCACACATCACTGGAACCTACCACGCGACAGATTCATCGGGTTTTGCTTTTCTCACTTCGAAAGTGTGAGATTTATTGAATGCGAGAGGATTATAGAGTGGAGGAGAGGAGAGGGAAGTGTTGCAGACCGAAATTCGTCCGCCGTGATCAATTTGAAAAGCAAATAAACATCATCTGCTTGATCTACACAGAAAAAACGAAAAAAACACTTTGGTAGCGCTGACAAAACCTTTGGTAGAAAAATGACCCAGCAAAAGACTTTAGTTGGGCCAACCAAATTTTTTATTCACCCAGCAAAATCTCTTTAGCACAGAATACTCTAATCAGAACGGAAACTCTAATTCATTTTGAAACATTCTTTACTTCGGGCCGCCATGTTCGAAAGTGAGTATCTTCGGCAATCTTCGGCAGATCTTCGGCAACTGGCCGAGTTGTGATTGGTTGTATAGCCTGAAAAAGCATGTCCGCCATCTTGAGAAGTGAGTAGGCACAGTTGCCAGTTTGTGCCGGTAAATTCCAAATCTTGTTTCCATTGGCTCTTATGGGAGTTTCCCTTCTGATTGTATTATTCTGTGTCTTTAGTTAAGCGTAAAGAACCTTTGGTTGGCTCAACTAAAATCTTTTGCTGGGTCATTTTTCTACCAAAGGTTTTGTCAGCGCTACCAAAGTGTTTTTTTCCTGTTTTTTCTGTGTATGAATGAATCCACTCACGACCAATGATCATTTCTTTCTTCCCGCCATACTTATATTTATTCAATCCATTTGTCCTTTTTCCTTTAACCCTTAATCAGCGGCGGCTCGTGCAATGTGGCAACAATGGATTTCCTCCATTTAAAACTGTGTAAAATAATCGATTACATGGTGAGGCGCAGCGCCTCACCTAGTATCGATCTTGCCCTTAATGGACCAAGCCCGAGTATACTCGTTTTCCTCCTCTATTCTATTTCACATTGGAAAGTCTTCATTACCAGGTAGCGCGATTATCGATAAAAACACTTACAAGATAAGGTTCCACCGGGTGCCTTCGATTTTTCGTATAGGCAAATCCAACTCCTTCAAGTACGAACAGTTAACTAACTAACTACCTTCCCTAACTAACTACCTTCCCTGTGCATATAAACGGAAAAGTGGTGCTCTTTTGAACTAAACCCGGGCCTTAAAGGGTTAAACCGATTTTCTTTGCTGTCTCCATTTCGATCGAAGTGAAACGATTAATTAGATAGATATATTTATGCCGGATTATAATGGATATGTAAGGATTTTCGTGTGGTGGTTAGTAAACAGCGATGAGAGTGTCGATAGCAGTGTCGAAGCAAGCAATCTGACTTTATTCACACATTTTTGAACTCGTGGGTGATATTTCAAGGGGTTGCATCGCCCCAATGCCCCGCCTGCGTAAACCAATCCTGAGGGAAGTCGGGGACAAAGGGACAAAAAAGGGACAAAAACACAAAGGGACAAACAAAAATATTCTCGGAAAATGTATGAAAAAAAGAAAAAAAGTGTCCAATGCTTTGAGGTGATCAATACAGCATCTTTCAAATTACTGTCCCTCAGTGAATGGAGGCTCTTATTCTCTCTATAGCAATGAATGTCCATACGAGTTTACAATAATTGATTTGTTTTGTTTGTTTGTCTGTTTGCAATCTGACATTATTCACTTATGTTTGAACTCGTGGGTGATATTTTAAGGAGGTGCATCGCTCCAATGCCACGCCTGCGTAAACAAATCCTGAGGGAAGGCGGGACAAAGGGACAAAAAAACAAAAGGACAAACAAACAAAATCTCGGAAATGTATAAAAAAAAAAAAAAAAATTGTCCAATGCTTTAGGGTGATCAATACAACATCTTTAAAATTACTCTCCCTCGGTGAATGGAGGCCCTTATTGGCCTTATTCTCTATAGCAATGTCGTACGATTTTACAATAATATTGATTTGTTCGTTTGTTTGTTTGTTTGTTTCAGGAGCCGTGGATTATCCAAAGGACGAAAGATCAACGCTCAGCAACAACGTAGTGAATCGTTCGATCCATCGAGCGGTCGATTTGCAAAATCAGAAAGCAAAAGATACAAAACAAAAATGTGATCTGAGCCTTGCTGACCCCTAAAATCAAAATTCCTAGATCATTATCAGCGAGTGGCGATCATCGCCCGCTAAAAATTTGAAATAGAATCGAATCGAAATTAATCGAATCTCGAGCTTATAAATTGCAATCGATTTATTCTCAAAATATAAATAAATCATATAGTTATCAAAGAGTTTAAGAATAGCTCGAAAACCAAACAAATGATAAATATGAATTGTGATAGATAACAAATCCGAATCCAATCTTGCCTTTTGTGATATAATATTTATTTAATATTATCAGTAATTAAAATAATATCGTTAGTCAATTATGGGTTTAACAAAGCAATATATGAAAGTGGGTCAGTCGGCCAAAAACCGACTCTTCGGTATTACCCCAATGAACAGGAGCGGTAGCAGACGAAGCGACAGGACGCCTTTGCAGATGCTCGTCTCGCAGCAAGGAAAAATCAGCTCAGGTAAGCCTCTTTTGACACTATAACCTAAAATTTACCTCTATATATATATACACGCTGAGAAAAATTGTCTTTTGTCGTAACCGGGCGTCTTGTTAATACTTACTTAAAACCGGAATGGGGCTCTTGCAAACTTTTGCTACGGGGGATTGAAGAGTTGATTCTTGCATAAAGACCTGTAAAAATGAAGATGAGTACACTGAAAAATCACGAAATGGGTCTGTTGCATACTTTTGCTACAACAATATAGAACCTTGATTCTTATGTAAAATTTGGCGAAAATAATGATGCGCACATTAAATACGTTCAAAATCCACTTATTAACTCAGGAAATCACTTCAATTTCAAACAGCCCGCGCTACACTAGACACTATTTGCACCGGCTTACTACTACAAAATAATGGAATTCCCTTCTAAATACATGAACTATTGGCTGCATTTGCTGACTGGTCTTTTCGGTTTATCAAATATTACAAAATAATATAAGAAATGTACGCATCTGAACGAAACATTCAAATGTTTGTAAGTTCTGTTCGTGTTTACATAAACGAGATGGTTCCATCTGTGTAGTTATAAGTCGGTGATATATGTAGTATCTAGTGTAGCGTGGGTTGTTTGAAATGGAAGGTATTTTCTGAGTTAATGAGTGGATTTTGAAAGTTTTTAATGTGCGTATCGTTATTTCCGCCGAATTTCACGTTAGAAACAATGAGTTATATTGATATAGCAAAAGTACGCAACAGACCCATTCACTCTCACAGAATCGGGCATAATGGCGGAAAGACGCAGGTATCATAGGTATCATGGGAGTTTCCTATCTTAAATGAGACATATCTCTGTATTTCCGTAGAGAAAGTGACAGATTAGATAGGAATCTCCCATGATACCTGCGTTGAAGTGCCATTACGATCTTGCCGTTGAAGCAGTTTTGTGAGTTTATTACTGAATTTTAGACTTTTTCGGTGTGATTTTCGTGATTTACGCTGGTCATTTTATCAGAATGGACCATTTATTTGCTTATAGCAAAAGTTTGCAAGAGCCCCATTCATGTTATTTTAACAAGAAATTCTAATTATTTCAACAGGAATTCCGGTTACGTAAGTATTAAACAGACGTTCGGTTGAATTAACAGGGAAATTTTTCTCAGTATAATGAAAGCTTCTTTTGGTCATTTGATGGTGAATGAAATGCAACGAACCTTTATTTCCCGTGATTTTTCTACGTGTGTTCAAGGGGGTACTCCTGGTTTCAGAACTTTTTTTCCCCCCTAAATCAGAGACTCCTGAAACTTTTTTTGGTGAATGGTACTACTTAAACTAAGAATTTCCCAAATTTTCGTCAAGCGGGTTGCCTACCCTGCCCCTTGGGCGGACATTTTGTAAATTTTGACAGCCCATCTTGTGACACGTGCAGCTCCAGTTTGAAATGAGCTGGAGACCTCATTTTTTTTTTTAAATGACCTATAGAGTCTGCTCTACAACTTAACGGTTCCATTTTCTGAAAAAAATTGATTAGAACAGCAAAAAAAAAAATAAATTGAATTTATTTACAATTTTTAACTTCAATTTTTTTTTTTTTAAATTTTTAAAAATTTCTATTAAGTGTACTAAAATTTGGGGACCGTTTAGTTGTAAAGCATACTCTCCTGATAATTTTAAAAAAAATTGAGGTCTCTAGCTCAATTAGAACTTGAGTTGCATGTGTCAAGAGATCAAAAAACATGCGAAACATGTGTGTGTCGTTTCTGCCTGATTCTTCTCCTTTCAATATTTTTTTAAAATGTTTCTAGTGATGCAGGAATAAAAGTGCTTATACCGTTCTCTTCAGGAGAGTTGCCTCTTCAATGATCACGAAAAAAAAAAATTGAAAAAAAATAAAAAATTGACTTTCAAACCAGGAGTACCCCCTTCAATATAAATGCATGCCTCAAAAGTATAAACTTACAATAATGCATAATATAAGATGCGGGACGTCAAAGTATATGCAGATAAAACAATGAAAAGTACTGAGGCAGGAGACAAGAGGATTTCTGTAGCCGGAATAAAGGCAACCATGAAACACGAATAACTCAAAACAACGCGACTTATCAAACAAGAATAATAATTTCTCTCGTTTTTTTTATCAGCATCTATGTTGAATCGCTGATGGTGGTTCTTTCACTGTCCTGAAAAGTTGGTATAGCTTACAAAAACTATATGTCTTTGCTCTTGAGCCACTGATGCATGTATAAATAAATAAAAAAGAAGAATAAGGTCATGACTTTTTGAATATATAGGATTGGCGTGGAATTTCACCGCCTCGGGTAGATCACCACCACAATTGTGTGCACCGCTAAAAACTATCCACATTCGTTTCGAAGTTCACTTTGTTCTTGATCAAGGCTCTCTTGCCATCTGACAAATAAATGCCCGCGAGGAGTCGACCAAAATTTGGACCGGCTATTCCTCGCTCAACCCCCCCCCCCCCCCCCCCGCCCCGCCCTGCCCCCTCGCCCCTTAATTCCTCACTCGCCCTGTTCCTTTAACCGCGTTAGCTTTACGTGAAACTTTTCGATGACCGTTGCGTTCAAGCGTTGGAGGTTGCGTTTTTTTTTGTTTTTTGTTTTTTGAAGTTTACGGTGACGTGCGCGGCTATAGTGGTATGTGATACTTACTGCGGTGACAAGGCACTCAATGGACTGCTTCGCAGTGAGAGGCGGGAAATTTAAAATTGACCGATCAGGTGTCGTGTCGGTTGCACGCTTGAAAAAGCATCCAAGCAAATCCTAGATTCCTGGATTTTAAATTTCTCGCTCCCCATCACAAAAGCAGTCTATGCGGATCGAAACGTTGGATAGACAGTTTTTAGACAGTTAGACCATCTTGGGTTCACCCAGCATAATCTCTTTGGTTAGGCGTGCAAATACCTGTGGTAACCAAATTATTTTGCTAGGTCATTTTTTCTACCGTATAGGTTTTGTCAGAGCTACCTAAACGGTTTTTTTTTTTTGTGTGCAGGGAGTCCCAATTTAAAAAAAAAAAAAAAAAAAAAAAAAAAAAAAACTGGAATCGATTAACGGGGCTTTTGCAAATTTTTGCTATGGGGGATTGAAGACTTGATTCTTGCATATAAATCTGTCACAATGACGATGAGAATCACAAAATTCACTCTCAGAATCGGGCTTAATGGCGGAGAGACGCGGGTATCATGGGAGATTCCTATCTAAATTGAGACATATCTCTGCGTTTCTGTAGAGTAAGTGACATAATAGACAGGAATCTCCCACGAAACCTGCGTTGAACCGCCATTACGAAATAGCAGTTATGAGAGTTTATTACTGAATTTTAGACTTTTTCGGTGTGATTTTTGTGATTTCCGCGGTTTTCTGCATCACATTGGACTATTCATTTGCTCACAGCAAAAGTTTGCAAGAGCCCCATTCTTGACCTTGAAAAATTGAAAAGAGTCAGAATACATGCCTCTTAAGTAAAAAAAAGGAAAAGGATACCAAGTGTCAGGACACACATTTTTATGAATCAATGAAACTCTAAAATTTGTTTTGTCCGGAAATAATCGATCCTCCAGTCCAAGGTGCGACGTTCAGCAAATCGATTACATCACCGTGATCCAATGCCCAAAGGCAGGTTTTGCCGGTCGAGTTATGATCGCCGGGCTCAGTTGAACGAAGCAAGCCGTGGAGCACTCTCGGATACTTCGCATACGAGCAAACGCCACCGCACTAAGGTCTGAACAAAAATCAAAAAGTGGCCAAAAAAACAGAAAGTAAATTTTTCATCAATTTGCCATTTATAAACCTTCAAGACCAATTTTAATCACAAATGACACTTTCAATAAGTAACTTAAACCCAGAAATGTTGCTGGAAAGTTATAAATTAAGGTAAAAAAGGTCGATAAATGTGATTTTTAATGATTTTTTATGCCACTGATTTTTGGCCACTTTTTGGTTTTCAATCTCATATTTGTGCGCCATGTCTTCGTTTCGGCGATATTCCGTTTGACTCCAGGTCAAAAATCGAGTTTGGGGGATTTCGAGTTTGATGACGCATAAATCATTAGGTCACCGAGCAATGCTTCAGATTAAATGGGTTTTATGAATATTCAACGCCTCCTGTGTATACCTATGCCATGGTCCGGCGAATGCCGAAAAAGTGCTGCAATATTCGGAACGAATGATTTTTTGTGAGTGGGTCATTTGTTTAAGCGAGAAAAGGGTTTTGTGTTGTGATGAGATCGAGTTATTTTTAGAAACTTACTTTACCACGCGTCTTTTTGTTTTTCGCACAGAAGTTTTTGAATGACATAATTATAAATTGAATTTACTTTTGTTAGATGTTTTTTTCAATTATTTTTCGACAATTAAATGTTCGAGCCAGAACAGCGTTGAGCTTTAAAGGCAGAAATGAAGAAAGAAAAAAAAATGATTCCCTGACAATGGCATATTTAAAGTTCTTGGGGGTCTATTGTCCAAACGGGTTGGATACCAGTATTACAATTTACAAATCCGTTTCTTATGAAAGTCATTTCTGTTTAGTCATTAATTTAACAGGTTTGCCAGAAATATCAATGTTTATCTTATTTTTCTCCTGTGTTTAAAAATTGTTTGAAAATAAACAAGGTAAACTAAATAAAATAAGGTTATATCTATATCAAAACGGACAAAGTTTCGAACTTTCCAACAAAGATAAAAGTCTTCGCTGTCTTCCATACAAAATTGTCGACATTTTACAGTTAATCTTCATTTCCTCTGCAAAGATTTAAACGTTATGCTTAGGGTGTCACCCTGTCAACAATCCTCAATGAATCTTAGCAGATTAAACTTTTTTTTAAGGTATGTACACTAACCGAAAATTGTCTGTTTTTTATTCCCATCAAAACAATTAGAAGAAAAAAAGTAAACAAGAATGAGGAAACGAAAACAAAATATGAAAATGAATCATGTTAAAAATTCGTATAACGTGACAACCAAATTATTTGGATCGTGAGCGTTCTTCCAGAAAGTAATCTGAAATATCAAAAGTCTTTGTGAGCTCTCCTTCTAAAATCTTGACGAAGTGGACGGAAGTGGTTTGTATCCTGACTAACAGATCTTTTGGAAAATTCGTTGGGTCTGGTAGGAAAGAATGTTTACTACCATTTTTATAACTGTCTATATACCTGATCGCTTAAAATTTCTACTATGTGGAAATGAGTTCGTCCACCGTTAACATCAATTTTTCGTTGAGCCATTGGAGCAAAATTAGCACGATATTTAAACCAATCGATATACGGACATCGATCATACAATTTGTTCAACCGAATGCACTTGCAGATGTTAGCCGTTTATTAATTTAAATTACTCGCTCGAAAACTAACCGATATAGATATAGAGAGAGAGGAAGTGCTTTGAACTCAGTCATTCCGGGGAAATGATGAATGGAACTCAAACGTAGTAAAAGGCTGAAAAAAAAACTCACGAAACAAGTTTTTTTTCCCCCCAATTTTATTCTTACCTCTCTTTTCATTTAAAAACCGAACTTTTTTAAAGAGTAACGAGGCTATAAAAAGATACTTCTGAACAGGTATTATTTTTTTCTTTTTTTTTAAACTTGTCTGTCTTACTTATAATTTTTTCTTGCGTCCAAAACTGTGTTAAAAGTTGCATGACCTGACAGCTTCACCTAATAATTTCCCTTCCGGATTGCAAAATACCGCAACGTGGGTATCATTTTGTTAATGCGATCGAACCAGATGTCACAATTTCCCTCCGATCTTTGTCTCGCCGCACGCCCGCGCTCCCGCGACTCGTAATCTTTTTTTTTATGCCTCAAAGCTTCAGTCTCGAAGTCCGACATTCGACGCGCTTCCTTTCTTTCGTACTCAAAAAAGAGCTATATGTATAGCTTCGGATGTTACTGTTCGGAGACAAACTAGGACCTAGGATATCTTGGACACTCATTCCCGTAAACAACCGGTTTGCTCGATATCGATAAGCTTGTAGTTTGCAGAATTTCACTTGTAAGTAAATCAATAAACGATTCTGGTGACCTACAAGTTACAAGCACACCTGTTTTCAGTAGCGTCATTTGCGGGGGGGGGGGGGCAGGGGGGTAACTGCCCCCCCCCAAGGGTCGGCCAAAAGTGAAAAAGTGATGACCTTTTTTTTTAACTAAAATTTTTGTCATTAACGAGTTTTGTTGGAATTTAGGGCCGTAAATAGAATATATATAGAGTATGCAGGGCTGTAGAGTGTCTAAAATAATGTTAATGAGCAAAAAAAAAAAAAAAAAAAAAAAAGGTCATCACATTTTTGCCCCCCCCCCCAAGCCAAACCTGGAATGACGCCTCTGCCTGTTGTTTGTCAATGTGAGGTACTTTAGGTAATTCCTCTCCTACCTGAAGCTCTTCTGGATCAATAGATAGCGACACAAGTCACTTTTTTTTTAAATTTGACCTTGAAAGCTTACAGGTTTTTTGCTTACTTTCTCACTCTAAAGAAGTTAGAAGTCATGAAATTATTGCGATGGCGCAGATGTGTGTCCGTCTGTCTGTCTGTATCCCGACATAACTTAATTTTTTAATTAATTCTTGTAGCTAAATTTTAGAATATATGATGAAACAGATTAAGCGCCGAAATTTTTGCAGAATATTGGGCTGCGTAGGGCTATTTTATCGTAGTGATGGAACGTCTCTACCTAGCCTCATATGTTGCCAAAATTTCGGTGGCTAGTTTCTCCGTCAATCTAGGACCAATACTGTTGAAATCCGGCTCAAAAAATTGAGTAAAAATTTACGCAGCTCCTGCGAGGACGCTGAAAGGACGTTTCCAGGAAAAACAAAAAACTGAGTTAAATTTTAAAAACGTGACTAAATGCTGTATTTATTAATCCAGAATCTTATTTTAGACAAGCGGGGAATTACCTGAAATATGTTTTTCGACTTTGCCCTGATGAGGACTTCTGAATCACACTATATTTATTGAGAAAGACGCAAAAAAAAGAATGTCATAATAATGAGGTATATCAAACGAATGATCGATAAAAATGGAAAATCGAACAATTTCTGATAGATAAAATAGAAATAGCGCGGAAGGCGGAATCGGACACACCGGGTGTAATTCCAATCTCGGACCAGACTTGCACTCTCTAAGATTTTAATTAGATGTCAATAAACTGTATTGTGAGATAAGATAGGAACGAAACTTGTAACATTTATTGTGAGCAGATTCGTAACATCTAGACTACGCCTAACACACACACACTCTTTTTTTTCAAAGTACGATAACCTCCTCACCTTTTATAAATTTACATTTGCATGCGAACAGACAGGCGGATACTCTGGCGTCTATATGAAATGTGAGTCAGTGTAGGTAGTTACAGAAAATGCGATGTTTTCGGACTCACTCATTTATTACTTTTCCTCCGTAATCAAACTGATGTTTTTGTTTTTTTTTCGATATCGTTTTATTTCTCGTACTTCTGTACCAGTGATGTCGTTCTGATATTTTATTTGGGACTCGAACTCTCTGTTGTTCGAGTTCTATAACACGGAAAAAAAAGATTTGTGAAAATAATCATACGGATACCTGATTTTGGCACCTGCTTGATGTTATGGTAAACTTGACCAGAAGTATGGTACATTCACCAATACTTTGAGTAAATTCGACATGCAATCAGGTAACATCACCTAGTACCTAGTCAAAACATGGTATACTTCTGGTTAACATTACCATAACATCTAGCAGGTGCCAAAATCAAGTATCCATATGGTTATTTTCACCGTAGTTTTTTTCCGTGTACTTCTGTATCAGTGATGTCGTTCTGATATTTTATTTGGGACTCGAACTCTCTGTTGTTCGAGTTCTATAATGTAATGAGGAACAAGAATTATGCTCGCCGTCATGGGCGGATCCAGCACGGGAAAAAAAAAGATCAGTGAAAATAACCATACGGATACCTGCTTTTGGCACCTGCTAGATGTTATGGTAAACTTGACCAGAAGTATGGTACATTTACCGATACTTTGAGTAACTTCGACATGCAATCAGGTAACATCACCTAGTACCTAGTCAAAACATAGTATACTTCTGGCCAAGTTTACCATAACATCTAGCAGGTGCCAAATTCAGGTATCCGTATGGTTATTTTCACTGATCTTTTTTTTCCGTGAGCTATCTGGCAACTGTGTATTCTTCCCATTTGAATGCGTGAGAAACAATCGATTAGTCAAGGGGCCATGGCCCCCTCGAGAATCGATTCTTCCTCATACGTTCAAATGGGAAGAAGGCATGGTTGCCATATCGCTGGATCCGCCCTTGCTTGTCGTTTGAAAGTCTCGGAACCTCATTTTTCGGAACGACGAGTTAATTATTATTATATAAGTAACGTCAAAGCATCATGAACGAGACATTTTCAAAAGCTGAATTTAAGAAAATAAAATAATGAAAATGATTCCCCCCACCCACCCTTTATTTAATGATTCTTACTCATTAACACAACAGAGCCTATGACGATTAATATACTTTTCAGTGCAAAATTCCACCAAGTCTCATTTTTATGAAAATATAAGGGACAATGGGGCTATTGCACACTTTTGCTATAAGCTATTTAATAGTCGATTATGGCGTAAAAACCTCAAAAAATAACGATGGCGGCACTAAAAACTTCCAAAATCCACTCCTAAACTCAATAAACGCAGTTATTTGCGCGAGCCTAATGGTGACCGAAGGCACTAACAATGGGAGATTCCCATCTAACAATTCTGAAACTCCATCAAGAAGTGATCAATAAGAGACTACTTTCATTTGACACCGGTGTCACTAGGTATTGCGGCACCATTCATCGGATGTGGATCATCACTCTGATGACTATTTACTCTGTGAATAATCCTTGTCAACATATAGAGAGAGTGACGAAATTAAGATAGGAATCTCCCATTGTTAGTGCCTTCGGCCACCATTACGCTCTCGCAAATAACTGCGTTTATTGAGTTTAGGAGTGGATTTTGGAAGTTTTTAGTGCCGCCATCGTTATTTCTTGAGGATTTGACGCCATAATCGACTATTAAATCGCTTACAGCAAAAGTGTGCAATAGCCCTATTTGTGAATTCGCCTTTTCTTAATCGATGTAAAAGCAATACGCAAAAAGGACAGCTCACGCTCAAGATTCACTGTATAACCATTTTTCGGATATTTCCGTTTTTCGTTTTTTCCCATTCGACATAGTGTAAAAGTTTTTTATTTATAGGAAAATCTGGCAACATTTTCTATTTTCTTGACCCTTGTGTTACTAAGGTGTTGTACAACTTCTAATCACCGGCGACGCCGGCGGGGGGGGGAGAGGTTGAAAATTAATGAAAACGTCTGATTTATTAGGAAAGCTTCTGAATACCCTCATGGAAACTCAAAGTTATTTGTTCAAATTTTGGCTTTTTATCCTTAAAAAACTGACCTTGAGTCAGTTCCTGGGGTCCTCCACGTGGTAACACAAGGGTTAAATCTGGATATCCATTTTCATTCAATAGAATCGATTGGAATGCTTCATTGTGAGAAAATATAAACCAACAGGATCGTTAACAATCGTTTGGTGATAATCATCAAAGCACTATTGATATACATATTTCCGATACAGCTGAAGTAAACGAACCTGAAGAGTCGATGTACATACCTTGAGGTACAAGTACATTGTACCTTGCAGAGTTCAGAGGCCCAAGTACAAAGACAAAACACCCCACGATATTCCTCCTCTCGCTGACATAATGACCCACATTCAACGGCGCGGCGTTCCGTGATCAGAAGTCAGGAGTGTGAAGAATTTTCCTCATTGGTAATAATTTATAAATATATAAGAATCCGGTATTGCCGGCTGTGCTTGAAAATTGCCTCTCGGTGGGAATAAACCAATGGTGAGTGGGGGCTTGTAAACGCTGATATCCCCTTCGTATGTAAACCTAAGGAAATGAATGGAGCTGTTGCAAACTTTTGCTACAGGCTTATTAATAGTTGATTATGGGGTAATACCCTGTAAAAATAACGCACTAAAAAATTACGAAATCCACTCCTAAACTCACAAAATGCTTTTAAACGCGAGACCGTAATGGCGGCCGAGCCCGCGGTTTTCTTATGGCAATTGTGTGCTTCTTCTTCTTCTTGTGTGGTGTTGCGAGACTACCTCCTGTAGATGGCGCTGATTGAAGATAGGGAAACCCAATGCAAACCGCGGCCCCGGCCGCCATTACGGTCTCGCGTTTAAAAGCATTTTGTGAGTTTAGGAGTGGATTTCGTGATTTTTTAGTGCGCTAATCGTTATTTTCACAGGGCATTACCCCATAATCAACTATTAATAAGCCTGTAGCAAAAGTTTGCAACAGCTCCATTGATCTTAAGCGAACCAAAAAAAATCGATTTTTTTGTATGTATTTAAATGGGAGGAGCGTAATAAGCGATTGTTCACAAGCCGCCACTCCTACGTTCAAAGACGCCGCCGCGATCATTCGATCTCGCAATCTTACAACTCCGAATAGGGAAACAAGTTATCTCATTTTTACGAGGATATTAATGTATTGATTATCATCTGATAACCCCGTCATTAAAACGCCATCACAATAGTCAGTTCCTTTGATTACGTTTTTTAAGTCTGATTTACATTGGTAAGCTTTCAATAACGTCTTAACTCTTTGCGTCACCATTTTGTATCAAGAAAGGTGATTCGTTGCCAGTGGCGGCTCGTGCAATTTGGCAACAATGTTTTCTCTCCATTTGAATACATTTAAAACGATCGATTGCAGGTGAAGCCCTGATTCACCATCGAATCGATTATTTTGCATTGAATCAAACGGAGGGAAAACATTGTTGCCAAAATGCACGAGCCGCCACTGTTCGTTGCATATAGAGTCGTATCGAGCAGCGACAAACTTTCCAACAACCCAAAATCCCCAAAAGAATATCATAGCTTTCCCGAAACCATATCCGCACGTTATATTCCCACGTTATGCATGTAATGGGGCTATTGCACACTTTTGCTATAAGCGATTTAATAGTCGATTATGGCGTAAAATCCTCAAAAAATAACGATGGCGGCACTAAAAACTTCCAAAATCCACTCCTAAACTCAATAAACGCAGTTATTTGCGGGAGCGTAATGGTGGCCGAAGGCACTAACAATGGGAGATTCCTATCTTAATTTCGTCACTCTTTCTATGTTGACAAGGATGATTCACAGAGTAATTAGTCATCAGAGTGATGATCCACATCCGATGAATGGTACCGCAACACCAAGTGACACTGGTGTCAAATGAAAGTAGGCTCTTATTGGTCAATTCTTGATGGAGTTTCAGAATTGTTAGATGGGAATCTCCCATTGTTAGTGCCTTCGGCCACCATTACGCTCGCGCAAATAACTGCGTTTATTGAGTTTAGGAGTGGATTTTGGAAGTTTTTAGTGCCGCCATCGTTATTTTTTGAGGTTTTTACGCCATAATTGACTATTAAATCGCTTATAGCAAAAGTGTGCAATAGCCCCATTTTATCGAAAATTGTAAAGAAACTTTTAACAGTGGTGGCTCGTGCGATTTGGCAACAAGGTTCTACCTTCATTTGATTCTATGTAAAACAATCGATTCGATAGTGAAGCGCTGCTTCATCAACAATCGATTGTTGCCCATAGATTCAAATGGACGGCAAACAATGTTGCCAAATGGCACGAGCCACCACTGACTTTTAATAGAGGGTTTTAGTAATGGCGGCAGCCGGTACTGAGCGCTGCAAACAAAGACAGCTTGTCTCTCTCGCTCTCACGTAACCCCCGTGTACTGCCATCTCACTCAAATTTCAAAAATCGTACATAGAGAACATCTTTCGTGAAATTTTTTGGCTGAAATTAATTCCTCGAGGCACATTTTAACGCGATTTTGATACTGATATGTCGTAAAACATGGCCCTGTTTACGAATTTCGAAACTAGAAAGAGATGGGTATACATGGGGGTCACGGGAGAGTGAGTGAGATAGTTTGGAACGCTACGCGAGTTTTATCGCGACCGATGAGCGCATTGTTGTGGTTGTTGACTAACCGTTGACTTCGCACTAAAACCGTCTATTAGACTATATGTACAATGCATTTTTAAATCGGTATCGCCAAATGCTTGGTGATCAGTGGGTGGCGTAGCGTGCAATTTGGCAACGTTGTAATGTGTCCATTTAAACCTATAAAAATGATCGAACTGTTGGGTGTTTTACATTCGACTTTTTACATGGGTTTAAATGGACACCGGCAAACGTTAATCCGGCCACTCCTATCGATCTTACCTGTATTCCACATTCTCATCTACGCGTGAGTTTGTATAGAAGACTCCGAGAATCAGCGAAAGTAAAAGATTCAAAATAAACAAGTGTAAACTGGAAGGAAGAAAGAAAGAAAGAAAAAAGAAGAAAAAAAGTGAGAGTAAAGAGATAAAGCTCAAAGACCTCCACTTTTCCAAATCCGCGGCGCGACGGAGGGTCAAAGTTCACTTGAACGCATGCAAAGGCGAAAGAGCTTTTTTATCGGCAAGGCGAGAGAAATGGGTCTTATCTCGAACGTTGGGCGCTGAAACCAGTCTACCGCCACCATTTTTCATTTTTGGTCGCAGTTTCCCACGCGAGCATCGCGATTTCTGATGCCATTCCACGACTGAACAATTTTATTTTCACGCGTTTTCCATCCCCCCTCCCCCTCCTTTTTTTCAAATTTAATTTTCCCGCGTTTATTTTCCAACGAACGTCACTTCGGCTGTTGTGATAAGTTGTAAAGAGGGGGGCAGGTTCCCTCGGTGGTGTATTCAATTATGATATCGTGTGACATTCAGGCCAATCTCTACCTTAGCGTTTTATTGTTCTTTGACCCAAAGCCTTACCCTTGTCAAAATCGTCATGTGACTTTTATTTGTGTCGCCGTTACTGAGAATGAGTGGTTGACTAGTGGTGAGTCACAATTAATGTACTTAACATTCGAACTTCGCAGCAACTTGTGTGACATGCTTCAAAGTAGAGACTAATAGTCGCCTTTTTTTTACATACTGTGGTATAATGATTTTTTCTGGATCCTATATTCAAAGCTGTTAAAGTGTGACATTTTATGCGTCGAAGCTTTCGGGAAAAAAACGGCTGTTGCAATAATAAATTGAATTAATTTTCAACTTGTTTTGAACTCATTTGAACTGAGTATTTATTTCACGTATTTTCAATTTTCATGAAATTTCGGGAGACAAATTTTGCTGGAATTCTAAACAATAAATTTTGGAAAGACCTCTGAATTTTGATTTCATTTTTGAACTCATTTGAACCGAGTATTTATTTCACGTATTTTCAATTTTCATGAAATTTCGGGAGACAGATTTAGCTGAAATTCTAAACAATAAATTTTGGAAAGGCCTCTAAATTTTGATCTCTTTATGAACAACATTCGTTGAGCGATGTCTACTAAGTTTCTATTTAAGTACTTTAATCTGAACAAACAACCATTTTAACCGGTAGCATTTTTTAAACCTCACTAAAACTCGATTTCCTATCTGTAGTAAAGAAAACACTTAAAATACTTATTTTAATTTACATCCTTTAAATTACATCAGGCCTCCTTCTTAGTCTACATGCCGCTTTTATGGGGAAAAAAGGGGGGGAGGGACCACTTGGCAAAAGATGACGCCGAACTAACATTTAAGGACAATCATCTTTGAAACGTGATTCGGGAGAGACATTAAAATTCAGCTCATTATTGCAATTACAATTTCTAAAAAAAATTACTGTTTGTTAATCACTTCACTAATTCATTTTCATGTCAAGCTGATACATTCTCAATTCATTTATTTTATTACTTTTCCGTTTTTGGGCAATCGAGTTGGATTGGACGAATAATTTCCGCAAATGTAGGTAAAACACTACATTAAAGTAAAACACTGGGTACTATATGGTGTAACACTTTGTTTGAAGGTGCCTCACAATTATTTTCAAGCCCCCGCCCCATTAAATAACGACCAAATGGAGGTATGGGAAACACACTTAGCTCTTGGTGAGTCTTAATGGCCCCCATCTGGAAAATTTTGAAAATCAGACCTTTCTCTTTTGCATTTTTTAAGCCATTTCAACTGCAATATTTTTCAAAAAAAAATTAATAAAAAACATTCCAAATAGTATTTCGATTACAATTTCCTAGTGTGGTTTTATGCCATGCAATTATGCAAAATCTACGGAAATCGTTGCTTTTTCAAAAGTACAGCTTAAGTCGAATTTACAATGTAAGACAGAATAAAAAAATAAAGAATAAAGCTGAGTTTAATCGATAGAAGAACCAAAAAAAAAATCAAAAAATTTTAACGGGCCTAAAAACCAAAAATTCGCTTGAAGAGTGCACGGAAAAAAACGACGGTGAAATTAACCATACGATAGCTGATTTTGGCACCTGTTAGATGTTATGGCAATGTTAACCAAAAGTATACTATGTTTTGACTAGGTACTAGGTGATGTTACCTGATTGCATGTCGAATTTACTCAAAGTATCGGTAAATGTACCATACTTCTGGTCAAGTTTACCATAACATCTAGCAGGTGCCAAAATCAGCTATCGTATGGTTAATTTCACTAATCTTTTTTTTCCGTGTGAGCCAAAAACAATGGTTCTCTAGAGCCCTCGGGCCCCTTGGGGCCTTGGAGTCATAGGCCCCCCGCAGCTTCCACGCTCCTGAGTGAGTATTGTAAAAACACTAAATTCAGTACAAATTAAACAAAAAAGTACAGTTGAATACATGGGAAATATATATTTTAATTTAATCGCAAATTAATTTAATTATTTACTCCCTTTATTTTTTTTCCGCAAAAACACCGCAAAATTTCGCTAGAAAATTTAGTTCGCACTCTTCATGAAAAGAAAAATACTGATCCGGTCGCATTGGCATGAACGCAGTAGGCTCGCGTAGCAAGCCGTCGATCTACGAGTTAACAGCAGCCTTGAAAAATTCCTGATTTTCGGACACATATTGAATAATGGGTTGAAAAGTTGCACAGATTAAGATAGATACATACTGTGGTCAACTTGATTTAAGTGTCAGAATATTGCACGTATTTTTTCTGACTCTCTTTCCTTTCGACTTTGTGACTCAGGTGAGCGAACACTGAGAGCACATATGATCACGTGTCCTCGCGCCTGCTTCCAACAGCAACAGCGGCCATTACGGCAGCGAACTTCTCGTAGTTACGGCCCATAGTCTGTTAGTTAGTGATGATAATGATAATATACGGTATCGCTGAATCTCTGATCTCGGTCAAGTGCCATGTGACGGAAAAATATTTTTTTGTGTTTCAATGTGAGTGTTTGATGGTTTACCTGTATTTTGGAGAGCTACGAGGTACTGCATTAATATTTATTTATTCTACTTCTTATAAGGGTAACAACCATCAGCATAGCCGTAGGCAGGATATTGCTTTTCTCTCTCTAAGCTCATTTGAATGCACGTGTTAGAAAAGGATACAAACAGGGGCTAAAGTCACAAGACAGCCACTATATCCATCCTTTTCCAACAGATGCGTTTGAATATAGGGGAAAAGAGAGATAGATAAATTCCAGGCTTCGGCTTTGAACATCGGTAATCAGGACTTTTTGCTGATGTCAATAATTGTCTTAGAAATTGCATCATTAAAACCTTAAAAACTACCAAATGAAGGAATATTTCTGTGAAAAGCGTTTTTTTTTTTTTAATATTTTAGCAAGTTCAACAAAAAAAAAACCGTAAAATTAATGATACATTGAAATCCCACTGATCTCGAGACATTGGCGGAAACAAAAGTTTGCCCTCCTATCTCTTTTCCCCATTAGAATGTGTGTGTTAGAAAAGTACAGATCAAGGACAATCATGAGATTGTCACTCCCTCTTCTATCCTTAACTAACTCATGCGTTCTAATGAAGAAAGAGAGTGAGAGAGTGACAATTCATTAGATCTGCTACTTGCTAGTGCTTTTAAGGAGTCAAAAGGTCATTGTGTCATGCAATGACGGCGCGTCCAATCTATCAACGCAGCATTTCATCCATAGAAACCCATGTAAGATATCTATTTGAAGGAATACACTGTGTACCCGCAATATTCAGATATTTTTCATGATTTTAAAACGGACTAAATGCAACGTTGCCAGATTGAATCCTAGAGTCATGTCGTTCCACTGATTTGTAGTTGACACGATCAAATTCTGAACAAATTTCCAATAAAAATAGCGCAACAGTCCAACAGTACTGCAGTTTATCGTGAAGTTCGTGAATTATTTTGGCAGTAATGATCCATGAGATGAATTAAGAAACTCTTTGGCTCTACGTATTCATTTGTAAGAAATCGGCATCTACATTATCATTATAATAGGGAACACCCAGTGGTGTCGCGAGCAGTCAGGCAACGCTTTATTTTGTCCATTTAAACGCATGAGAAAAGTCGAACTACTGGAGGTGCACCCCCTCAAATCGATATTTCGCATGGGTTTAAATGGACAACATGCAGCGTTGCTAGACTGGGAACACCAGTCATGTTTCGTTTGGAGCAGTTCAGAATTTGATCGTGAACGCATGACGCTCAAGGACCCAAAAATGTATAGGATGGACGGTTCTCGGCTTTGAGGTTACACCCAAGATGCGTTTCGACCAATCAGAATGTCGGATTAGCTCTGTTTGCGTTCATTGTTGAATCAGACGTCACAAACATGTTTCGGACCGAATTCTCAAAGGGGCTTAATGAGTCCGTAGACTTTGATACTCATTTAATACTTATATGCCTCAAAAATATTAAAAAATAAAAACAAAAACGTAACTCGAGCTTTGGGTCGGGGTATTATGAAGATTTGACTTTATTAAGGGGTTTGAGACAATAGGCTGGTTTTGGACAGAACGCACTGGTGTGTGGTATTTAAGAAACTTTTTTTTTTTTTTTTTTTTTAATTCGCCCCCCCCACAATTTGATCGGATCCGATGTGTGAGTTTGTGCAGGACGCGTGTTAAGATTAAATAATCAGTATAATTGGTATCTCTGAATTACAATGAAAAACTCGGGTGTTTTTTTTTCTCTCTCTTTTTTCTTTTGCTTCGTGCAGCAGTTTTGTAACATTGAGCCTTCCTGATGCGGAGCTATTTCGTTACCGAGGATGCATGAACTTCACGCAAATAACGTTAATTTCCTCTTTGGCTTTTGTCGGCAAACATTGATAATAATTTGAAAAATTTCAATTCCTCTGGCCTCGGCAGCACGCTCAAAATAAAAGTGCAGTGAGGCTCGTTTACGATTATGATCGATTGTTTGTGCAACAAACGCACAGAGTTTAGCAAGAGTTGCCAGGTCTTCTGGTAATTTTGTTCCGGTATGCTCTTTCTATATTTTTTTCTTTCTTTCTTTACTAAATTAATGTTTTTTTGAATGGGTTGCGGGTTGTTCATGAAAGTTAAGGAAAAATTATGTTTAATTTTTTCGATATTTTTTCTTAAGACTACTGACCTTTAATCACCTTTAGTAGAAGGGCTTTAAATTACCACGTCGATCTATCTCACACGGAACAAAAATTATTGATAACATTTCCAATGCTTTAATTCAGGCCTCGACCCCAAGGTTTACACACATGGGCGGATACCATGGAATTTGTTTTTCTCTCTCTATATACGACCGTTTGAACACATGCGTTAGAAAAGGATAGCCGAGGGGGCCATCACGTGACTTTAAGCCCCAATTTCTATCCTTTTCCAACTCACCCGATCAAATGGGAAGAGCAGAGAGAGAGAAAATATAATTTTCCGTATCCACCAATGGACTCGTTATATGTTGCCAGATGTTCCTAAGAACTTCCAACCGTTACATTAAATCAAATGAGAAAAAGATCGGATAACTACAGCAGCGGCTCGTGCAATGTGGCAACAACGGATTCTCTCCATTTAAATCTATGTAAAACAATCGATCTTCAGGAGGTGCAATTGCACCTCCTGATATCGATACTTTTGCATAGGTTTGAATGGCAAATAAGCATGGTTGCCAAATTGCACGAGCCGCCACTGGATAACTATCCAAAAAATGGCAGCATTGGTAGCTCGATTTGCGACAGCGATCTTGGAATTTTGTTTCAACGCATTTATGAAGTTTGTGAGCGAAACTTTTTGATGCTCTCTAAGTTATTTTCAAGTTATTTTACGCAATAAGTGACCCTTCTCATTGGTGTTTACGCCTTAGCGACATAGTGTGTCCGGCTGTTATGAACGTATAACCCCGGTTTTCTCATCATAAGATACCTCTTTCTCACCCCTGTCGCGGAAGTGTCCATGTATTTTGACCCGCTGATTTCAAATTTTGCTTTAGCTTTTACTCAAAACTTTCATAATTTTTCCAGAATTTCAAATTTTTTGCTAAGAAGACGTAATTTCGAAGTTACGCAAAATCTAGGCCAGTTTAATGATAGCATTTTTGAAATCAGCGTCTCAAAGTACATAAGATGGCGATGATGAAGTGAAATTGAAGGCGCAGAATTATTCTAAAATACTAAAAATTAGTAAAATTAACACTGATGGATGGTGAATGTCGCGGACACATTATGTCGTTATTGATGCTTATTTCTTCTTATTGCTGTAACGAGAGTTTGCAACACTCATTCACAAAAATGAAGTTATGTGGTTTTCCGATGAAACCATTTTTAACGAGAGTGGCCGAATTTGCTAGCCGGACTTTTGGACGCGATTTTATCTTATTTCCCTTATCCTCGATGCAAAAGCACAAGATCGCTATACATATGCGTTCAGTAATAGGAGGTAAGAAATGTTGCGTAACGCCTTCCAATATTGTACAACTATGTTAACAGATTGTCCAGTTAAATACCAACTTTTACGTTAAGTCAAACGGGGAATTAAAATCGGACAGTTATCTGACAAAATGGCAACACTGTTGAACAAGTGTAAACCGATTCCATAGTTTTCATTGATTCTGCTCAACAGCTCAGCGGCTTGATATTTTCCATAGCTCGATACTCGCCGTTTCACAGAATTAAAGAGGAAACTTCTGTTCATTCACCGATGATTCCACCGGTTGACAAAAACATTACACAATCCCAGTTCAGTAGTATGACTGTAACGCACGAAGATACTCTGACCTGTAATCTTTTTTCGACCCTTAAAATCATCGATGAAAATCAAAATTCTAACAAAATTTAAAGTCAGCTGTGTTTCTATTAGTGGCCGAAAATGTTACAGGTCACAGTACTTTCACTTTCACTCACCGACCGGTGATGCTACGCTAACGGGCGGAGCGCGGCGAGAGCATTTTTCGCAAATCATAAAATGGACTTTTGTGGCCTTAAAATTGCAGATATGCCAAAAATAATGAGAATTTCAGGTTTACGGCCAAAAGTGGCTATTTTACACCATAATTGACTATTGAAACACCAAAAAATTCATATTTGGTACTTACGCCCTTTTTGCGGTTGAGCGTCCATTTAGAATCAACTTTTTTTTTTTTCAAAATGCTTGTTTTGGGTCAATTTTGTAGACCACAAAGAACAACAAATCGAGCGTTCTCAATTTTGAAAAATAAGAATCACCCTAGAGTGGGGGTCCTCAATGCTGACGAATGCTCAGGCCGTAAGTAAGTTACGGCACGTTTTGACTGGACGTAAAGTTATTTTTACGCCCTCAACATCCATCAGGCTCGAAAACTGTCGCGTCCGTCCCTAGCGGCGCGGCGTCTCGTGAAATGTACATAATACATTTCTATAGTTTTAAATGGAGTGGACATCGATATATCGCTTTTCACGAGCCGCCACTGTCCGTCCCGCATACTTTATTTGGCCCCTGGTTTCTTCTGACAATAAACCAAAAAGCTCCATTTAATGGATTTAAATTAGTCTACAGGTGGATGTGGGTTCCTCAGTCAACAAATAAAGTCAAATAAACTTTAAAAAAAAAAAAAAAAAAAAAAAAAAAAAAAAAAAACAACACCTTTCGCCTAAAAATCCGTAAAACGGCAGCCTTGTTCGATACCTCGAAAACTCGATGCCTCGAAATATCGATACCTTGATGTCTCGAGGACTCGATTCCTCTATATACCTCGATGATTCCTCGAAATCGAAACAAATTACGGGTGCGATAATTACTAATCAGCGCAGTTGCTCTGTTAGATGCTATCCGACAGCGCCTCTATCAGTCTATCGTGCCGTTGGCGTTGCCTCGTTCAATTTTACTCTCTCCTTCTCTTTCCATCCGCAGGCGTCCTTCATCTCTCTCTCCTCCTCTATCTTTGCATCTTTGACTCCCCGTTGATCCGCCTACGGCAAACCACTTCTCTGACCAAAGACCGTCATCATAGCCGCAGCCAGAATATTGTCTCTCTCTCTCTCTTGGCCCATTTAAACGCATGTGTTAGAAAAGGATAAAGATAGGGGCTGTCACGTGACTTCAGCCCCTGTTTCTGTCCTTTTCTAACACGTGCATTTAAATGGGCTTAGAGAGAGAAAGACAATATCCTGGCTACGGCTATCATCATCATCATCATCTGTTCTATCCTTCGTTGACGCCGCGAGTGACCTTACACCTCACTGTGACTCACATGCGAGGATCTCTACCGTATTCCAATCAGGTTTAACTGATAGAAATCTTTTCGTGTTTTTCAAAAAATAAAAATAAAAAAAAAAATAAAAAAATACAAGTAACAATTAACGAGCGTTTAAAATCGTCCAGAGGCCAAAAGGGTCGAAATTATAAGTGGTCTAAGTATTCAAAGTCGCGTTTGAAAATCATCAGACCGGCTGTAGTTAGAAATTAAAGTCAACAATGGGGCTTTTCCTGACTTTTGCTACAGGTGATTGTCGAGTTGATTCTTGCATGAATGCCTGTAAAAATGACGATGAGTACACTGAAAAAAAAAAAAATCACAAAATTCACTCTCAGAATCGGGCTTAGTGGCGGAAAGACGCAGGTATCATGGAAGCTAAATTGAGACATAGCTCTGTGTTTCTTTCGAGAAAGTGACAAATGGGGCTCTTGCAAACTTTTACTTTAGGGGATTGAAGAGTTGATTCTTGCAAAAAAAAAAAAAAAAAAAAAAAAAAAAAAAAAAAAAAAAAAAAAAAAAAAAATTACGATGAGTACACTAATAAATCACGAAATTCACTCTCAGAATCGGGCTTAATGGCGGAGAGACGCAGGTATCATGGGAGATTCCTATCTAAATTGAGACATAGCTCTGTGTTCCCGTAGAGAAAGTGACAAAATAGACAGGAATCTCCCATGATACCTGCGTTGAGCCGCCAATACAAACTTGCCATTATAGCAGTTATGTGAGTTTATAACTAAATTTTAGACTTCCTAAGTGTGCTTTTCTTGATTTCCGCTGGTCTTTACATCAAATTGGACTATTTATTTTCTTATAGCAAAAGTTTGTAAGAGCCACATTATGAGAAACGCATTTTTAATGACTACGGGTCAACGCAGCTTCACCGCTGATAAAATACACGGCTCGACACAAGACCACAGCCAGGAAATCAACTAGTCAACGTCGCAAAGTATGCCAATCAAGGAATGAAAAGTATTCAACCAGATTTGGCAACAAAAATTCAGTCTCTATGTTGAATTATACGGGAAATTCGTATCACACTAGCCTAGTTCGGCAGCGTTGGATGAAAATGTTCTGAAGTAATCCAGCTTGGCGACCTCTCAATCGCCGCCCGAGTAAAAATGATAATTACTTATTAATGATTTATTTTTTCTCCATATCCTTCATCCGTTGGCATGGCAACCTCCTCCTAAGATCTCCTCCTCTCTCTCTCCAACCCCTTGTCTATCGATATATTCGATAATTAGCGCGTCGATGTAGGTAGAGTCATGTAGAAAAGAGGAGAGGGGGGGAGGAATCAGTAAGTCGAAATATCGCGCATGTGATTTACAAATACGCGCTGCAATGAGACCACATTAACCGCTGATTGTGAGTAATCAGTAATTTGATTCAAGCTTTTTGTGCGTGTACGGATTCTATGTGTGATGCTCTTACGCACTTCCAGCCAGCATTGCCAAATTGCAGGATTTATTCCAAGTAACCCCGTCGAACTTAATTTATGTTTTTGGAATTTGAAGCGAATTCTATCAACACTAAATGGGGCTTGTGCAAACTTTTGCTGTGAGCAAATGAACAGTTCAACCTGATGTCACAAAACCAGCAAAAATCACGAAAATCACACTGAAAAAGTCTAAAATCCAGTAATAAACTCACATAACTGCTATAACGGCAAGTTTTTAATGGCGCACCGAGAAAAATGCTGCGGTTGTCAGAACTGAAGATTCGACTTATTTTGATCACCGAAATTTTCGGTTTAATAAACCAAAATGTTCGGTCGTATGTACCGAAAGAATCAGTAAGTATAACCCAAATTCCGCCCCTACCGAATACTTACTCAGTATTACTAATGAAGCATTCGGTACTCAGGATGAACATTTCGGTTCCTCGAACCGAAAACTTCGGTGATCAAATTTTACCGAAGTATTTTTCTCTGTGCAGTTCAACGCTGATATCGTGGGAGATTCCTGTCTATTATGTCACTTTTTCTACGGAAACACAGAGATATGTCTAAATTTAGATAGGAATCTCCCCATAATCCCTGCGTCTCTCTGCCATTAAGTCCGATTCTGAGGGTAAATTTCATGATATTTTGAACTATATGCCGTTTTTTTTTTTTTTTTTTTTTTTTTTTTTTTTTTTTTTTTTTTTTTTTTATTTATTCATTTTTTTGTGTGTTTTTATTTAAATAAGATATGCTTACTCAAGTGTGTGTGGCAAATCCAAAGGCTAAGTTTTAACTGTGCAGACGGATATCATAATCGGCGGTAGCCGCATAGGCCCAATCAGAAAACACCCCTGCATGGAAGGGTATACTCTTATTTAATTTCTACAATAAAATGCAGCAATAGTGGCGGCTTGTCCAATATGTGACAACGGCGGATTCTCTTCATTTAAATCCACGTAAAATAATCGATCTTCATAGCATTCACCGAATCCCTGAGAAATTGATACTTTTGCATACTTTCAAATGGTAAAAACATGGTTGCCAGATGTAGCTCGATCCGCCACTATACAGCACGTAGTCGATACAGAGAAGTCGATCAACAAACTCTGCATGGTCAAAGAAAGAGAAAAAAAAATACGCAAATACATTTTATTATACTCGATGAGCTTTGTCTGGTGCAATGGCCTTAATACATAATTTACTTATTTACACCAGACAGGGACGATGCGATCCACTTAATGAAACACAGATTGCATTTGATGCAAATGCGTGTTGGATCCTATAAAGCTACTCACACACATGATGTACTTACTTTTACAACCGACAGGGACGGTGCGATAAAGTTGTAATACAAACTGCATTGGATGCAGATATAGCAGATGCGTGTTGGATCAAACCCTATAAAGCTGCTTACTCAGTGGGGGCATTATTTTTATTCGTAAATCCGTCTGTTCCCATGAGCTATTGAATGGCACTTGTTCATCATAAGCGGTGGTAGCCAGACAAGCCAAGCCCAAAAACCAGCACGATAGATATGTTTTTACATTTTGTAGATAAATTATTTAAAGGAAGAAAAGTCTAAACACATCTAATCGAATTTTGCTCATTTTTTCCTGTCTGACAAGTAAAAGCTATTCACGCAGAGAACATCATCATAGCCTCTAGGAGAACACACTGGTGGATCCATGAATCTATCCTTCTCTCTCTTCTCCCATTAGAACTTGTATGATAGAAAAGGACAGATTAGGGGCAGTCACGTGATTTTCGCCCCACTCTTCTATCCTTTGCTAACACATACATTCTAATGGGAGAAGAGAGAGAAGGATAATATCTTGGATCCGAGGGAACGTTGACCGAAAGCGCGTGTATTCTTAGAATGTACTTTTTTCCATTTTCCTCTCATTCGGATGAGGATGAAGTGCATTCCGCTAGTCAGCGCCGACAGATCTTAGATTATTCTCAGATTTTTATACTATAGTAAGACTATCAAATTTTTCCTCTCTCCCTCCCCTCTCTCTCTCTCTCTCTCTCTCTCTCTCTCTCTCTCTCTTTCTCCCTCTGTCGAAAAAAGGAGCAGGACTCTACCAAAGTTTATTTTTCATCTTTCCTGCTTTTCATATTTTTTCTTTCCTTCTTTCTTTTTTCTTTTTTTTCTTCTTTATATTTCAACGTCGTAAAATTGAACGTCTGCCACTGATGTATGCAATTCGCGACGCACAGTGATATGGAACTTGGATACGTATCGAAAAACTGCGTGGAGAGAAATTCGTTTCATTTGTGCTGTAGCTACAGGTCGTCCTGTAATCTTTGGCATTTTTGTATTTTGAACTCTTCCTGTCGTCTGCGTATAGCAATGGATCTCTTGCAAGGTTTTGCTATAGGCACATTAATATCATCGCTTTGGCGGAACTAGGAATTTTTTTCTAGGGGGCTGCGCAGGCAAAAAACTGGTGACCGTTTTTCTTCTTTGCTTTTCATGCGTTTAGTCCCGGATAACTCTGACCATCAGTGGCGAGGTGTGAAATTTGGCAACAATGTAGTTTCTCCATTTGATTTCACCAAAAAGGTCGAACGCTTCAGTCATCGGCGATGACTAGGCATTTCGACTTTTCTAATGTGTTTAAATGGGGAAACAGGAACGTTGCCAAATCGCACGCCTCGCCACTGCTGACCATCAAGATCCTTGATGCCCCCTTTGCTTTTACAGTCCAGGCAAATTTTGGGGGAAAACATAGTTTTTGGACCTTGGATTCCATATCAAATGGTCACATGGCTAAACGTTTTTTGTTTTCCAAAATTCCAGAGTACCACCAATTCTAAAATAAAATTTCACGAGAAAAAAAGAACTTCGCTCAAAGTTCAGATGGACTACTAGTCAATTTTCAATATTTTTTTGTGTCCAAGTTGCATTTTTTTTTTTTTTTTTTTTTTTTTTTTTTTTTGTAAGTTTTTGTTTGACCCCACTAATTTTGCAAGAAGAAACCCTTTGTTTTGAGCTTTGGGACTCAGCAACGTAGTGCGCAATAGGGCGATTGCAAGGGTCTGAAATGTTGTGTTTTTGTATGAAGAAATAATGAAAGTACTCGATTAGCTGAAAACTGAGATGCCTTTTTTCCTAAGAAAGTCCCGCGTTGTTCCGGAGATGAGAGTTTGGCCCAAAATACGTTGTTTTAAATGGGTTGTCAGCGTAGTGACATCACCACACACAAACTACTTTTTACAACTTTAAACGTGTGTATCTTCAAAACCGGGACACTCGCAAAAAAAACTAAAGGCACCGTTGTTCTCAGCTCATGAAGTACTATCAGTTTCTTTATAATGGGTCTGTTGCAAACTTTTGCTACAACGATTGAGAGTGTTTAATCTAATGTAAAATCGCCTGAAAAGTCCAATGGAGGCATCAGAAAGCCACGAAATGAGATAATAAACTCACAAGAAGCGTTTAACGAAATCCAAGATGGCGGCAAAATATCGAGCAATCCGTATGCATGCACCACGAACATTCAAGGATAGCCAACCTCACAACATTGATCACAACCAATCACAACGTAAACAAACACATAACCTCTACCTCCAATGAGGTTGTAAACGTTGGCAATCCTTGGATGATCACGGTGCATGCATTCAGATTCCTCGATATTTTGCCGCCATCTTGGATTTCAATAAACGCCTCTTGTGAGTTTATTATTGTATTTCATGACTTAATGATGCCACCAATGGACTTTTCAGGCGATTTTACATTGGAGTAATAACTTTTTATCGTTGTATCAAAAGTTTGCAACAGACCCATTAACACAACATTTCAGACCCTTGGAACTGCTCCATTCGGCAATGTTGTACTATGTCCATTTAAACCCATGTAAAAGGTCGATTGCGGAAATGTTCACCCAACATCACCCAATAGTTCGATCTTTTTCGTGGGTTTAAATGGACTAACAGCAACGTTGCCAAATTGCACGCTACGCCATTGTTTTTTTGTCCGCTTCCGAGTTTCGACCGTCTGACCGTCTTATCTCTCGCTGACTTTCTGTCCTGACTTTCTTTCATCTCGTTCTGACTGTGCGTCTTTTGCTCCCGACAGACGCTGCCCGTGTGCAGTGCATCAAGCCCATGGATCAAATTTTTCTTCTTCTTCTCATGGCGTGAACTTCAACTTAGTTGCATGATTACATAAATCGGACTGCCTCCTTCTTTCGAGATTGAAAATTGGACGCTGTGGGTGAGGTACTTATCCCACCCTGTCATCTATGAGATTATCACGTTTAATCAACATTACTTTAACTTAATGGATTACGTACTTACGAAGAATTGTGCGGCTCGATTTTTTTTTTCCCCCGCCTCCTGGAATAGCTGAAAATCTAATCTTAAAATACAAGCTGTAAATTGATTGATCCTAGATAACTAGAAAAAACTTCCAAAATTATCCCAGTGGATTAGCGTTTATGATGATCCCCCCCCCCTCTGCTTTTTTCTGGTCCCAAAATCACCCTACTTTTTTCGCGTGAAGAATATAGCTGTGGCAACGTGTGGCTGGAATTAAAAGAGTCCAGTTTAGTGTTTGAGCGGCAGATTGTTGATAGCCCCCTTGCATAGCTGACCAGTGACCATGTATAAACAAACAAGCTTTTATACCTTTAGCTATAGATGTAATATCGGTGACACAATATATAGTCATCATTGTTAGAATTTCACATAATTTCTTTGGAAGACAATCGAGAGGAATTGTTACCGGTGTTAAAAATCACACATCAATCAATCAATCTTTGTGTTTGTTTCTGTGTGCTGTTAAAGCAGCCATTTTGAATCTGCCGTCCCAATAGTATCAACAATTTAAAAATAAATAATATCCAGGCAGCGGTATGATATCGGACTTTTTGATTGCTATTTTTGAATCTAGGAGTGAATTTTAGTTGTTGTATGAGCATTGTTTATTTTTGCGTTTTGTTGCTTCAAATCAATGCTGAAGTAAGAGTTCACATCAAACCCACGAATGGAAGAAAAAATAAATAAATCATAATATTTTAAAAATGTGTCAGTTTTATTTTAGTAATCGACTAAACTTGATTGATTCTTCTGCGTTGATATTCAAGCTAGCAAGTTCAAAAATAGTCTTCGATTTTGAAAACAAATAGGACGATTTTCCTCAACGAATTTGAATAAATGCGTGGTTAATAATTCAGCACTTATTTTGCTGGCATATTGCTCCTTTGGGACCTTCCCAAACTTGATGATCCGAAAATCTCAAATCTCAAACTACGCTCACTTTTCCTCATTTGATGCGATCCGTACCAGACAGATGGACGGTCGTCATGATATTTTGTAAAAATGCGCTTTTTTGGAATCTCTCTCAATTCTGATCATATATACTCTAGAGCTGGGAGGATAAAACTATCAATAGCCTTTTCAATGTCAAAAATGACGCGGCCATCGTGGTCAATTTTCGGTGTGTTTTCCTGTTTTTTTGAGAGCGGAATAATTGAATTTCTCCATGAAATTATTATTTTCTTCCTTTTTTTGTAAGTGTGAAGTTATTTATAGAGTTTTAAAGAAACAGTTCGCGATTTTTAAAACCATCAAATGTTAGTTTTCTTTTTTCTGTGCAACAATCTCAAGTTATTTAAGAACCCCAAAGAACAAATAGTGACTATTGAAACCATATATTGTTCTCTCTCTCTCTTTGTTTTTCATTATTTTTTTTTGTATCAACGGGTTTTTCTAAACTACACTTTGTTCAAAAATCATGCAATGTGAATTTGAGTGAAGTATGCCTGCAAAGTTACGGGGTTGCAATCTGGCAAAGGTGCAATTTGTCCATTTAAAGTCATGAAAAAGGTCGAAATATTGGAGGTGCACAGCAGTGGCGGCTCGTGACTGAAAAAATAGGTGTAGTTGTGGGCAGGAACGCTCCAGTAGGGAGGGGTTTGGAGGTCCTCCGCGGGAGTTTCAAATTTGACAGCCTCAGATTTAATTAAGCTAATTTAATTACTTCGTGACCCGAAAGTTCTCCTGCGAATCAAAACCACTCTTATTTCACCTCTAAATCGCAATCATTTTTAATCAAGAACGACCATTATCTTTGAAAATTTGAAAAGCAAGCAAAAAAAAAAAAAAAAAAACTTGAAAAAGTAGGTGTAGTGCCACTACACTAACTACACCTGACGAGCCGCCACTGGTGCACAGTGCACTCCCGCGAATCGATATTTTACAAAGGTTTAAATGAACAAAATGGAACATTGCTATATTTCTCGCGCCGCCGCGCCACTTAGGCAACTCAAAAATTACATCGAGTCAGAATCACCCTTCTCTTTCTCTGATGCAGCGGGACATCAATTTTTGCATAATATTTGGCAACAGTGTTACCATTAGGCGGCTGGCTTTTGGCGCGGCGCGCGCGGGGGGTAAAAGAGGATCGGCAGGAGGGGGGAGGGGCTGGCGTCATCACGTGATTGGCACTCTCGGGCGACCTTGCAAGGCTGCCGTGTGCTGCTGTGCCACTGACTAGTAGGAGCTGCCACGTAATATCTTCCTCCGTCTCTCATGTCTCATTTCGTCTCGTCTTGTGGACCCTTTTGTCAGTGTGTTAGTGTGCGAGTGTATTCACATATAGCATTCCTACGGCGTATATAAATATACGTGCATATGTGTGAGTGAGGTGATCATGATACTGCTCGGACAACAAATAAAAGTTAGCAATAAAACTATCCGGTAACACGCACTAAAAATGTAGCTCAGCTGTCAGCTTGCGGGCATCGGTCAGTGGCGGCTCGTGCAATTTGACAACCATGTTCTTTTGCCATTTAAACCCATGCGAAAGTATCGAAATCTTGGGGGTACGATTGCAACTCCTGAAGATCGATTGTTTGACATGAGTTTAAATGGAGAAAATACGTTGTTGCCACAATGGACGAACCGCCACTGGCATCGGTGAAGCTCCCCGCGTGAGATCTGACAACATTGATTTCATTACGTTTGAATCTGTGAAAAAAGGATCGAATTTTCGAGTGCACAGAGAGAACGTTTTAATTCGATCTTTTGTTTGGGTTTAATCGGATAAAATGCAGCGTTGTCGGATAGCAGGCTTTGTCACTAGTCACTGCTCGCGAGTGGCATTTTACCTATACTACATCAACTTCTAACGTGAGTTTTTCATCTTCCATCGTCTATAATCTTTGCCGGTCAACTGAAAAAATTAAGTTTAACGTCACAGCACGATTTGAGCCGTCAGCCTTTTTTGCCTATATTAAAGGTTCGTGAGTTGCCAAGAGTCAGAAGGAAAGATATGAAAACCCTTGAGAACGATCGACTCCATTTGCCAAGCTGAATCGATAGAGGGGTCACAAGGGGGCTTTCGGTGACATCGCCTTTTTGCCTACGTGAAAGGTTCATGAGTTGCAATGAGTCAGAGGGCCCCACTTGCAAAAGATATGAAAACCCTTGAGGGCGATCGACTCCATTTGCCAAGCTGAATCGATAGAGGGGTCACAAGGGGGCTTTCGGCGACATCGCAATTTGTGCCTTTGTTAAGGGTTCATGAGTTGCCATGCGGGAGGTGGGGGGGGGGGCTTAGAATAACGAACTCAGATATCTGTCAAAGGTTCCTGTTATTATTGGTGGGGCGCAAGTGACTTCCACTGCTCATATGACTCCGTGCGGATTTTCATGTTTCTTAGGAGAACATCCCACCTGGTATACCTTGAGGTCCTTGAGTCCCTTGATGGGTAAAAAGTGCGAACACGAACTCAACGAGTTTTAATTGGTCGCTGGATTTAGGCTTTCACGAGTGGCGGCGCGTGCAATCTGGCAACAACGGATTCTCTCCATTTAAACCTATGTAATACAATCGATCTTCAGGAGGTGCAATTGCACCCCCAAGATATCGATACTTTTGCATAAGTTTAAATGAAAATTAGCATGGTTGCCAAATTGCACGAGCCGCAACTGGCTTTCACGGATGCGAAAAAGGGTCGAAGATATTAAAGGCTCCGATTGACATCAAAGGAATCGATGAGAGGAACGAATGAGAATGGACTGAAACATAATCAGATCCAGCAATCTGACAACTGCGCATTCTTCCCATTTGAATGCATGATAATTAATCGATTCTTGAAGAGGCTACAGCCCTGTGACTAATCGATTAATTATCATGCAATCAAATGGGAAGAATGCCATATCGCCAGCTTGCTAGATCCGCCAATGAACCGGAATTATAAGCTCCCGAGAGAGACATATCTCGCTCGACTCTCCAAATAGGCTAATGGGATGGGCGGCTAAATGCAGATACTGCAGTATTAATCTACCTTGGGAGTCATCTTTCTGAGAGACCAGCATTCCAAGTCGAATTAGGACAACAGAACTCAGCTGATGCATGTTTTACAGTTCGACATTGCGTCGATTGCACATTTTTCCTTAATATTTAATTATTTTGAAATGCAATTCGTATCAGAATATTCCAAGCTACGAATGGATTGAGCCGTAGCATCGCGACTTGAACTTCGTATTCACGGGCGCATTTGCTCAGGGTTTGCAAATTGCATCGCGGCGTGTATATACTGTATAGGATCCAAATGGAGAGCCCCCCCCCCCCCCACTCCGCCCCGATGAATCAACGGTGCTTATTTGTATAGCGGACCTGGATGGACCGGTCCACAATTGGGTGCTCCACTGTGGCCGCGAAGTTGCGGTGTTCGTCATAGAAGGTCGAAAGACGCGTCGGTCTAAGCGTCTCGCCGAAGTCTGAGCGTCTCTACGAAGTGATCTGTACTTGAACTTTAAACGAAACCATCGAAAATATTTCAGTGATACCATCAACTATGATATATAAATGGAGGGAGAGAAAGAAAGAGGGAGGGAGATGAGACCGCGCTAAAGTAAAGAGAGAGAAAGAGAGAGAGAGAGAGAGAGAGAGAGAGAGAGAGAGAGAGAGAGAGAGAGAGAGAGAAGAGAGAGAGAGAGAGAGAGAGAGAGCGAGAGAGAGAGAGCGAGAGAGAGAGACGAAATAAAATAAGTTAGTAAAGAATAAGAACAAATAATGGAGAACAAGAGCGACCCAAGGTCTTGCACTCCAAAAATCTATATCCAAAGTTGACCACTTTTAAAAGCGCAGCTGTGAATGTTAAAACGGGAGTTGATCTCTCGCACCTCATCGGCGTGAGCTTCGGCCGCACTGCGACTGCGGAGCGGACGACTACTGACTCCGGCTGCTGCCGAGTGGTCTTCTTGCGTGCTCGAGATGGCGCCCAATGTAGGGCCGCGCTAAATAATCGTTCATTCATTAATAGTTTGAATTCTTTCCCCTCACAATCAGTTCACGTACGAATGATTCCGTTCGCTTGTAAATGACTCGTTCGTGAAGCGTGCAATCTTGCAACGTTGCACTTGGTTTATTGAAGCCCACGAAAAATATCGATCTGTAGTGATCGGCGATGACCATAGAATTCGACCTTTCCTATGGGCTCGAATGGACAACATGCTGCGTTGCCATATTCACCACTGCTCGTTCGCCTTCATAATAGTTCTTTCTTGTCTGTTTGTTCGAGTTTGCTTGGATTACATCACGAGATTATTGCGATAAAATTGTCTACCCGATCTCTCGATTGAATCAGATACAGAAAAGTACAGGGTTATTTACTATACAAGTCTTCAACTTGTAAATATTGTAGATTTTATGCGGGTAAAACAATCAATTCTTCTAGTAAACTCGACAGTATGCGATCAATGGCTATATAATCGTCAAAGGTGAGCAACTTAGGCTTGAACCACTCAACACAGCTAGTCAGTGGCGCGGCCAGAAATTTTTAGAGGGGAACGGGGGTGTCCGGGGTCCACAGATAAAAATTTGGTAAAATTTCTCTGAAAGCGCATAAAATTACATTTTTCAGGGTAAAGTTTGGTGTCGATTAATTTTGGGGGAGGGTGGGACGTACATGGTCCATAAATGGGTGGGTCTATACATCCTGAATCCCTGAACCCCTGAAACCCCATTGTCTATGCCTTTGCAGCTATTAATAGCCATCATTTTGATACTGGATCGTTAAGATAACGACGCACTATGGTCTAAGATCTTCAGAAAATGGACAAAAATCAGAAAGTAAATTTATCATCAATTATTTATCACTCATAGACTTTTAAGACCAATTTTCTGCACACAAAACACTTTAACAAGTAATGGGTCTGTTGCATACTTTTGCTACAACAATATAGAACCTTGATTCTTATGTAAAATTGGGCGAAAATAACGATAAAAATGATGGACTTTCTTTTTTAATACGTAAAATAGAAGCTGCATTTGCTGTCTAATCTTTTCAATTTATCAAAGATTACAAAATAATAAAAGAAATGTGCGCATCTGAACGAAACACATTCCAATGTTTGTTAGTTCTGTTCATGTTCACATAAACGAGATGGTTCCATCTATGTAGTTATAAGTCGGTGATATAGTGTCTAGTGTAGCGCGGGCTGTTTGAAATGGAAGGTATTTTCTGAGTTAATGAGTGGATTCTGAAAGTTTTTAATGCACATCGTTATTTTCGCCGAATTTTACGTTAGAAACAATGAGTTACATTGATGTAGCAAAAGTACGCAACAGACCCATTGAAACCTAAAAATGTTGCTGGGAATTTTTAAATTAAACTTGTAATGTCGAACACTTTATTATTTTCGGTGACTTTTAATCACTGATTTTCTGTCACTGTTTTTCGATCTCATACCATAGTGCGGTGGAATACATTGGCGGATACTGGGGGGGGGGGGGCGAAGGGGGCGATCGCCCCCCCCCGTTCGGCCACACAAAAGGTAAAAGAGGGGGGAGGAAGAGGAAAAGAAAGAGAGAATAAAGGAAAGGGGGGTCTTCGGTGGGAGGGGGCAAAAATCCCGAGTTCTCCCTCCACCCCCGTTCGCGAGGGCTGGATCCGCCAATGGTGGAATTAGACTTGAAGATAAAATTTTTTCAGATGCGCGGTGGCTCCCGAAAAACACTTTTATCAGCAGAGTCTTACTTAAAGCAAATGCTAATGTAAAACTTTAATTTGTAAATGTTATATACTTGCTTCTGAATCAATTAGAGCAGATAGAGCCAATTGAGCCGCTAATCTCTACGTGTAAAATAATCACTGCTTCTCTTTCCGATCGTTTCGTTTGGACAGTACTCTCATTTGACGCTGGTTATCACATAAAATTGATAAAAATGAGACATTCGTGCATGAAGATAAGACCATGAAAAGTCCTGAATTATTTGAAATTAACTTCAATGTATAATTTTTATCGTGATGAACTCGATTTTTAGTCATTTGATGGGAATCCATTTCAGGATTCAACAAAGTAGAGAGGTAAAATAATCACACCTTGATACTCTAATGAAAAGAGCCACTGAAACGGTAGCACTGGTTTAGGTATTTCTATAAGGTATTGTTATACTTATCAACAAAAGGCGGATCCAGCAATCTGGCAACAGTGGATTCTTCCCTTTAGAATGCATGAGAAACAATCGATTAGTAACAGGGCCATGGCCCCCTCAAGAATCGATTGTTTCTCATGTGTTCAAATGGGATGAATTCATTTTGCCAAATTGCTGGATTCGCCCATGCTATCAACAAATATGTATAATCTTTGCTTTAACCAATTGAATCACCGATGGGTTGTAAAATGCCATTAAGGGGAGAAGGAGGTCCCAAATGAATAAAAAAAAATGGTTTCTTGTTAAGCGTGCCGTATATATACGGTGCGCTTCTTGTTTTCATTTTCATATCTAATATATAAGTCCAATGCCTTGCTTATGGCAAAACCTTGACGGGAAAGGTTTGAAAAATTAAAAACGTGTTTTCTTAAAACTGGTTTCATTAATCGTTAATTTATTGCTGCAATCCAGGAGGTCTCGGCGTCTATTTTCTTAAAATTGTAAAAGTTTTGGTATTCCTGTTAATTTTAATAAGTTATTAAGCGTCAAAGTCGAATTCCTTCAAACGAGAATTCCATACAGGTCCAGCAACTTAAGTCATTTGTGCCAACCTATGAGTCAAAATTCAAAGGCAGGAGGGGGGTGGAAACATCTCCCGCAGGAACCCTCTTTGCCCCTCGCCTTCGGGCTCCACCGGTCACAAGATTTCTTCACGGTGCATTAAGCGGTCGTAAATGTGTCAACATCTGTTTGACGAGGGTACATCGATAAGAAGCGACGAGGTATTGATGAAGAGCGGGAGGGGTATAGAAAAGAGAGAGGCTCATTCATATCCTTAAGGTACCGTTCTAGAATTCATCCCTTTATTGTCTCGATGCAGAAAAGATTATGAATAGCAGCACTTTCCAATGTACATAGATATACAGTATCACAGGGTAATGTAATCTTTTTTGCACGGATGCAGTAAATGGTTGAATTCTAGAACGCTACCTATGTAGACCTGTTTAGTGATGACGTCACGATCAGAATTAGTTCCAAACAAATGCTCTATCTCGCTCACTCTCGTGGATTTACCAGATCCAAATTTTCGAACGCAAATTCATGCTAGTTAACCAACAGTTTTCTCAAATTTTATTGCACCATTAGATTCCACTTGCCTTAAAGTATCTTTTCACTGTAACATAATTCCTAAAAGATCACAAGCGAATTTACAATCACAGTTATACCGAAAGACGTTCTACGTTTTGTCCTTGTCTTACTCACGGTCTCTTATGGTAGTATCACCGGCATGACACTCAATCATTCTAACTTCTCTCCGTATCGAAGCTATTGTTCGAGGTACAACACATGCCGTGATGGTGCTGATGAGCCTATATCCTAGAATTTTGTGCTCTTAAGAAACTGATAACTGTGATTGTGCATCGATGCGCGATGTTTCAAAAAGTTTGTGATAGCGGGCTCATATTTTATCACTGAGAAAAAAGTGGCTGTTAAAACTGTAAGAATAGAACCATACATGATTTCGCCTTATTTCAATCATGAGACCTATCGTTGCTGTAGTCAGCGCGCTTGAATCTACACAAATTCTGATTGTCTCTATGGAATTTCGATTATTTCTATGGGAAATAAAGCGCGGGAATATATATCCAATCGGAAAATTTTTTGAAACAATCGGAAATTTTTATAAGGGACGTGGAACCCAATGGTGTGATAAACACAACGTGTAAAGAACGTGTTGTTTACTAGCACTTGTATTTGAAAATTTGGACTGTGTTTCGTATAGGAAAACCCACGAGAGCGAGTGAGACGGAGCCTTTGTTTGGAACCAATTTTTTTCATGACGTCACACTAAACAGGTCTTTGCATCGGAAACATTTGAAATTCTGGGAGATCGGCAAATTGAAAGCCCCTCAATGAGCGTCGATGGAATCAAGGGATTTTTGAGGACATTTTTGGCGTTTTGTTGAAAAATAGGTGTTTAAAATCCAGAACACAGGGAGCCAGAGGGGTAAAATTCGCATTAATTGCTCTAAAAAGTGAGAGGGGCTGTCACGTGTCTTCCACCCCTGGACAGCTTCCTCGCTGCGGCTATGGAATTGACTCTGGAATAACTTATTTACCTATCCTAAAAAGTTCGTTGCGTGTACAAAATTTTTCACTGGAAGCTTCTTCAAATTTTGGAAACTATAGGTCCATATGGAACTTTGCTTTTCCAACACGAAAAATGATATCGACCGACGGCAACAGAAAAAAAAGAAATAATATGACAATGCGTTATAGTGAATAATGGCATAGTTTTAACTGTAAACTTTCGATACTTTTCAAGAAAATAAATGGGGAGAGGGGGAATTAAAATCCACAAACCTCTTAAACCTCCACACCTACTAATCTATACCCCTAGAATGCTTGATGTGTAAAGGGCACTTGAAATGGTTAGTTCTGTATATTAACGGATTATTGTTTCATGAATTCGCAAGTGTTCCATTTATGCATATTACGTATCTACATCGTGACAATCGCAACAAGTGCTGACAGCACCTAAAACGGAAAAAAAGATAAAAAAAACTGTTTATTATTTAGAATCACGGCTTTTCCGAATATGACACTTTTTGACTTCAAAAGAACGCCACCTCATGTTTGATCCCTGAACAAGCCGTTTAAAAGGTGGAGGGATTTAGAAAAATCTATTGTCTATAGTTTATGTGGGTAAAAAAGATCGAGCCTTATCAAATAATTTTCTCTTTTCAGCTTTCAATGGGTTTGTTGCAAACTTTTGCTACAGTGCTATAGAGTTTTGATTCTGATGTAAAATTGTCTGAAAATTACATTGGCGGCATCAAATAGTCATAAAATCCACTAATAAACCCAAAAAACGCATTATAAAGAAAGCCAAAATTGCAGTCGTAAAGCCGAACAATCTGTGCACGCGCACGACGAACATCAGAGATAGGTGACCCATTCTCCCCTTTTTCGTTAAGGGGGGGGGGAGAAAATATCTCTACAGTCAAACTGTGATTTAAAAATGTGCATGGTCAAGATGTTGTCTTTTGTGAAGGGGGCGGGGGGGGGGAAGCAAAATATCAAGAACAGGGTGTTTCAAAACTTGAGTGCCAAACTTATGGAGTGTATTTTTGGGGTCAACATACATATATATAAGACTTTATTTTCCTACATGAGTATGTGCTGCAATTGTTTCTTTTCTGAGCTAGAGCCCTCCAAAGTTTTGAAAACAAAAAACAAAAAACAAACACAAAAAAACAACGCCTTTGACTCATCTCCTTACAGATACATCTGATCTAAATTAAATTTTTTCATAATTTCTCACCAAACAAGCTCAATTGGACAGCACTTGTCACAAAAGAACCGAGTGACATTTTTGATAAAATTGAGTTATTGATTGATAGAGCTAGCAATACTGAATCTCGAAGCAACAAGTGCTTCTTCTGTAATAACAACTATTTCCCGTCAAAATTCCAGGTAAAAGTGAGCTGGTGAGCCTCATTGATGTCATTGTCCATATGATGAAATAAAATGAGAACTTGGTTCCTTTGGCTGATTAGGTTAAACCTTAATCCGAGTCACGTAAGGAACCAACTCCGACTTGGTTCCTTTCAGTGGCGGCTCGTGCGATTTGGCAACCATGCTTTTTTACCATTTAAACCTATTCAAAAGTATCGATATCTTGGGGGTGCATTGCACCTCCTGAAGATCGATTGTTTTACATAGGTTTAAATGGAGGGATTCCACTGTTGCCACATTGCACGAGCCGCCACTGGTTCCTTTTATAGAATTGGGAACGGACTTAAGTCCGGATTAACGGATTTTAAAATAATCAACAGTGTAAACCAACTCTGCCGTTTGGTTTCTCTTAGAGTTTCGTTTTTCGTGATGATGCCAAAAAAAAAAAGAAGAAAGGAACCAAGTCACTTTAAACGCTAAAAATTAAGAACCTTTCCTACATAGTAAATTCCACTTTTCCGGTGTTGAAATGCAAAAACACAACACGGTAGTTGAATGAAATCAAAACGTAAGTAATTCCAAGTTTTTTGTTTAAATGCTAGCTCTTCAACTTTGGACTCAATTTTCTCGAGATCAGCTCCATGTTGAATGCTGTCTAATTATTATCATTGCTAGCAAAAGCATTAAAGCTGTTCAGACTTTAGTGGCACGCTTTTCCAACACCTGCGTGTTGGAATTTTCCCTGCTTGTTTTTAATTTTATTTGAAAGAGGAAGTTCTCAGCTTTAAACTGATATAATAAATTGAATAGTTTAGGGGGAAAAAAACAATTTTTCATGAATTTTTGAAGTTGAAAAGTCCTTATCAGGTCAGCTGATTTTCAGTGTTTTCTTTTTGCAATACTGAAGAACCTGCTTTTTTTACCTTTTGGTTCACTTTTCTCAGGAACAAGTAATGCTATTTTCGTGAACTTTTTTTTTTTAAATTTTGGTCAGAAAAAGCTCTATAAGTGAAACTAGAATATTCTGTGTAGCTCCTTTGCTTTTTTACTTTCTCACTCTAATGAAATTAGAAAAATTGAGAAAGTATTGCGATGGCGCAGAGATTTTTTATGCATTTTGTTTCGATACTTGGCCCGCTGCGACTAAGTCAATCATGATAATTATAAAATAATTGGCTCTTATCATGCTTAATACTATCCTCAAGAACATCCATCCATGATATTTCAATATTTCTGAACCATATGTCGTAGGGAGGAGTAAATGCACAAAATTTCTGTGGCGTCTGTCTGTCCGTCTGTCTGTCTGTAGTCACAAACGTGAAACCCAGCATAACTTTTAAACCATTGATCTATATGCATCCAAATTTTGCAGAGATGTTGCTTCCAACATTTCCCAGAGGGACTTTTTTTTTGTTTTTTTAAAATTTTAATTTTTAGGTTAGTTATGGAAGAAAAGTGGTTTCCATTAAAATCAATGGGAAAATGGGTCAAAAAAGAGAAAAATTTAAATATTTCAATATTGGATCTTTGGATTTGGAAGAAAGTTTGTAAAAACATTCTACAACCAGCCCACAGTAACATTAACCCCTTATAGTTCAGCAAAATAACCCTTAAGACCGTTTAAAAAATCAATTTAGCGCGTTCGAGCCAAAAAAAGGAATAAAAGTGAGAAATTAATCTTAATGTAAATCAGTGCCAATTACTAAAAGCTGGATTAATTTTGATGAAACTTTGTATACACAATGTACTACCACAGTGCTAAAATATTTTCTTCTCACTATCATCAAAATAAATCCTTTGAAACGTTTCAAGGGACCATATAGGTGCGACTGAGAAAAAATAAGACCAATTAAGCAAATAAAAACATAATCCTACTTATTTAGATAATTCGGGTTAGGTCCAATTAATTTTAATTAAATCCGGCACAAACAATCTACCTACCTACATTTACTCTACTTTAGATAGAACTTCTTATCATTACAATATACAGCCCTTAAGACTGTTTAAAAAATCAAAATCGGTGCGCTCGAGCCAAAAAATGGAATTATCGTGAGAAATTAATCTTTAAACTTGGAGTCAATCAATTATGGCTCCATGAGTTTTGATAAAAACTTTTGTACACATTAATCCACTATCAAAATACTAAGATATTTTCCTTTCTTAGTCACCATACACAACTGATGAAACCTTTTCAAGAGGCAATATAGGTGGGATTGAGAAAAAAATATGGGAATATAAGCAAATAAAAACATAATCCTATTAATTGGGATAGTTCAGGTTTGGTCCAATGAATTTTGATAAAAACTGGCAAATACAATCTACAATTAGTCTATAAAAGAAAGTGTTCCTTACAGATACAATATACAGTGTTCCTTACAGATACAATATACAACACTTAAGATAGTTTAAAAATCAAAATAGGGTGTTTGACCTAAAAACATGAATTAAAGCGGGGAATTAATGTTAAAACTTGGAGTCAATCATTCATGGGATGAATTTTGATGAAACTTTGCACAAACATATTATGTTACCGACCCACTAAAATATTCCTATCATACAGTCATCATCAAAAACCTTTAAGACCGTTTCAAGGGCCAATATAGGTGCGATCGAGCAAAAATCTTTGAAACCAACCTAGCAAAATAAAAAACAATTGTAATACTTGGAATAAGAAATTCAATTATGACTCAATTATGTTTGATGAAAATTGCAACAAAAAGTTTGCAACCAACCTAGGCAGGATTTCTTTTCAATGTAAAACTATAGTATACAACTCTTAAGTCTGAGACTGTTTAAAGGCAAAATAACTGTTCCATCAAACCCAAAAAATAGAATATCCAAAGAAAATTAAACTTATAAAGAAAATGGATGGATGAATTTGGTTGACAATTGGTGTACACAATCTACAAACAAAAAACATTTTTAAAGGGGGTTTAATCTACCAAACAAAAAATTCTTTTGAAGATCCACAGTTCAAAACCCATCCTTCAAAGGATGAAGTAGGCAACTATTCGTACAGCTTCTCTGCAAAATCGCAAACACTTCGAATTGAAGGCGGAATTATGTCCAGAGGTGAAAATATTTTAAAGATGGGAGTCTAGGACTAGGAGTCTCCCCCAGAATTCTAAAGGGGGGTTGGGGGTCTCCCCCAGATATCTAAAGGGGGGTCTGGGGGTCTCCCCCAGAATATTAGAGGGGGGTCTTAGGGTCTCCCCCAGAATTTCTAAGGGGGTCTGGGGGTCTCCCCCAGAATTCTTAAGGGGGTCTGGGGGTCCCTTCCCCCCCCCCGATAAAAATGGAGGGAGAAAGTGTTCGTAGGATGTTCCCTACAGTTTATTTTAAAAGACATTCAAAGCTCCCAAAAAAATTGAAAAAATCAACCTAATTTCAACTTTAAAAAAAAAAAAAAAAAAAAAAAAAAGTTTTCAATGAATTTTTGAAATCCTCGTTCCACTGATAGTCAACATTCATACACGACTTCATGCAAAATTGCAGCCTTGTGGGTCAAATAGTTCCTGATAAAAGTTCACGAGAAGTGAAGCATATTTAACATTGTTTAACATAGGACCTCCTTCTCCCCTTAAAGATCCACAATCAGCATCACTGATCCATTACTCGGACGAACAGGCCGATCCAGCTTTAATCTGCTCTCTTATAAAACAAAGTATCGTTATCAGGCAGCGTTTGTATAGCAGCGGCAAGTGTCTTTGCGCAGCTTCTATGTCGTATCGTAAAAAAAAGCTTCATTCGCGCAGGTCTTTTGCGCAGGGCTGCCGGATCTCGTATAATAATTCTTCCTCTCCATCAGTATACATACCAGGGCTGCCGTTTTGCGTATAATCAATGCTATTTTTCTATTCACCGATGATTCCACCGGTTGAGAAAATATTACACAGTTCAGTTCAGTGTATGACTGTAATGCACGAAAATACTCTAATCTGTAATCTTTCCTTAATCGGTGGAAACTCCGTTGATTAATTAAAATATCCGCAAGTTTTTTAAAGTCATCGACGACTCCACCGGTTGAGAAAAGATTACAGATGCGAGTATTTTAGTTTATTACAGTCATGCACTGAACTGATCTGTGTAATCTTTTCGCAACCGGTGGAATCATCGGTGGATTGAAAAATAGCATTGATTATACGCATAACGGCAGCCCTGATACATACACTTTACATTGATTGGAATATGGGAAGTGTACACTATACTTAAGTACATAGGCCTGAAGCCTTCCTCCGTATATAGACGACAGCCGGCAACCCGCAACACCGCTTCTGCGAAAGCATAATAAATTTAGGCGAAGGCTGCCGACATCAGCATCATCGCTAGTATTCCGGTGCTGCTCGCTCACAATCAGTACACTGCGATGCTGCTCTGCTGCTCTGTTGCTGGGCGAGCGCGCGCGCGCGCGCGCGCGCTGAATCCCTCTTCTCGCTTGCTGACTCTTGTGAACTGAACGAATCTGAAAACCGCCTCTAACCGTCTCTAACCATGGTATTGGTTAGGTGTATTGGGATCTATACCTCTTTACATCCTAACCATGTGTTTCTGTCCTCTATGTCCGTCCGTATCAATGCGAGGTCCAAGGTCAAAGCCTCTTAACGGACGGTGGATTCCGCCGTTTGTGCTCATGCTCACTCTGCTCCGGTATTTTGCAATTTTCCTCCTCTCTTCTTGCCCCCCCCTCCCCCCTCCCCCCCCCCCCCTCCCCCCACTTCGCCCCCCCCTCTTATCCTCCCTCATCCGAGTAACAGGTGGAATGGGACTTTCATCCTCTCTCAGAAATGCATGTCAAGAGCATTGGGATATCTAGACATTTGCCCGCGTTAAAGCTTAAGGTCTATGTTGTTACGTATCGGCCCAGTGTCTCTTAGGTAGTTTATTTTATTTATTTATTTTTTTATTTATTTTTTTTTTTTGCCCCCCTTTCCTCGTTCCTCTTCCCCTACTTATCTATTTTTATTCATTCCTTTTTTTCTTTTTTTTTTCTTTGAGCCGTAGAGCGCAGGCCTCAATCAAACGCCGCGAGTTTTTTTTTTGTTTTCTTTTTTTTTTCTTCCTTAACGATTATCTTTGCGAGTTCTTGGCTTCAGCGGGCACGAGCCTCCACCCCACCCCACCTCACCCCCCCCCCATCCCGACTAATTTTTTCTTGCAGAATTAAACAAAAACAACAACAACAACAACAACAACAACAACAACAAAAGGAGGGAAAATGTGATATAGAGGGTTTTAGTAATGGCGACTGCCGGTGATGAGCGTTCCAAACAAAGCCGGTTTGTCTCTCTCGCTCTCACGTGACCCCTATGTACTGCCATCTCACTCTAATTTCAAAAATCGTAAATAGAGACTTATTTTGTGAATATTTATGGCAGAAATGAATTCCTCGAGGCATTTTAATGCGATTTTGAGAATAATATATATGTCGTGAAACAAGGCCCTGTATACGAATTTCGGAACTAGAAAGAGATGGATATGAATGGGGATCACGGGAGAGTGAGTGAGATAGTTTGGAACGCTACGCGGGTTTTATCCCAACCGATTGCAACCGATGAGCGCATTGTTGTGGTTGTTGGCTAACCGTTGACTTTGCACCTTCAATGAAACGCACAGTAAACTTAATATAGGTGTGTCGTCACGGGTTCGCAGTTACGCTGGCATCAGGGGGTTTTAGAGTGTAGATGGAGCAGTATTCTCCCCCTCCTATCATGAAAGTTTGCAATTAATTTTTTTTAAAAATGTTTCTTAAAATTAGTTGAATAAACAAGAGGAAACTTATGAACATTGAGGGCCTCCTCTGGAATTTGGTTCAGAGGTTTTGCTCACTCTCGGACAAATGTTCTTTTGGTTTGCAGTAGCGCTGGCAGAGGGTTTTAAATGGATTAGTATTCTTTCCTTCCTCCTGAAATTTGGCTAATGCCAATTTTTTCGAAAATGTTTGCTAAAATTCATTCTCAGAATCGGGCTTAATGGTGGAGCTGCGCAGGTGTCATAGAAGATGCCTCTCTAATTTGAGACGTATATGATGCATCTTTAGAGAATGTGACAAATTGAGGAATCTCCCATGATACCTGCGTTGATATTACGATCTTACCGTTACAGTAGTTTTCAGTGGCGTAGCGTGCAATTTGGCAACGCTGTACTGTGTCCATTTAAAACCATGTAAAAGGTCGAATTCGAAGGTGTTCGCCGAACACCCAGTAGTTCGATCTTTTTTATGGGTTCAAATGGACAAACTGCAAAGTCGCCAAATTGCACGCTACGCCACTGATAGTTTTGTGAGTTTATTATTGAATTTAAGACTTTTTTGGTTTGCTTTTTGTGATTTTTGCTAGTTTTTACATAAGATTGGACTATTTATTGGCTTATATAAAAAATTTGCAAGAGCCCTAAAATGGGACCACGTGAAAAGTGCCGTCTTAAAGAGGGGATAAAGTCAAACTATGTGGAAAATCGCTTCAAGAGAATAGTGGCCAAGTTCAAATTGACCTCTGCTTTACAATCCTATACTCGACCAATATAATTTCTAACAGAGTAAACATATCAGTAATCAGCGTAAATCCTTCATCAAGATTATCTACAAATACCATGTTCTACCGAAGACGAAGGCTCCGGATTACTCCTGAATCAGAGGTGCCGGAAATTATTGCGGATCATTCTGAATGTAGCGAGTGTTTTCCTGTTGACTCATTGACTAATGACAGCAGATCTACATCCATGAAAGTTTATTTACCTACAGTTTTAATACATTAACTTTTACGAGAACAAAAGACAGAGTCGCAAAATAACGCTGACCTTTTGCAAGTCTGTTAATATTTACTCAACTTAAAATCAAAAAAGGTGAATTGATTAGTTGCCGATTGGTGCTGGTTTTGTGCAATTTGCTCGAGAAACCAACTAAACAGATCCCATCAATCCAGTGGCGGACTCAGGATTTGGTGGGGGGGGGCGGCTAAAAAAGTCAAAGATTCTTAATCAATTTTTTTAGCATCACAAAATTCAGAGTGCGGCGTTTATTCAAAGACCAGCCCGGAAATTTATCTACTCTCGGTTTGGGGGGGGGGGGGGGTGTTTCAGCCTGATAACCCCCCTTTGGGTGCGCCACTGCATCAATCTATGTTTTCAGTGATATGTGGCTTCAGTTTGTATATTTGCCAGTAGTGACTCCTGATTTACGATTGTATTCACTAATTCACCATTTTAACTTTTTCGCCTTTCAGCATTTGGAATGAATTCAATTCTCCGATTGGTTTTAAACCGAGCCCACGAAAATTGATATTTTTGCATTTACTCAAATGGGGGAAACGATCATCGATTTTTCATACTAATTTCGATCTGAGATCTAGCAACACTGCTATAAATAATTTGGACCAAAATTCCGATTCCACCGGATTGATCTACTCACTTTTATGTTGTGAGTACAGCTTTTTAATAGCCATGTTTACGACTTTCGATCTCACTGTTCCTTTCGTTTTATCCCTCGGAACTTCATCCGTTGTTTACACCCTGCTTTTACTTAAAAGGAGCGAAATTCCGCGGACCAGAACAACGCAAGGAACCGTAGCGGCTGAAAAGAACACAAGAGTCACACTTCCACGAATAAAAATACAGAAAACGGGCAGGGAAAGAAAACAGGAAATGACCTTGAAGAAAAGAAAACAATCTCAATAAACCAATGACATCGATTATCGAGAGACTATTAATTCGACGGACTATTCGTTTCCGCAATTAATCATTTCGGGATTTACCAAAGCTCTGCCGATTATGACAAAGACACAAGAAAATATACGTATCTTCATAAGTTGTATACACACGCACGTACACAGTACGTCTCATAAGTTGTCGTCAACAGCTTTGAAATCGGCCGGGAAGTTTTGAGTTATGCAATCCGTCAACGGATGGGTTAGAGTATATTTTTTGATTGTTCATCCATACAATCATATTAAGCTTTAATCCTGTTTTGAAGACACTTCATAGGTACAATTTATGGAAAAACCGATTCATCGATGAGACTCAGTTTTTTTAATGTAGTATTACATTCGATGACGGAAGAAAAATTCAAATCAGAATTACCCGTTTATCACGGGCTCAAAGTTTTGATTGGTCGTTGAGTGTATAGGTCAAAATACAGAAGCGTTTTCTTGACTTCCCAAACGTTTAGTAGAAACAATTGACTTCTGCAGTTTTTCCGACTTGTTTGATATAATTAGAGATCGGTCCTCCCACAGAAGTGTGGGAGATTTTTTTTTTTTTTTTTTTTTTTTTTTTTTTTTTTTTTTTTTATATAAGGTTAGGGGGTGAGCAGTAAGCACTAAAAAAAAGCGACAGTCATAATACCAGACTATTACCAGAAGCACCACGATATGTGAACGACAGAAAGTCTAGTTCTTTGACCAGAAAATTCTGGTGTTAGCACCAGAATATGATCATACAACTAGAATATCATAAAAAATATCAAGAACGATGATACAAACACTAGAGTTCTGATAATTATACTATCCTTTACATAGGTTCACAAATTCTCATGCTTCTGGTACCTAATCTTTTTTTTCAGTGAGGGTTTTCGATGAAAATAGTTATCAAAAAAGAATAAAATAATGCAGAGTGTTAAAGGTTTTAAAATAAAAAACTTATGGAATTCATTCGCTGGACAAGAAGAATTCTTGTGGAAAATTCTCGTGTCTTAGAGTGGCCTTTTCCCTGTAGATCGTTCCGATAAGGAAGCGAGGACTTTGGAAACACACTGTAAACGCAAGACGTAAGCCGCGACCGACGTCCCAGCTGATTTCCGGAGATGATTGACAAGCCACATATCGCGCTTTGGGTCCCGCGCGCGCGCGCGTGCACACAATTTTCGCATCGCGACGGAGCAAGCGTCTCGCTGCTACGAGTGCGTACATCTTTTTTATTTGATTTGACTAATCCCGCTATTATTAAGGCTCCCCGCTTGGCTGAGGTACGGACGGACAGACGGGTGCCTGGAGACGATATGCGTTGATTGGCCATGTTGGTGTATATATTCTGAATAGTGTACATACATACACATACATAGAGTATTATGTACATAAAGAATATGTAGCCATTGTTTTGCCGCGAAAACGCTCTTGTGCTCAGTTTGGATGTCAAGGATCCGTACATTTAAAAAGGAAACAAATAAGCTATTGCATACGAAGAAGTTCATGATCATGAAAGTGATTACTCTCTCACACTACCATGTTCGCGTATTTTCTTTCTCTCTTCATCTCTCTCTTTCTTTCGTACGAAATTAAGCGCAGTCACTGTATTCGCAGGCGGTTTCTTTGGTCTCTTACATTCACACCAATTGTAAAGCAAGACTCAGGAGCGCGAGGGAAAACAGACTAACGAGCAGACCTGCCGTATTGGTGGGCTTTGAATCGCTGATAAGGCTCAGGGCTCTCAAAACGTCCCCTGTGCTCTTCCAGGGCACCGCCAATGGATTTTTAAATGGGAAAGCAGACTTACGAGCAGACCTGTCGTTTTGGTGGGCTTTTAATCGCTGATAAGGCTCAGGGCTCTCAAAACGTCCCCTCTGCTCTTCCGGAGCACCGCCAATGTAATTTTAAATGGGAAAGCAGACTTACGAGCAGACCTGTCGTTTTGGTGGGCTTTTAATCGCTGACAAGGCTCAGGGCTCTCAAAACGTCCCCTGTGCTCTTCCAGGGCACCGCCAATGGATTTTTAAATGGGAAAGCAGACTTACGAGCAGACCTGTCGTTTTGGTGGGCTTTTAATCGCTGACAAGGCTCAGGGCTCTCAAAACGTCCCCTCTGCTCTTCCGGGGCACCGCCAATGTAATTTTAAATGGGAAAACAGACTTACGAGCAGACCTGTCTTTTTGGTGGGCTCTTAATCGCCGATTGGGTACAGGGCTCTAAAAACACCCCCTCTGCTCTTCCGGGGCACTGCCAATGTAATTTTAAATACGAAAACAGACTTACGAGCAGACCTGTCTTTTTGGTGGGCTTTCAATCGCTGACAAGGTGTAGGGCTCTCAAAACGTCCCCTCTGCTCTTCCGGGGCACCGCTAATGTAATTTTAAATGGGAAAATAGACTTACGAGCAGCCCTGTCGTTTTGGAGGGCTCTTAATCGCCAATTCGGAGCAGGAGTCTAAAAACACCCCCTCTGCTCTTCCGGGGCACCGCCAATGTATTTTTAAATGGGAAAACAAACTTACGAGCAGACCTGTCGTTTTGGTGGGCTTTTAATCGCTGACAAGGCTCAGGGTTCTCAAAACGTCCCCTCTGCTCTTCCGGGGCACCGCCAATGTAATTTTAAATGGGAAAACAGACTTACGAGCAGACCTGTCTTTTTGGTGGGCTCTTAATCGCCGATTGGGTGCAGGGCTCTAAAAACACCCCCTCTGCTCTTCCGGGGCACCGCCAATGTATTTTTAAATGGGAAAACGAACTTACGAGCAGACCTGTCGTTTTGGTGGGCTTTTAATCGCTGACAAGGCTCAGGGCTCTCAAAACGTCCCCTCTGCTCTTCCGGGGCACCGCCAATGTAATTTTAAATGGGAAAACAGACTTACGAGCAGACCTGTCGTTTTGGTGGGCTTTTAATCGCTGACAAGGCTCAGGGCTCTCAAAACGTCCCCTCTGCTCTTCCGGGGCACCGCCAATGTAATTTTAAATGGGAAAACAGACTTACGAGCAGACCTGTCATTTTGGTGGGCTTTCAATCGCTGACAAGGTGTAGGGCTCTCAAAACGTCCCCTGTGCTCTTCCGAAGCACCGCCAATGTATTTTCAAATGGGAAAGCAGACTTAAGAGCAGACTTATCGTTTTGGTGGGGCTTTTAATCTTTAACAAGGCACAGGGCTCTCAAAACGTCCCCTCTGCTCTTCCGAAGCACCGCCAATGTATTTTCAAATGGGAAAGCAGACTTAAGAGCAGACTTGTCGTTTTGGTGGGCTTTTAATCGCTAACAAGGCGCAGGGCTCTCAAAACGGCCACTTTGCTCATCCGTTGAAGCGGGGAAGAGGAGAGGCGGGAAAGAGGGACTTCCATCGCAAAGTCGTCTATTCCCTCTTTTTAATATCTCCATTCAAAAGACGTATCTATAAATAGCGAACTCTTTCGCAAGTTGGCGTTCGATTACAGTAAATGCTGGTTTTAGAGCCGGTTGTAGGAGTATAGGAGAAGAAACAAACAACAAAAAGAACAAAATCAAAAATAAAACAAAAGATAGGAATATAGAAAAAGGGACACTTTGATAAACGTATGCATCTGTTCAACAATGATTTGATAAAGGCTTTGACGTTTACCGCCGCTTTCTTGTTGATAAATGTAGCAAACAAGTATACATGTAATAGAGTCTAGCTCTTCAAAAGCTACGAATTAATTTCAGGGTAACAATAGTTACTAAAGTATTCGCGACGAAGTGCCATGCGGATTGCGGAACTGCAACTTAATCATTCTACGTCAGCAGTGGCAGCTCGTGTTATTTGGCAACCCTGTCCCCTTTGCCATTTGAACCTAGGCAAAAGTATCGTTATTATTAAATAAGTATCAATTATTTTATTTGTGTTTAGAAGGAGTGAATCCGTTACTGCCACATAGCACGAACCACCACTGTTCTAAAACTTTACATCGTCCAAATTTATTTCGAGTGCCGACCGCTGCCCAAAATGTTTAATAGAATTTCTTCAGTGACGCAAGATGTTAAGTTGGTAAAAATGTCTGTTCCAATGCACATGACCCTGAAAGTTATGCAAAAGATGCACGTAGATCCACTGTAACGTAGAAATGCATTTGTAATATTGCGGAAGCAGCGTTTGTGAATTCAGCTCCAAGTTTTAATGTCAATTAGCATGTACTTATTAAACGATGGCTAATCCTGCTGAGGCTAGAACTTTCTTTGTTGCATTAAATTCTCTGATTCTCGGGATATGGATAGAAAATCTCCGATACTTTCGTTGTAAGCACCAGATTTATCTGCGGTCCACGGATTTTGTACCCACCAGAGGCGGCTCGTGCTATTAGGCAACTCTGTTTTTCCGCCATTTGAATTTATGCACAATAATCGAATGCCGGTGAAGCGCTGCTTCAGTATCGAATCGATTGTTTTACACAGAATCAAACGCAGGAAAAACAGTGTTGCCAAACAGAACAGCACTAGCCGCCACTGGTACCCACCTCGAGAAAAGGTTGAAAAAAAAGATACAAGATTAAGCTCGAAAACCTAATCTTGTGCGATCATGAAATAAAATGCACCAAATGGATTTATTAATAAATCATTTTAATTATTATCGCTATTAACAATTATACATAATTATTGTCTTTACAGTATCACCACTCTCAGCGGGTATGAAGGTGTTTTTATATGAGTATACCTATTATGTTTTATGAGATAGTTTTCCTCCGATAATCAGGCCTAGTTTTAACCGGTGACCCAATTCGAGTTTTTTTGGGTATTTATATAAGCTGGAATAGTTGACCTGAGATTGAATTATGGTATGCCAATATCCAAAGTTTCCATTTGCATTAAATTCATTCGTAATGTTGAATTTATCATTTGCGCAGCATTGCGACCGATAGATGTATGCGTGAAACAGTGGCGTAGCGTGCAATTTGGCAACGTTGCAGTGCATTCGTTTAAACCCATGCGAAAGATCGAACTACTGGGTGTTCGGTGAACACCTTCTGATTCGACCTTTTTCATGGGTTTAAATGTACACGTTGCAACGTTGCCGGATTGCAAGCTATACGCCACTGGCGTGAAAAGAAAAACAAAACTATAAACACTCATCAACAAAGTTGTTTTCATTCTGAGGATTCTTGTCTGCGCATGAGTGGGCAAGAGTGAGAATTCTCAATTCCCGAAAACAATTTAGGGTTTGTTTTTCCTTCGTGTGAGAAAAGTCGTTAGGAATTCCCGCATCTATAACGCGCAACTTAGAGACTACGTTACCGTCATTTTTCTCAGGATCCCTAAGTTTTATGACATCACGGAGTTTATAAACTAATGGCGTGATTTACAATTTGTACACGCGTAGTGTGATGAATATATGCCTCCCTACATTAACACGCAAATGAAAATTCTAGCCTAGCTATTAAAATAACAAATTATACGCATGAAACTTTGGTGTAAATGTGTGCCAGGTTGCAATTTTTAAGCCTTGCAAAAGATCAATTCCAGTTTTGTGTAATGTTTTCAGTGCGTATAGGATTTAAATTTTCTAGACAGGTATAAGCTTACTATGGGGCTCCCTACCATTATGTGCCCCCCAACGCTACTAAGAGATGGTTCAAGACATGTTTTTTGAAAAACATTTAAAATATAATCTCTTCGTGCAGATATATTTTGTCGAGCGGCAGCCAGCTCATGAATTGCGATACATCGATTTCTTTTTTTCTATTTCTATATACAAACTATGCAAAAGTATCATATCTTTGTGATTCACATCACCGAACTAAAATTAATTTTCTAGTATCGCTAGAAATTGTAGGATCTGGTTCGTCCATCGTCTCAAACCCGGGCGCCAAAACTATTTCAACCAATGGCTTGAATGGATCCGTCACAATTTTCGGCAGCAACAAGAAATTTTAATTACGGATTAAGGGGAGAAGGAGGTCATATGTTAAACCATGTTAAATATGCTTCCCTTCTGGTGCATTTTTCTCAGGAACTATTTGACCTACAAGACTGCAATTTTGCATGAAGTTGTGTATGAGTGTTGGCTATAAGCAGGACTAGGATTTTTAAAATTCATTGAAAACTTTTTTTTTTTTCAAAGTTGAAAGTTTGGTTGATTTTTTCACATTTTTTTGAGCTTTGAATGTCTATAAAATAAAAAGTAAAAGAGATACTCAAAATATCCTAGTCCTGCTTATAGAGCTTGTTCTGAGGAAAATTTAAAAAAAAAATTATGAAAATAGCATTACTAGTTCCTGAGAAAAATGCACCGAAAGGTAAAAAAACCAGGTTTTTCAGTATCGCGAAAAGAAAAAACTACAAATCAGCTGACCTGATAAGGCTCTCTTCAACTTCAAAAATTCATTAAAAATTGATTTTTTTTCTAAACTATAGAATGTATCATATCATTTTAAACCTGAGAACGTCCTCTTTCAAATGAAATTAAAAACAAAAAAGCCATTTTTTTTTTCATTTCAGACCTCCTTCTCCCCTAAGCGCCCCCTCCACCCTTTCACCGGCAGATAAATATTTTCGTTTATGCATGGACAGACAGTTTCTAATTATTGACTGGAGCCCGTAGGTAACCAATTTACTGATTGGTTAGAGAAGACAGCCAGAAAGAATGACGCTGCCGCTTTGTGCATTTTAAATGAAATTTTTGTGCCATTTGGCAACGTTCCTCCCCCTTTAAACACATTGAATAGGTCGACAGGTCTAGTCATCGCCGATGACCGGAGCATTCGATTTTTTCAGTGAGTTTAAACGGAGAAAGCACATCGTTGCCAAATGTCGCGCTTCGCTACTGCCTCGGATTGACCAAAAGATTACACACCTTATTAGTTCAGTTTATGACTTTAATAGACAAAAAAACTCGCATCTGTAATATTTTCTCAGCGGTGGGATCACCACTCTTTTGTCTGATTGTGAGATTGAAATAAAGAGGCAAAGATTCAGTGAAAAAAAAAATTATCAAAATTCGCATAAATTTCGACCTTTTAGGCCCAATTTAAAACTTTCTATTTACACTTCTAGTTTTATATTACTCGTTAAAAATGTTCTCTGTGATGAAATGTTCTCTGTGAAATTGGTCTTGGAAGTTTGTAAATGATAAATTGTTGAGAGACTTACTTTCTGATTTTGGCCCTTTTTTGGGGGATTTCAGACCATAGTGCACCGTTAAATTATCAAAATATCCTTCTTTTTTTTTCAAAACGATGACTCTAGCGTTTAAGTAAAGAGTACAGATCAGAGCGTTTTATTGCCTTACAGGATACAATAAACTGAGCTGTGTAATATTTTGGTCAACTAGACATCATCGGTGAATGGGGCTCTTGCAAAATTTTGCTACGAGGGATTGAATAGTTGATTCTTGCATAAAAACGTGTAAAAATGACAATGAGTACACTGAAAAATCACGAAATTCACTCTCAGAATCGGGCGTAATGGCGGAAAGACGGAGGTATCATGGGATATTCCTATACCTAAAATGAGACATATCTCAGTGTTTCCGTAGAGAAAGTGACAGATTATAGACAGGAATCTCCCATGATGCCTGCGTTGAAGCGCCATTACGATCCTACCGTTACAGCAGTTTTGTGAGTTTATTACTGAATTTTAGACTTTTTCGGTTGATTTTCGTGATTTTCACTGGTCATTCCATCAGAATGGACTATTTATATTTGCTTATACACGGAAAAAAACTACGGTGAAAATAACCATACGGATACCTGATTTTGGCACCTGCTAGAAGTTATAGTAATGTTAACCAGAAGTAAACTATGTTTTGACTAGGTACTAGGTGATGCTACCTGATTGCATGTTGAATTTACTCAAAGTATCGGTAAATGTATCATACTTCTGGTCAAGTTTACCATAACATCTAACAGGTGCCAAAATCAGGTATCCGTATGGTTATTTTTACTAATCTTTTTTTTCCGTGTAGCAATTTAAAAGTTTGCAAGAGCCCCTCATTGAAAAAATTTCATTGAAAATATACACAAAATGGCATCTGTGCAGGGAAAATGTTTTGAAAACACAAAATCAACAGCATATTATGAAGCGATGCGTCCGGTTGCAGGGCAAATATAATATTTTTTGGATTTGGAATGGAATGAGCCCACTTGGATTATTGCGTCTGAAAGAACCGGTTCTTGCGCAACATCCAGGGACTTTGATCGAGGCTCCACTGTGCGATTATGTTGGCCGATGACCGGCCGATCTGCCTCTTCGTCTCCTTTGGAACGCCTGACCAAAATTCCGTGGTTGGGGGAGTCCCCGGCCCACGCTCCGCACAGAGAGGAAAATCAAAATCAAAACTTGTAATCTCAATAATTAGCATTTTTTGAAATTGGAAAAAAAAATTGGAGACTTTCTTGCTCGTCTTCGTAGGTAGGGGCATGAGAGAAAGTATTGTTATCATGAAAATTCGGAAGTTGGGGGGTCTTTTTCCATATCATGAAAATTCGGAAGTTGGGGGTCTTTTCCCATTTCTTGGCAAAGGGTTCTTTGATTGGGAACCACTTTCCAATAATGTTTTTCTTGAAAATAACTCCTGCTTCCACGTATCAAACCCTCAAGCAAAATCAGTTTCAATTTATCACTGGTCCTCATGCTTACATTTCAAACAGTAGCGCGGCGTGAAATTTGGAAATGATGTACTTTCTTCATTTAAATTTACTTTAAAAAAAAAAAAAAAAAAAAAAACGAATGCTTTGGTCATCGGCGATGACAAAAAGTTTCGACCTTTCTAATGTGTTTAAAGGGAAGAGAGGAATCGTTGCCAAATTGCGCGCCATCGCCACAGATTTAAAATTGATGAAAGTTGAGACATCGACAACGCGATCAATAATTTTTTTTGAAGAAATGATTCAATCAGAAGAAATAAACAGAGGACAGGAGAAAACGTAATCTGTTCACATTTAGAGGTAGTAGTAGAGGTCATCACGTGTGTCCTATCTCTGTTATTTTCTAACACAAACGTCATTGGCGGATTCATCTGGAATCTGTCCTTCTCTCTCTCCTCCTATTATATCGCGTGTGTTAGAAAAGGACCTAGACCAACCCTTTGAATACCACAACCGAGTTATTCGTTTGAGTAACTCGAACTCTCTTTGACAGTCAAAACTACTCCAAAACTACTTGTTAACAGTTGCAAAATGATGGCTAATCTAGCACCTTCAATTGCCGGGATAGGCAAAACGAAGACAGTTGAGTACGAATATTTAACTACCCACTAAAGAGCTAACTGTACCATTGATTTTTTTCTGGTAACCAGAGTTGAAGTTAAAGTCTTAAAAGTTTTTCGCATTTTGCACCAGACATTTTCAGACTAGATAAATTATATAATTAAATAAATAAATAAATATAAATTATATAACCTTTGGCTTTATTGTATAATTTATATAGTCTTAAAGTTAAAGGGTCAAGGGCAGTCACGTGATTTTCACCCCCTCTTCTATCCTTTTCTAACGCATGTGTTCTAATGGGAAATGAGAAAGAAGGAAAATCTCTGGATCCACTAGTGACAAACGTTCTAATATAGGAGAAGAGGCATAAAAGAAAAAACTCTTGAATCTGCCTCTGATATGTTCATTAAGACTACTGAGCGGCGCCACGTGCTTCGGCCTCCTGTTATTGCACTTGAACGCATCAAAAGGTGGAATGAACTTTAATTGAATGGCGGGACGAGGAAGGAAACCACAAAAAAAAAGTGACGGCTCCTAGACAAACGGGTTGAAAAAAACACACACAAAAAACAAATAACTATGAAGAAAAAAAAACAAAACAAAACAAAATCTACGATGAAAGACAAAACGGAACCGTTTTAGGTTACGGTCTACGACTTATAGCGTGGATGCTAAGAATTTCCAAACTTTTTTCCTGTTTCTCGAAGTCATTAAAACTTTTTTTTCCCCATAAAGGAATGCATCTCATAGCGTAGATTGCTTAGATTGATGAAGGAAATCAGCCGAGGATCAAAATGTATACTTTGGAGAGTGCTTTCCGTCACGTATTCTTTATACGTTTGCGTTTGGATCGCACAAAAGCTGTTCGGGAATTCCGATTCTCTTCGAACTGCGTTGACCTCACATCTAGTTTCCATTCGAAGAGAAAAGCCGTATATATATACAGTGACGCATCACAAACACAAAGCGGTAGGTATATCATATTACACTAGGGAATCCACGCGGGTCTGCGGCAAACTTTCGTTGCAGCGATTTTGAGTGATATTTCTGGGGGTGAAATGACGAAAAAAAAAAAAAAAAAAAAAAAAAAAAAAAAAAAAAAATTACAACGTTCGAACTTGAAATATTTGACATTTTCTCCTGCAACAGAGCTGCATCAACTTATCGATAAGTAGAGGTAGGGACCCCCGGATCAGTGTGAAGGGTCCCCTTTATCGGTGTACTTAGAGGCCCCAGAATCAGTGCGAAGCGAAGGGCCCCCTTTATGAAATCCGTAACCGTCCCCCTTAAAACGGAACTAATACTACAGCGATTTGAGATAACTGATTAATCTTTCTTCCATTTAAAACGATATAAAATAATCGATTTTAACTTTACTACTTTAAACTTTACCATAATTGAAAGTGAAAGTAGAATATTTAATAATACTGGATATACTAGAATCGTTAAAATTACCCGAGCTTTTTTCAAAAGCGCAACTGATGGAGGGGTTGGTCAAATGGTCATCGCCCGCAAATCCCCGAACTTTTTTGCGAAAAAGGTCAATTTTGGCAATTATTATATCCTAACTCCCGCCTCTCTTTTGCAATAGAGAATTAGCTGGTTTTTTGGGGGGGGGGCACCCAGAGCACCTTTATCTTCAAAACAATAGATTTTTCGGCTACGCTCCTGCATATTTTTATCCGTATAAAGAGCCGTTTATTCTTTATACGAGCTGGTTTCAATCTTTCAACTTCTTTATTTCCGGAACTAGAATGTCAACAATTCACACGCGTTTAAAATAATATCCCGCATCATGATATGCCATAATCGCGCCGCATTATAGAGTCATTGTTGTCGAATTACTGTGAAAAATTCGCATACTTCTCTTTTACATTATTGTAAACTAGGCGGACTTTTTTTCTACACCTGGCAACCGGTGCTCACGAATTCCCAGCTATGCATGCAGTCCACGTACTTACGAGCGTCTGTGCCCACCCACCCCATATCGCATCGGATCGTTTATTTTGTTTGTTTTTTTTTTTTTTTTTTTTTCTCAGGCATTGCGGGAAGGTCATGCAGTTTTAAATCTTAAGTCCCCATGTCATCTCTTTGCTCCACACTATAAGCATTGTGAACATTTGAGTAGGGTGTCCCAGAATGAATCTACATACAGTGGCGGCTCGTGCAATTTGACAACAATGGATCCTCTCCATTTAAACCTATGTAAAGTAATCGATCTTTAGGAGGTGCATTGCACCCGCAAGAAATCGATACATTTACACAGGTTTAAATGGCAAAACAAATGGTTGCCAAACTGCACGAGCCGCCACTGCCTATATATCACCCGATTTAAAAGAGTTATTGACGTCACATGGTAATAAATACAGTGACTGTGTACAATCTAACAACTTATATTTTGTCCATTTGAACCCGTGAAAAAGATCGAACTAATTAGTGCATATTGAACACCCTCAAATTTGACCTGTTGTTTGTTGTTTGGGTTTAAATAGACGATTATACGCCTCTATACTGCAAGCAAAGTTTCATAGAGCTGCCGATTTGTGTATAAATGGCAATTCTCAACTCACCGATAGTTCGGCCGGTCGGAGAAAGATTACAATGTTCATTGTTCTTTGTTCAGTTCAATTGTATGGCTGTAACGCTCATAAATACTCTGCTCTGCACTCTTTTCTCAATCGACCGGAAGTAAAGAGCGAAAAATACTATCGAAGAGTGTGTTCATGCCTCTTCTTTGAGGTAAAAATATCTTTTAACTCCGGAAAAGTGCAAATAATGACTATCTCTTTCCTCCTTTTTGCACCATTTTCTACTATAGTACTACACAAATCTTACTCACAAAACTATTACAAACCGGAAGAAAGCATGGCTTTCATATAACCGGAGTTGAAATGAAAATTTCTTACGGTGTACATTTGTACAGTGATATGTTTTTTTAAACACCCGGTGACTACCCTGCAGTCTCTTGCTTAGAGAGAAAAAAAAGAAAAAAATGTGCGTCATATCATCAATCATCTCTCATAATCTTTCGTTAAAATCCTTCAGCTAGCCCGAACACGTACATTAAACTAAAAAGTAGGGAAACTTCCTTAATGCACTTTGTGCCTATTTGCGCAATTCGATGCACTTTTCTGCACGATCCGAGTTCGAGCATCCGTACTAACACAAACCGCGCGCCAAATAACAATGAGATTCGCGTGTCGCGCCGCTCTGCGCACTATGCTCTGAGATTGGGGAAAAAATTGGAAAAAAAAATCTGTGAAAAAAGTAATCAAAAATCATCGTTTCCAACATTTTAGGGTTCGTTAAAATATTTCTAGTCACATTTCTAGGTTTAAATGACTTATTTAAAGTGTTCTCTGGCATAAACATTAGTATTGAAGGTTTATGTAAACAATAAAGTGGTGTGAGAAATTCAGAGCTGCCGTTTTGCGTATAATTAATGACATTTTTCAATTCACCGATGCTTTCACCGGTTGAGAAAAGATTACACAATTCAGTTCAGTGTATGACTGTAATGCACGAAAATACTCGCATCTGTAATCTTTTCTCCACCGTTGGAGTCGTCGCGATTACTTTAAAAAAAACTTGTGGGTATTGTAATAATTTAACAGCGAGTGCATCGATTAAGAAAAACTTACAGATCAGAGTATTTTCGTGGAGTATTGTCATACTCTGAACTGAAGTATGTAAGTAATATTTTCTTAACCCGTGGAATCATCGGTGAATGGGGCTCTTGCAAACTTTTGCTACAGGGGATTGAAGAGTTGATTCTTGCATGAAAAAACCTGTCAAACAGACGATCAGTACACTAAAAAATCACGAAATTCACTCTTAAAATCGGGCTTAATGGCGGAAAGACGCAGGTATTATGGGAGATTCTCATCTAAATTGAGAGCTATCTGTTTCCTTTGAAAAAGTGACAAATTAGCCAGGAATCTCCCATGATACCTGCGTTGAACCACCATTACAAACTTGCCGTTTTAGCAGTTATGTGAGTTTATTTCTATAAATTTTACACTTACTTCATTCAATTTTCGTGATTTTTGCTGGTTTTTACATCAAATTGGACAGTTCATTTGCCCATAGCAAAAGTTTGCAAGAGCTCCATTGAAAAGTGCCGTTAATGAGGCTCTTGCAATCTTTTGCTACAGGGGATTGAAGAGTTGATTCTTGCATAAAAACCTGTGAAAATGACGATGAATATACACTAAAGAATCACAAAATTCACTCTCAGAATCGGGCTTAATGGCTGAAAAACGCAGGTACCTATTATGGGAGATTCCTATCTAATTTGAGACATACCACTGAGTTTCCTTATAGAAAAAGTAAGAAATTAGACAGGAATCTCCCATGATACCTGCGTTGAACCACCGCGCCATTACGAACTTGACGTTTTAACAGTTATGTGAGTTTTTATGACTGAATTTTAGACTTTGTCAGAGCGATTTTCGTGATTTTCGATGGTTAATTATTACATCAGATTGGCTTATTCATTTGCCCGCAGCAAAAGTCTGCAAGAGCCCCATTATACGCAAAACGGCAGCTCCGGAGAAATTTTGTTTGCGATTTTTTGCCACTTTTTGGATGATCTTAGACCATAGTGCTTCGATAAGGCAAAGTACGCGCTACGCACTTGTGTACAATATACATATATATTACAAAGCGCAACTGTAGCTCGCGATGTATTGCATGCGCGGGCGGGTGGCCTGGCGCGGCGGCGCGCGCGTCACCGTCAGTCGGCACAGTAGACACGGCCGAAGACGCGGGGACCTTGAGCCCTTGACCCCTGTGGGAATCGGTTGAGTTGAGAGTTTGAAGTTACGTGCTCCCATTATTCGCTGCTTTTCATTCACAGTGGCTCCGACAATGCAAGCCGGTGGTTCCGAACCCCGGATATCTTCTCGCTCAAGGATTTGAGCTTCGGCGAAATGTCAACGATAGTGTCTCTATAACGTCTCTGTTTCGAATTCTCACGAAACTGCAATGGGGCTCTTGCAAACTCACGGGGGGGAAAAAAAACTACGGTGAAAATAACCATACGGATACCCGATTTTGGCACCTGCTAGATGTTATGGTAATGTTAACCAGAAGTATATTATGTTTTGACTAGGTACTAGGTCAATTGCGGCTCGTGCAATTTGGCAACCATGCAAATTTTCCATTTAAACTTATGCAGAAGTATCGATATCTTGGGGGTGCAATTGCACCTCCTGAAGATCGATTGTTTTACATAGATTTAAATGGAGAGAATCCGTTGTTGCCAGATTGCAAGCGCCGCCACTGTACTAGGTGATATTAACTGATTGCATGTCGAATTTACTCAAAGTATCCGGTAAATATACCATATTTCTGGTCAAGTTTACCATAACATCGAGCAGGTGCCAAAATCAAGTATGCATATGGTTATTTTCACTAAGGTAGGTGACCCAAAGGTGGCCCGGCTATTAAGGTGGCCCACCCCCGTTTATTTCCGTTAGTTTCGTGAATTGACAATAGATGGCGTTAGTGCTGAGTAACAGGATGCTATTGCTTCCCCCATACCAAAAATCAAGAGTGTCGGGTGATTAAGTCGGTGCGGAAAAGGGTGATCACCATTTAGGCAGGCCTTCTTACAATTTTCACGTTATTAAACAAGCGTAAAAGCTAAGCCTATAAACTAATTTAATCTGGACTTGTTATACATTTTTTAAATGATTATTTACCCCTCTTTCATGAGTCATGATCATCTTTTCGTAAACTTTACCTGTTTTGACGATATCAGCAAATATTTGTGCAAACACGTGGTTTGACTGGTGCACCTAAAGTGGCCCGCTCGCTTTTGTAACTGTTTATAATACCTACGATAGGTGAAAAATTAATTTTAACGAATAATAGGCCGGTATCATTAGCATAAGGATTCAAAATGCACAACTGGACCAAAAAAGAGTAAAGAAAAATAAAAAATTCCGTTTAATATAAATTTTCACGGAAAATATGAAAAATAAGCTTTTTCTCCCTCTATTTTATTTGCACTCACTGGTGCTTATGGTTCCCTTTGACTCCCTGATGGCCACTAAATTAAGTTCATAATTCCTGTAATGGTAATTAGTAAAGATGAACTAATTAAGTACTATCACAGCTAATTAATTACTATTAAAAACCATTTTTGGAATATTATCAGCAATTATAAATGGGAAAATTATTGATAAAAAAATGAAAAAATGTAAGGAGGCCAAAAAGGGTTAAAGCCCCTCTTTAACATTCTAACTTTATCATTATCATTGTAATATTTGATTGAACAAAGATATTGGTTCCATCTGTGAACGATACTATAACATTTGAATGCGTATTAATGAAATTTAGTAGGGGGTGGCCACCTTAGGTGCATCAAAAATATGAGGGGTGGCCACCTTAGGTGCACGTTTTGCGCGATGTCAAAACCCTACTTTTTTTCAAATGCAAAAAAAAGCCCAAAAACTAAACAAATTTAAAAAAATGAAATCAGTATATGATAGCCAACTGTCTAAAGAGTAAATTGACGTATTTCGTTTTTTCTCTCTCTTATGCCTTATTAGTGCAAATTGACTCCAAGCTTAGGTATGGCCACCTTTGGGTCACCTACCTTAATCTTTTTTTTCCGTGCTTTTGCTGTAAGCAAATAAATAGTTCAATCTTACGTAAAGACCAGCGAAAATCACGAAAATCACACTAATTAAGTCTAAAATTCAGTAATAAACTCACATAACTGCTATTTAACGGCAAGATGGCGATGGCGGTTCGACGCAGGTATCATGGGAGATTCCTGTCTAAAATGTCACTTTCTCTACGGAAAAACAGAGATATGTCTCAATTTAGATAGGAATCAATCTCTCATGATATCTGCGTCTCTCCACCACTAAGCCCGATTCTGAGAGTGAATTTCGTGATTTTTTACTATATTCATCGTCATTTTTACTGGTTTTTATGCAAGAACCAACTCGTCAATCCCCCATGGCAAAAGTTTGCAAGAGCCCCATTTGAGTTTGAATTTTACATGAAATACAAGAGAAAAACGCAAAATAAAAAAAATAAAATAAAAAATCGGCACTCGCGGAGTTTTTATGGATCTTTGAGTTCAAAATTAAAAAAAAAAAATTATTAGGAATCAAAGTTTTAATTTCGGAAGGAAATTGTGCCGTCATGAGCTCAATGAGTGCGAATGAGACTACAGACTAATCAGCTGCCTCACTCGCACTCATTGGAGTTTAAAAGTCTTAAAGAGTAATCTGATCAGAAATCCGTAAAAATAAAGGATGATTCAAAGCTATCTTCTAAATTATATGCGTTTATCTAATCGATTATTTAATGACGCAAAATAAATCGACGATTGGTGAAGACGCGCCACAATCACGTCACTTTACTGATTGCAAAATTTAGGTGGGCGGATTTTATTTTTTTCTATTTCAGACAACGCTCGCGGTTTGCGGTGGCAAAGAAAATGTCAACAAGTCGCCACTGATTAACCGCAAAAGCGCGCCCGGGACGAGTGAGAATAGTTAAATAACAATCTGTATAACCTCCTCTAATGAGCTTGTTAACAGTTTACTTTGGCGTCTCTCTCATCTTCCGTCACTATTATCACCCGGCAATTAGTTACCGCGCTTAATTGAACTGTGGGGTCTGTGGGGATAATGGTGGCGAGTGACGAGGGAGTTTTGTTAACCGCGCCGATCACCGTAAATATAACCTTTGTTGATTCCATGCATGCGCAGTTTATGCAAAGAGTAAGTACCTGAAGATGCATTTCAATGTCACCGGAGAAACTTCTTTTATTTATAACAAAGAGAAAATCCTCTCATCACGAAGTGAAAACCACTGACTGTAAAAATAGTTTTCGAAGAATGAAAACGCGAGAACTGAAAGTCATAAAGTCACGTATCTTAATTTTGGCCGACTTTGAGCCAATAAACAGCCAGTTTAGACGTAACATGTTGCAAGGTCACCCACACTGTTTGACCTTCATACTACCGAATTTTTTGTAACGATTTTGTAGGGGGGGGGGGGGGTCCTCTGGACATTAATTCAAACGCACCTTATTTTTAATATTTTTTTTTTTATTATTATTATTTAAATCTCACGAGATATTGATTAGGTCTTAAAAAAATGAATATTTAGAAAAAAAATGCCTAATAAGAGTTTTATTTTTCCTTTTATTTGTAAAAAAATCAGAAATTTTTATTTTCATTTATTTATTTTTTTGAGACATGTCTTGATGTTTGGCATGAGTAAATTTTACTATGCAGTCCCATTGAACAATTTTTTTCTTCAATTATTACAATCCAAGCCATTTGCATGAAATAAGAAAGAAAAAAAGAAAAAGTTTCTGCCGAGTCTGACAAACCCAGCACATATAGGTACTTTAGGCGTAAATAAAAGTATTATTATTATACGGGACAACATTTTAAAAATACATTTTTTTTATTTTTTTTAATGCACCGTTCTACATGTTCGTGAGAATGGCGTAAATATATATTCCGCAACTTTTTTCTTTATTCAAAATAAGATTAATAATAACAACAATTTAAAAAAATAGTAATTGCATAAGTCGTTAATGTTTGTAATTTATGAGTGCCCGGAATTTAGAGTCAGAAGAACAATTAATTATTACTAATCATCGCTCAAAAGTTTCAACGCAACATGCATTGACCAACAAACTATACATTCATCTAGAGTGTCATTGTGATTGTAAGTAACCTCTACATACGTATTCGATGAACTTGCAGTGGCTGCTCGTGCAATTTAGCAAGAATGTTTTTCTTCCATTTGACTCAATGTAAAACAGTCGAATGCTGATGAAGCGATCACTATCAAATCGATTTATTTCTATAAAATCAAATGCAGGACATTCATTGTTGCTAATCTGCACGAACCGCCTCTGGAAACTTGGAAGGTCTTTAGGTTTGGGTTTAGGTGTAACTTGTACCCTACCTTTTCTGATGTATTTTAGTTTCATCATTATTAAAAATTTGTGGGCAGAAAAGCTTAAAAAAATTCTTACTTGATAATTTTGATCACCCGTTGAAGTAAGAGAGTAAACGTACCTGCAACACACAAAAAAATCAAAATTTTACAGATCGGGGAAACATCGTCATAAATGTACATATTACGATACTGCGCAGAAAGAGGTAATTGCAAAATGGAATAGTCGAGCGGCGAGTTCAACAATCAAAATACAAGGGGAAAAATAAAGGAAAATTAACCTTAACCCTAACCTAAAATTCCTCATTGTCCTTGTCACGTTCGATATCGGACCCATTAGCTCCCCCCTCCCCCCACATATGGGTGTTGCGGCACGCAGGGTACAAAATTGAGGGAGGAGGACTCAAAAATGATGGCTCTTAACTTATTTTTATCTGAAGACAATACATATATACCAACCAAGAATCAATGTTTTTCAGCCCACATTTTAAAAAAAGGGGGGGCACGGGGGTTAGCCCCATGTTTCGCAATGCCCACGCTGCCACTCAAATTGTGTAGCTCGTTTGCGCTTACTTTTCTTACACGGCTGTTAAAGTCACTGACGGAAGTGCATTGTCTATCGAGGTATAATGAAGCATGTATTGTAGGGAACAAAAAGAATGTCAGATAATTCCTTGGATTTTGGCTTAGGTAGGCCACCTGCAATGCTACAGTTCAATGACTCAAGTATTGCAGAAAGCCTACCTCCAGGAGTCGTCTGACATTATTTTGTCTGGACTGTACGTATATGCGTACTATAGTACGTAAAAATTTCGGATGTGGAAAATCACGTTTTCAGATTATCAAGCTTAAGTAATCTCTTTTACAGAAGGCTTGTGGACTGTTTCAATCATTTTTTTTTTATTTTTTTAGCATAGTATGAAAAGAAATTCTTACAAATGTAAGCTGAAATTTTTTCAAAACCAGTGTTTTGTTTTCTCTGATAATAATAATAAAAAAAAAAAAAAAAAAAAAAATGACAAAATAAAATTGAATTCATAAAGTTCAGATATGATTTTGGATAGGCAAGCATGTAATTACAATCATTAAAAATAAAAACAAAACAAGAACAACAAAAAAACAATTTGTATCGTTATTCTGCGTGAAATAAATTAACTTTGGCTTTTGCAGTAAAATATAAACTTCACATATTATTACGCGTCGCTTTAGAAGTAAAGATAGTTTACGGAGGACATATGTGCGTGCCAGGCTTAGCAGATAGATGATAATCGAATTCAATGTTGCCAAATGTGTTGCTTAAGGCAGTACAATTACCCTAAGAAACAATGTAAAATATACGGATGTTAACCTGAATTTTGACAACACGGATCGAATTTATAGCGGGAAGTCCGGTCGAAAAGAAGGCGAAGAACAAAAGAAATATTAAATAAATCTCGGAACAAAATCCGAAGATGCGGCGCCATTTAATTTTATTTGATGCAGCCTGCCGATAAAAGTATGACCGTGGCTGAGATTCTGGAGGACAAGGTTTCGAATCTCAGTGCGTCAATTATTGAAAAGGAACAAATTACGCGTGCGCTCGAATCCATTGATTCTCTTACTATGCCTGCACTTTAATCAATGAAATTGCCGATCGTGAATGTAAGCGATAATCGTTTTCCTCCCATTTGACTTTATGCAGACATATGTCGATTATTTGGAATGTCATTCGTCAATCGAGTCTTTTCCATTGATTTTTATGGAGAAGATATCGATACATAGCAATTGCAGAAAACTATATATTGTCTGTTGCGCATTAACAGTTTGTTTTTTTCAAAAATAGAATTTAAAGTTTGAAAATTTTTGTGAAAAAAGTTAGTAATTTAGTTTGTAACCGAATTTTGGTTTATATCTCAAAAAATTAAGCAACCCTGGCAAACTCCTGAAACAATGCAACAAATTTAGCTTTTTTTTCTTCTTCTTCATTTTTTGTAGAATAAGTAACTTAATAAATATTGATTTAATACACACTCTTATAATCATGGTTAATTTGTTTAATTTAAATTTACTCTTATATCTAACTTTTATCATAACAGACTTAATTTCTTTGTATAAAAGTTTTAAAATAAAACTGATTTTGGACATACATTTTGAAGGCTTGGTGAAATATCCTAAAAAAAGAGGCCCGGGAAGAGGAGGAACTACCCATTTTGTTTTCTCTTTAAAAATCAACCATGATCTAGTCCAGTAGCGGCCCGTGAGATTTGGCAACCATGCATTTTTCCCACTTAAACTAAGGTAAAAAAATCGATTCAAGCGGAGGCTGGCAGCCTCTTCGAGTTTCGATTGTTTTCCATGTAGTTAAATGGGATAATAACACTGTTGCCAAATCGCACGAGCCTCCACTGATCTATTTATTTTATTTGTTTATTTTTATTTTCCAAATTGATACATATAATGCCTCAAGGGCTAAAGTACAAGTCAAAAAAGAAAAGAATAATTGCTCTAAAGGTGAAATTACAAATAATAATATAATTACATCAAGCCTCCAAAAGCTCATTCACACTGTAAAAAGCCTTATTCAGGAGAAAGCAGAGCAAGTCGTTTAAAAATTTAGAAACATCCCCATCCCTGAAGACAGATTTAAGTCCCCAAGGAAGGGCATTGAATAATTGCACTGATGAGAATCCTACGCTGCGCATCGTTACAGATAGTCTGACAAATGAGTTTTTTACATCTCTATGTCGACTATTGTAAGAATGCGCAGGCGTAAGACTCTCGGGAGTGATTATGTTGTTAAAAATAGCAAACTTGATGCACTCCAAAATATACATGGATGGAAGAGTGAGAAGTCCCTTTTGAACGAATAACTGCCGGCACGAAGAATTAACTGGCATATTATTAAGGATCCTGACCAGTTTTTTCTGCTCTATAAAATCTCTGTAAATCTGATCTAGTCGAGGAGATAGTGTTTAAACATTCTCGGAGCTTTGATGCAAACAATAATCAAAATTCAAAGCAAATGATGATGGAAGTTGACGACTCAGCAAGCTAAACTACAGAAGCTCGGCAACATGGGCTCGTTTTACGGTGCAATTCCCGGAGCCCGGAGCAAAAATGTCGAATCGAATCTTACAATGCAAAAACAACACATGGGACATTCGAGTGCCTTTGTTGAATGCGTCGCTTCTGCATTACGAGATTCAATTAGATAATGGGTGCACTTGACCTGAATGGCAACATCGCCCCGCTGATCGTTGATATTGCCCTTACTCATGAGATTGCTGATCTGTTATCAAGGAGTCAGCAGTAGCTAGGCAGTAACGAGCTCGCGCATGTATGCGTGAGTTGTAGACGCAAGTTTTCTGCGCTAGCTTGTATTCAGCATCAGCGCTCGTGCTGTGAATTAGAAGACGTGATTTCGCTAAAGCAAGATAGCGCCCTCTGCATTTTACCATTTGCTGATCCTCTGTTTGCTGATCCTCTCTCGATTATTAAGAATCAGGATCACGGATTCTTACCTACATTTTGAACCACATATTGCAGACAGAGGACAAGTCAACTGCAATGTTGCAGTAATTCGTTCGTACAACATTCCTTATCATTTGTCACGCAAAAAAGCGCATGGTGTCTAATAAAGTGTTAAGCGAAAATTCCTCGCCTTGCATAATATTTTTGAGAGAAAAAAACCTGGAAAAAGCTTAGGCTGGTTTTTTAAACAATGAAAAATTTTCGCAATTTTATTGCAATATCGCAACGCATAATCATTAAAACGTCAGAAAATTTTTCATGAATGTGAGTACAGCGATAACACGATATTTTGTAGAGATCTTAATTCTACAACTCGCAACTTGTCTGCGACTTCATGGATTGACTAACATTTGTTTCACAAAATTTTCGGGTTGACATGGATTTAACGTCGCACAAGTTGTGAGATACAGAGAGCAAAATGAAGAACTGTCGAAAAATTTGCCGGTAAAAATCAATGGTAAAAATGCGGCTTTAACCCACTGATTTATTCATAAAAGCACAATTAATTGTTTGGATATGAGAGTTTTTGAAGACAATTAGATTTTACTATTGGAAAATGTGAGAGTGAGTGAGTGCATTCAGACAACTATCTTGAACACAAGTTCTTTGAATTTTATTTATATCGCAACACATACAAATCGACTTACATCATTATGGTATTCAGGAACAAAACAGGACACTTTATTCCTCAATTCTCTTTTAAAAATGTTAAAAAACTAGGAGAATCACTAGTACATCCAGTAAATTGCCCTTCTCTCTCTTTTGCCATAAGAGCGCATGTGTTAGAAACGTATAGAAGATGGGTGGAAATCACGTGACTGCCCTTCTGTCCTTTTTTAACACACATGTTCTATTGGGCGAAGAGAAAGAGAGAGATAGATGGGCAGATTCCGGTATCCGCCAATGAGGACGGATAAGTGGATGAAAACCCCTTTTTTATCATTTTTCAATGGACACACACTCGGGGAAAGATATAGGCAAAAAGATTCGGAACGCCATTACGACAATAGTTTTCTGCAAGAACAAATAAGCCATTGCCACTGGCGCAATCAGGATCCCTTCCATCTCACTCATTTCCCATTTGAATGTATAAGTAGGAAAAGGACAGAAAGAGGGGGTTTTATCTCCTTGTCCATCCTTGTCGAACATACATTTCTTAATGGAGAAAAGAGAGAAATGAAGAAACTCTCGTTGCACTGGCGCGACCAGGATCTCTTCCATCCCTCTCATTTCCCATTTGAATGTATAAGTAAGAAAAGGACAGAAAGAGGGAGTTTTATCTCCTTGTCCATCCTTGTCGAATATACGTTTCTTAATGGAGAAAAGAGAGAGATGAAGAAACTCACGTTGCACTGGCGCGACCAGGATCTCTTCCATCTCTCTCATTTCTCGTTTGAATGTATAAGTAGGAAAAGGACAGAAAGAGGGGGTTTTATCCCCTTTTCCATCCTTGTCTAACATATGTTTCTCAATGAAGAAAAGAGAGAGATGAAAAAACTCTCGTTGCACTGGCGCGACCAGGATCTCTTCCATCTCTCTCATTTCTCGTTTGAATGTATAAATAGGAAAAGGACAGAAAGAGGGGGTTTTAACCCGTTGTCCATCCTTGTCTTTAACATACGGTTCTTAATGGAGAAAAGAGAGAGATGAAGAAACTCTCGTTGCACTGGCGCTATCAGGATCTCTTCCATATCTCTCATTTCCCATTTGAATGTATAAGTAGGAAAAGGACAGAAAGAGGGGGTTTTATCCCCTTGTCCATCCTTGTCTTTAACATACGGTTCTTAATGGAGAAAAGAGAGAGATGAAGAAACTCTCGGTGCGCTACTGGTCATTGCTCAACCATAAACCAGTTGCGATGGATTTAGCTAATTTTGATCCTTTTGAACTTCACTTATGTATCTGACCGTTTTTCGATATCTCCAGCCGTTGCATTGATAAAAATAAATAAAATTAAATAAAAAAAAATAAAAAATAAATAAAAAAAAATATTCATGGTAATTTTTATTATACGCACCCTTCAGAAGCCAACTGGTCATCATTCCTTCGATGCAAAAGTTTGCTGCAACTCCATTCTATAAAGCTTTTCAGTCCATGCGGGTCGGATCGTGTTCATTTCCGGTCTGTTATCGATTTTCGATCAATTATCGGATGTGGAGTTGTTCACTGTTCCGGGAAGTAATTATGATCCCGTGGATTCGGCCTTAACTTTTAGTATGACTGTGGTCGATGTTTAGTCACATCTTAGCTACCGTGAATCTCTGCTATGGATCTTGCTTTATTTTTATTCGCAGTCAGAACCTTGGTCAAAACAATCAGGGTGGCCGGAGCACAAAAGAAAACATTGCAGTGATGCCACGTGTGGTGGTAAATTCAAAAACATTTACATTAAGTTAACCCTTTCATGGAGCATTTTAGGGTTTGAGATTTGTTGAGATTTTATTGAACTTTTTAAAAGAAAGCATTTTTCTAAGAGCTTTAATGGGTCACACTTTTTTGCAAAATTTTCTTTTAAAACCGGTTGAATCCAATGTTAAATTAAAAAAGAAAACATGTGTCCCATTACCCATAAAAGCATTAAATTACACTGAAAAAAGTAAGTCCTGAATGGGAAAGTTGCAAGAGTCAACAATGTCCTGTTTTTCATAAAGAAAATGATAGTACTCGATGAGTTGAGAACAGTGGTGCTTTTGGGTTTTTCCTAGATGTCCCGGTTTCGGAGATACGCACGTGTAAAGTTGTAAAAAATTGGATGTGTAGCGACGTCACTACGCGGAATTCCCTTTTAAAACAATGTATTTTGGGCCAAAATCTCATCTTCGGAACAATGGGACGAAATTAGAAACAAAAGGCATCTTTGTCCTCAGCTCATCAAGTACTTTCATTTTCTTTACAAAAAACACAAAATTTCAGACCCTCGCAACTGCCCCATTCTAGGAGTATACATTACCAGAAGCACAACGATATATGTGAACCACAGAAAGTCTAGTACTTTGACCAGAAAATTCTGGTGTTGATACCAGAATATGGTTGTAGAACTAGAATTTCCTTAACATTTTCAAGACTTATGGTACAAATACTCGAATTCCGGTAAGTGCACCATCCTCTACATCGGTTCACGTTTCGTCATGCTTCTATAGTAATCTTTTTTCAGTGTAAAATGCGCAGGGCGCCAGTCCTGCAACATTTATAGAACGAAACAAAAATATTCCTGATCAAAGTGATCACAAGAACGACAAAATAATCGAAAAATAATCATCGGTGAATCCAGAAATTTGTCCTTCCCGCTTTTTTCCCCATAAGGACGCGTGTGTTATAAAAGGACAGATTAGGGACAGTCACGTGATTTTACTCCCTCTTCTATCCTTTTCTAACACATGCGTTCTAATGGAAAAATAGAGAGAAGGGCAATTTTACTTGGATCCGTAAGTGAAAATAATTTTATTTTGAATCGCGCAATATAACGTCTTATTAAATAACAACTATTCTTGGTTCAAAAGACAGTATCTTATTTTCATAAATAAAAGGTTTTCTCGGGAGTCCTCGGCTGGCAACAGCGCCAACCATGAGGAGGGAGGAGCAACATACTAGTGTTAGAATGCCCGGGCAAAAGGCATGGGAGTTTTTTTTCAAAACCTGCAGCGAAATCCCTCCTAGTGGGCGCGAGTCCTTTTTTTGTCTGGGGTGCCGTAACTCTTAAGAGCTCGAGTGGCTGGCCCTGGGCCCTGGGTGGCAGAATTGCCTATTCATTAATTTGAGCAATTTTGCCGACTGCGAGTTAATGAGGAGACAATGCGATACTTTCGTGTTCTTTGATTCAGGCATTCAGGCGATCTAGTTGTTTCAAGATATGAACTAAAGGCAAAGAACACTAATCAGACTGGAAATTAATTTCGGTTCATTTTGAAGCATTATCTCCGGCCCACCATTTCGAGAAGTTCCAAACTATAACCTTGCAATCCGCATGCAAAGCTATGTGAAAGACGCCAAGTTAAAGAGTCATAATGATGTATACAAACAAAATACAATTAGATACAATTAGATTAGGCTTACAATTAGATAAAATATGTTTTATCTCATTTCCACAAGTAACAGGTGTGCTCGTTAGTTCGAGGTAAGGTAAGTGACCCAAAGGTGGTCATACCTATACTTGGGGCCGATATGCACGTATAAGTTATGAGAGATAAAAAAAAAAAAAAAACTAAATATGTCAATTTACTATTCAGACAGTTGGCTATCATATGATAATATAATTTTTTTTAAACTTGCAAGTTTTTGAGTTTCTTTTGCGTTTGAAAAAAGTAGAGTTTTGACATCGCGCAAAACATGCACCTAAGGTGACCACCCCTAATATTTTTGATGCAACTAAAGATGGACACCCCCTTTTAAATTTTCTTTGATAAGTATTCAAATGCTACTTTATCGTTCAGAAACGGAATCTAGACCCTAGTAACCTACACCAGAGATTATAATGATTATGATGAATTGAAAGTCAAATGTGGAATCAATTTAAGAGCTTACAATTAGTTTTTACGATTCTTTACTTCCGTGAAAATTAGCTGAAGACCTGCGAAAATGACGTTGCACTGTCTGCCCCGACTGAATCGCCCGATGCTCTTGATTTTTGGAGTGGGGAAAGCGATAGCATCCTGCTACTCAGCACTAACGCCATCTATCATCAATTCGTGTAATTAACTGAAATAAGCTGGGGTGGGCCACCTTTGGGTCACCTACCTTATAGAAAGCGGACCGCAGTCATTCGTTAAAATTCGATTATCGTCAATCGACTCAAGTCATCGATATTCTGTTTGAACAAAATCATATAAAAAAATAAAAATATTTATATTTTCTCTTAAAAATCTGATAGATAATTTTATTTTCCGGATCGGGATAGGTTCTTTACCCGATCTAACAGTTTTGCATTTTTTTTTTTTTTTTTTTTTAATGTCTTCAAGCGTTTCATTCGGCAACGTTGATCAACGCTCATCGATGTGCACCTTTGACCAACAGCGATGTTCTAGCATTTCAATCCGGATTGAACACCGATTCAAGGATTGAGTACGTAAAGAATTCTTCTCTTCCAATATGTGCCCGATCTAGACAGCGAAATTCGCTTACAGGCAAGTAGCGCACCCTCTGTGCGCACGCGCCAAGTAGATGAGATGCTCCACGGGTGATGGTTTCCTAATTAATTGTTTGCATCCGTATGTAGCTGCAAGCATATCCGTTTTATCTTGATGATCATAGCTCGTACTCAATAATTTTTGTTTGGTATAGATGACAAAAGGAATCGGGGAAAAAAATAATGTTTATTGGTTTGCACTTGAACTGATTATAAACTGCTGTTTTCTTTGTCTTGTTCACAGGACGCCTTGCTGTTATAGTCATTGGACTTTTCACATTAGCCATAGGAATCATTTTATCGTCAATACCTTGGCTGGATTATCTCATACTCAAGGTAAAGTGTTTCCGATTTTCAAAATACATCCGCTAATTCTTATTGAAATTTCAACGGGGGGAGGGAGAGAGGAGATTGACAACAATATTTTTTGGCAAACTTTATAATATTCCGTGATGGGTTACTCGTAATTTGGCTTGCAACTTGGCTTGAAAATCAAAATCGTAATTCTTATAAGCCTTAAATCTCAATTGAAATGTCCTTCTCTCTCTCTCTCTCTCTCTCTCTCTCTCTCTCTCTCTCTCTCTCTCTCTCTCTCTCTCTCTCTCTCTTTCTCTTTCTCTCTCTCTCTCTCTCTCTCTGCCCATTTGAACGCATGTTATACACAATCATAGAGAGAGGGGCGATCACGTGACTTTCACTGTCTCGATGCAGAAAAGATTATGAATAAGCAGCACGTTTTAATATACATAGATATACTACATCACAGGATAATGTAATCTTTTTTGCACAGATGCAGTAAACGGTTGAATTCTAGAACGCTAGGAAAGAAAGAGAGAAATACACTTTTCCAGTTTCACCTCTGCCGAGAGCGCCCTGATTATTATCATACCTGAGAGTTAATTGATTTTGATTGTTCAGTCCTTTCAAGTTTTTTCTTATGGCAATTTATTGGTACTCAACAAGGCTAGTATCATATCATTTGAGCCAGGAGCAGACGGAATCATGCATATTGTGTAAAATTGTCTGTCAAAACAACCGAAATGGGGCAGTTGCAAGGGTCTGAAATTTTGTGTTTTTTATGAGGAAAATGAAAGTACTTGTGAGCTGAGAACAAAGATGCCTTTAGTTTCTAATAAAGTCCCAATGTTCCGGATATGAGATTGTGCCCATAAAAACATTGTTTTAAATGCATAGTGACGTCACTACGCAAATGCTTTTTAACAACTTTCCACATGTGTATCTCCAAAACGCAGAGACACTTAGAATAAATCCGAAGGCACAGTTGTTCTCAGCTCATCAAGTTTTATCAATTTCTTAATAAAAAACACAAACTTTCAGACCCTTGCAACTACCTCATTCTACTTAGTGAATAAATAATCAAAGGGACACAGTTTCATTGAATAAACGAAGTAACGATTTGCTATTTGAGTCAAGCAGAATTCCTATGGTCCTATGGTTTCGATGAAACTAATTCCTTTAATTATTTATTTATTAATTATTCCTTAACCGGAATCCCGGTTGTTTGTTTCAGTAGGAAATTCGTCTCACAATCAGTGCAAGTGGAGTATCGCTAGCGTTGCACGTGCCATTCATAGAGCAGTGGCGTAGCGTGCGATTTGGCAACGTTTCAGTTCGCCTATTTAAACCCAAAAATATTTTCGAACTATTGGGTGTTCGGTGAACACCTTCGCATTCGACCTTTTACATGAGTTTAAATGCAAATAATACAACGTTGCCAAATTGCACGCTACGCCACTGATTCAGAACTTTATTGTTTTGGAAAAGAAAGAGAATCCATTAATTTGAATCGTATAATCTTGACAAAATTTTTCTGGTAGTAAAAACTATAGTAAAACTCACCCATAAACCTCATAATCATGCACTAATCTATTTTTACTCTTGCGTTTATCCGCCCTCAGTTTTTTTTCATGTGGAATTTTGTCCCTGACCAGTTTATGTATGTTTGTTTCAGAATTTAAGGTTATGGAATGGTTCTCTCAGTTATCACTACTGGCAGAAACCAGGCGTCCTTAGGCTTACCAAAGTATTTATTTTCAACGTTACTAACCCCGATGAATTTCTAAATAATGGCGAGAAACCAAAACTAGTTGAAGTTGGGCCCTTTGTCTACAGGTAAGATTTCTCTCATTCTTAGTTTTCGTGTTTTTTTTTTCCTCCCACGATGTATGTTCAAATGATCAAAGTTAGATCAAAGGGAGGCACTTCTCAATTCCAATGTTCTCTCATATCTTTTTCTTCCAAAGAAAGCAAAGAAATTTACTTTCCTGATAATTTGACAGAATACTTATTCTTCATAATATTATAGCATACGTTTAGTGATACCATAAAAAGGTAGGGTATGTCATATTATCCTTTATTTAAACAAATAAAATATCAAAAGAGATACTGGAGCAATAGACTGGAGCAGTAGCGCACCGAGAGTTTCTTCATCTCTCTCTTTTCTCCATTAAAACACGTATGTTAGACAAGGATGGATAGCGGGATAAAACCCCATCTTTCTGTCCTTTTCCTTCTTATACATTCAAATAGGAAATGAGAGAGATGGGGAAGAGATCCTGGTTGCGCCAGTGGACTGGAGAACTGCCTTCCTAGCACCCAGCACAATTCAAATGTTTATATTTTTGAAGCTTTTTGTTTAATTGCAACTAATGTAGAAACAGTTGTTTTTTCTTCATCTTCTAGTGATGAAATATACGTTGTTTCTACATTAGAATTGAAACTCTGTATTAGTATTAAGATACAATAAACTAACCCGACTGCCTATGGGGTGACGGCTCGAGCAGGGGCGAGACGTGGCATTTGGCAACTATGTATTTTCTCCATTTAAAGTCATCAAAAAAGTCGAACCCTTTAGTCATCGGCGATGACCAGGCACTTCGACCTTTCTAATGTGTTTAAGTGAGAAAAAGGAACGTTGCCAAATCGCACGCCTCGTCACTGGGCTTGAGAGAAATCAACTGTCTTTTTCTCTCATTTGAAACTATATATGTAAAATCAGTGATGATTAAGTATGGCTCAGATATGAATTGGCGAGCAAAGTATGTGAATCCACTCGAAAACGAGCCGGTTTTCGAGAGATCCATTCGCAATTCTCAAAGCTGAGCTTGCGATAAGGATATTGGCCCGCGGCCAAGTCCAAATAATTAATATCATCCATTTATTGGACAGGGTGCACTAAAAGCACCCGGCGCAGTCGTGTAATTAAATTACATCAGATCAAACGTCGCACAATGGGATGACTTTGATACTTCTTTGGATTCCTATACTTGAGACTTTTCTGAGTAGAAATAAAAGGAGAGACACGTTCGAAATTTTTAGAGCGACGCGATTTTATTGGGTGCAGAAATATCGATATATACGCCAGAGCCGTCCGTCACGACCAATTATAATACCTCGTAACATCGTCTTCGGTCAATTTAAACTTCTGGAAAAGGTCGGATGGGGGCTCTTGCAAACGTTTGCTATAAGCAAATAAATAGTCCGATCTGATGTGAATACCAGCGGAAATCAAGAAAATCACACTAAGGAAGTCTAAAATTCAGTTTAAACTCATACATAACTGCTATAATGGCAAGTTTGTAATGGCGGCTCAACGCAGGTATCATGGGAGATTCCTGTCTATTATGTCACTTTCTCTACGGAAACACAGAGATATGCCTCAATGGGGCTCTTGCGAACTTTTGCTACACGGGATTGAAGAGTTGATTCTTGCATAAAAACCTGTAAAAATTATTATGAGTACACTAAAAAATCACGAAATTTAAACGTGTCGAACCGCCATTACGATCTTGCCATTTATGTAGTTATGTAGGTTTATTACTAAATTTTAAACTTCCTCAGTGTGATTTTCGTGATTTTTGCTGATTTTTACATCACACTGAAAAAAAAAGAAGCTAAATTTAACTAATTTCTACTTAAAAGTATGGACACCACTTAAAACTGTTAGTTTGACTTTTTGAATTAGTAAAAATAACTCCGTGCCGTGTTAATTAACACGGCACGGAGTTTAATTTACTAATTCAAATAAACAAACTAACAGTTTTAAGTGGTGTCCATACTTTTAAGTAGAAATTAGTTAAATTTAGCTTATTTTTTTTTTTCAGTGCAGAATGGACTATTCATTTGCTCACAGAAAAAGTTTGCAAGAGCCCCATTTAGAGAGGAACATCCCATGATACCTGCGTCTCTTCGCCATTAAGCCCGATTCTGAAAGTAAATTTCGTGATTTTTTAGTGTATTCATCGTCATTTCTTACTGGTTTTTATGCAAGAATCAACTATTCAATTCCCTACAGCAAAAGTTTTGCAAGAGCCCGTTTGTTGGGGTTGCAAACCCTCGTCGTTGATCGTCTGTAGAAGTGTCATCGTCCCATGAAAAATCTGGTGAGCACAGCAAGATGCATATCTTGTAGGAGTTAAGTCGTCTACGTAAGATCTTGCGCAGAAGCGTGCGATGTCTGTGTGCACGCATTTATTAATATTGCGGTGCATCCATTCCATACACGGCCTCTGAATGTTCGAATAAGTTATTTAACCGCTCATAATTCGTTCCTCACCCAACCCATACTCGTCAGAATCAGTTAGAGGCCTAGGCGCACAATCAGTAAAACGGCCATTCTGGCCATGAACCCTCTCATAAATCTTGGACTAAATCATCGCAAAGATTGCCATGAGCGTTCCGCGCGCGGTGCAATCTTTTGTAGCAAATAGGAAGCGTCACGGCGACTAGAACTCAAGCACTGGCGGATCCAGGAATATATCCGTCTCTCTCTCTTCTCCCATTAGAACGCGTGTGATAGAAAAGGACAGATTAGGGGCAGTCACGTGACTTTCGCCCCCTCTTCCATCCTTTGCTAACACATGCATTCTAATGGGAGAAAAGAGAGAAGGACAATAACTTGGATCTGCAGGTGGACTCAAGCCTGAGCTTTATGTAAGCGTGTCGTTTGCTGCCTCTAAATTAGCGTCAAAGCTCTGCAACTTCGCTGATAGAGCGCAAAAGTGCATGAAATCAGTTGCCAGATTATGCAAACTTCCGTGTGCTTCTCTTTTCAGTGAATGGGGAATTTGAAGATTTTCTCGCAAAATCAGGCAACGTTATTCCAAAGTTGTAAATAGCGTGAATGAACGATCGATTCCGAATGTTCTTCAAACAAGGTTGCCGAATGGCGTAGTTGCAAAGGGTCTGAAATTTTGTATTTTTCACTTTCTCGCACTCTCATGAAATTAGAACAATTGAGAAAGTATTGCGATTGGTGCAGAGATTTTCAATATATTTTGTTTCGATAGTTGGTCTCTCACGACAAATTCAATCATGATTTTTACAAAATAATGGCCCCTCATCATGTCTAATACCATCTGAAAGAGCATACTTCCATCATATTCCCATATTTTTAGCCACCATCGCTACTGTTTGTTATATTTGATATTAATGATGCAAGTTTTAACGGGTTTAATGTGATTCCTGGCGAAACTTTTCCAGATTTCAATCTGATGGATATAGTGCCACCAGTCGCTTTTGTGAAAAGTCGTGTTTTTGGCATTTTAAATTTTTGAGGCCAAATTGAGCAAAATTGGGTGAGAAAGAATTAAAGCCATAAATCATTAAATTCATTTCGCCATAAGCTTAGTGAAGCCGTAAGCAATTTGCTTTCGCGAGTGGGTGAGAGTGGCACTATGTCTATCTACCTCACTCGCATTCAATAAGCTTATGGTGAAATGAATTTCATAATTTACAGCTTTAATTCTTCACCAATTTCGCTCTTTTTAGGATCAACAAATTCATAAAAAAAATTACACCGTAGCTGCGGATTTTTTATTTTTCGTGTTTTGTTTTGTTGTTTTTTGTTTATATTTTGGGGTTTTCAATTTAAAATGCCAAAAATATGACTTTTCCCAAAAGCGACTAGTGGCGCTATCCATCGCATTAAAATCTGAAAAAGTTTTGCCTGGAATCACTTTAACATTTGACACTTGTTTCATCCCTTCCGATCAACAATGCTCATTTATAGAAACACGGTTTTTCAATAAATGAAGTCTTGCAGTGTTTGAAAGAATTGTTATGAACATGGCAAATATTATTCAATTCACTTGTACAGATCTATAATTTGTGAGGGGGAAAAAAATCTTTTATAATTCGTGACCGGAAGGGTTAAAAGGGCAATTTAAAGATTTTTGTCTACGATCTGACACCCATGGATTCTCCTATTGGTAATGCTGCAAGATGCAGCGAGGTTGATGACTCAGCGCGTATCATATCTACAGCAATAGACCGCTCTATAGTGACGTCATTGAGGCAACAAAATCCGCTGAGTTACAGCTGGAAACAGCGTCTGGATGACTGATATTTATACATAAACAAGAGGCGGCCGCGAGCCATACTGTTATCTCTTAATAGTTTAATTATAATATTATTTTAATAATGTAAGTTACAAAAACAAAAAAACAAAACAGAAACAGAAACGGAAAGAGAAAGCAAACGCTCAGTTCTGTTTATGGTTATTAAAGTACGGAAATAATCTAATCTGTAATCTTTTATGAACTGGACTGGTGGAGTCATCACTAACTTTAAAAAAACTTGTGAGTATTTTAATATGTAACGGTGATGCCACCGATTGAGGCAGTAATTTCGAGAATCACATTCATAAACTGAACTGGACTACGTATAATCTTTTTTCAACCGGTGGAATCATCGATGAATCGAAAAATGCCGTTAAATTTACACCAAAAGGAAGTAACCCCCATAGCAGTGGCGTAACGTGCAATTTGGCAACGTTGTATTGTGTTCACTTAAACCCAGGTAAAAGGTCGAATGCGAAGGTGTTCACCGAACACCCAATAGTTCGATCTTTTTCATGGATTTAAATGAACGAACTGCAACATTGCCAAATTGCACGCTACGCCACTGCCCCATAGGTACAGTATCTGGAGAGGCATACATTATCGAAATTTCGTTCGAGATATCGTGTGTCACGTGCTTTGAGATCGTAACATCGGAGACTGATGACTGATGACTGATTAACTAATGGAAGAGTGCGCGAGAGCACGACGTGAGTCTGCAGTCTGCATGTCTGTGGCAACTGTCCGTCTGCGTCCATGCTAACTCGCGATTGGGTCATTGAGGAGATGCGGATTCTATCTGGATCACGTGACTTACTAAATACCTAACGGTACAAGCACAGAATAATACAATCAGAACGGAAACTCCCATAAGAGCCAACGGAAGCAAGTTTGGAATTTAACGGCACCAATAGGCAACGCTGTGGTCCTATATCCCAACATGGCGGACGTGTGTGATTTGTGTTGAAACTCATTTATTTCTGTAAATTCTGGAAAGAAATCTTAAGTTTCCGGCCTCACTTTTATTCTAATGGCATTTCAGAATGAAAATTTCGCGGATCATGTCCTATATTTTTTTTTCACGCGCGAATCCAGATGTAAACATCCTATATCCCAACATGGCGGACGCGAAATGAATTTGCTTCAAAATCCGACAGAGTTTCCGTTCTGATTGTATTATTCTGTGGTACTAGTGCCAAATTATCTACTTGATGTAAACGGTGTATCACCAGTGTCACCGAATCATCGTTTATTCACCAAACATAATTACTCATTGTCAGCCAGGCCCTGGAGATACAGGGGGGTCAAGAGAAATATATAAAAAAAAAAAAAAAAACAGGGAAAACCACCGCCACGCGTTACCACTTTGGTAGCGCTGACAAAACTTTTGGTGAAAAAAGACCCAACGAAAGACTTCAGTTGAGCGAATCAAATCTTTGGTTCACCCAGATTTCTCTTTCGTTAGGCGCAGTGGCGTCGCGCGTGCAGTTTGGCAGCATTGCGTTGTATCCATTTAAACCCATATAATAGGTCGAATTTAGGGGGTGCACAGTGCACAAGGGAAATTCGATAAATTCAATGAGTTTAAATGGGGGTGTCGCAGTGTTGCCGGGTGGCTTTCGATGCCCCTGGTTAGGCGTGCAAAACAGTTTGGTTAGCACTGCTCAAGTCTTTTGCTGGGTCATTTTTCTACCGAAAGTTTTGTCAGCGCTATCAAAACGTTTGTTCTGTTTTTTCGGTGTGGCTCCTCAGGTATATTTGATTTAATTTCTAATAAAAATACTTTAAGTAATATAACAGGAAAGTCGGATCATATCTGGTATGAATTTCAAGTATTTTCACCAGGAAGCTCTGGCGTTACAATCTGAATCGATCATAGTACCAGAAAAACTATGGTGCAAACTGCAAGTTTCCAACATTTGCAAACTCCAACATTTTAGTAACGAAACCAGAAATTGCATCGGTTGACACATCGTTATGCATGGTAATCATTTTTTTTTTTTTTTCAATGATCAATGCACTGGCCGCTACTATTTCAAATTCGACTGATCCCCAACAAGCGTATTTACGAATTAACTGTTTTGAAATCGCGTGATCACTGTGAGATCCTTCAATTTTACGAAAAAGAAGCAGAAACTTAAAGTGTTTTACGCCTCTTATTTGATTTGAACTTTCGACCCAAAATGTGAGGCCTGAGGCATGACAAGGTAAAAAAAAAGCTTTCATGCAATTTTGTTTTTGTGCAAACGTATTCGTTGCAATTGAGTTTAAGCTTGTGGGTGACGGGAGTTCTGTCAAAACGTGTCTCTTCGATGATTGTTACCTTTCATGGCCGCCAGATTGAGCCAAAAAAAAAGATCTTTAAATTTCACATTGATTTCCTTTGTGAATTTCAATGTATGCATTTAAATTCACAAACTGGCAACCACCGAGGCAGAGAATTTAAATTCAAAGAAAAAAGTTTAAAAAAAAATTAAATAAAAAAATAACGATGCATTCTTTAATATCAAACACGAGAACCAGTGGATGCCGTTGACCGGCGTTGCTACTCACGTTTTTACGTTCACTGCGACAATCTTGTGATATAATATTCCTGGAACTTTTTTCTGATGAAGTAAGGAGTCTAGAGGCCTAATCGGCTAAATTAAATTCTTAAATTCGGCTAAGTTAATAAGTATTTCAGAATTCTTGCAGTTACATTTTTTTTTTTTTTTTTTTTTTTTTTTTTTTTTTTTTTTTTTTTTTTTTTTTTTAAACAAACTTAAGCACGTCCTCCGATTCTACATGTATATTCTCCCTTAAAAACGCTTTATTATTGCTCAGTCAGACTTAAATTCACGAAATGTAGTTCACTTTGCTCCTTTCGGTCCCTTTTTCTACCAGTTCATTCTAACCCTTTAAAAGAAAAAAATAAAATAAAAGAAACAAAAAATAATTGTCAATATTTTTATCTTCCATTTTGAGATGAGATTTTTGAGATGAGATTTTTGCAATTCTTCATTACCTCATCTCGGGGAGTTCAAACTTTTTGACCTAAAACGCTGTGTCAATGAGCCGCTGCAAAGTATGAACTAAAAGAGGTACTGTCCCGAAAAAGTGTCAGTAAAATGTGAGGCACGTTCTTACAAAAAAAAAAAAAAAAAAAAAAAATGCATTTTATCGATAGAGCTGATTTCTCCAAACGAGCACACCTGATACTTTAATGGTTGTCAATTTTAAGAGTTATTCTAAAGCTATACATAGACTCAACAAATTTCGGCCACCGCTCTCAGAGACGTTGCGCACAGTGGAACGAGTCAATGGGTGGAGTTGGACATGGTATGTATATATGACTGAAAATGCAAATTTGAATGTTTTTACTGTCAAAAAACAAACTGTAAAGGGTGATTCTTGAAGGAAACTTTACAATAAAACTAATGAAATCACTTTCAAAGTTCTGCGTTGCGGAATAACAAAGATATACGCAATTTAAAGTCACCATCCCATGTCCGGCTTTTCCCATTGACTCGTTCCATTGTGCGACGCGGCGCTCGAGGCAGCTTTATCGGATTAGAATGAATGGGTTCTTTGCCTACCTCCTCTTTCTCTCACTCCAGCCTCCTCTTTCTCCTCCTCCGAGCATAACTTAAGATGCTATTGTGTAATCTTTGTGAGACCCATGCTCGAGCATTTAAATTCGCATTTGGATGAGCGTCGCAGTGGTGCCATTCTGTGGATACTTAATGAAATTCAACAATTCAGAAATAAATCTACCGCAGTTGAACCAAAGATTACATGTATCATTTAAAAAGAAAAAATGGCTTACAGAAGGTCTCGAATTATACTCTGTTCGGGATAAGAAGTCCGATGGGAAGTCAGGTAAAAACGCACTATATTGCAACGCAGCGGTTCCTGTGCCGTCGATTCTCAGCCACTTCGTTCGTTCGCAGGACACTGGCCTTAGAGACCCTTTTATTTGAAGAGAAAATACCGTGAATTGACCAATTATACAGTCCTTTGAACGCCCACTCGAAAATTAAACTTTTGCGGCATTCGCGAATTTTGAATAACCGATTTTAAATTTAAATTCTGCTCAACGCGCACAGAAAAATGATACCTAAGGGAGGTTCGATATGTATTTTTCCAAAGATTTAGGCTTTCAGAAATCACTCAATAAGGAGTGCCAAAATCTTTGGAAAAATATATATCGAACCGCCCTTAGATATCATTTTTCTGTGCGCGTTGAGCAGAATTTAAATTTAAAATTAGTTATTCAAAATTTGCGAATGCCGCAAAAGTTTAATTTTCGAGTGGGCGTTCAAAGGACTGTATAATTGGTCAGCTCACGGTATTGTCTCTTCAAATAAAAGGGTCTGAAAGGCCAGTGTCCTGCGAACGAACGAAGTGGCTGAGAATCGACGGCACAGGAACCGCTGCGTTGCAATATAGTGCTTTTTTACCTGACTTCCCATCGGACTTCTTATCCAGAACAGAGTATTATAGTGGTCTTTGTTTCAATCCCTCCCCCCGCGTATGTGTAGAAAGAGCCATGAAAGGGAACCTCTTCTGAAACAACTTCCCCCCATATAGCTACGCCCATGGATATAGGAAACATGAGATACGCTCTTCCAAAGTAAGTTTAATCTAGTTTTAATGCTAACTCCTCTCGAAAAAAGCGCACCTACTGTTTCACAGGTCTTTAATTTGGAGACTGAGCCAACTGATGCTTCTTTCATTGCTCGCTAGGATGTGCAAAGAGAAATCTTCAATTTTTTTCAGCATATTAACGTATGGCTTCAAAATGTAAAGATGCTTATGCTCAATCTGGCAGTCGCGCCTGTTTTTGAATTTTAATGAACTCGATTGGCATCGAGTTGATCCGATGACCCAAAGACTTGCGCCCCGAATATGTGTCTGTTTTGTTTTGTTTTGGTTTTTGAGGTCAGCTTCATTGGGCAGACTTGTTGAAAAGAAACATTCTGGCATATACCCTATGTAATATGATTAGCGTGGCTGCCCCTCGAAAATTTGAAGGAGCTTCTTCCATTTTCAGTTCGTTTTCTATTCAAGCCTCAAGATTTAAGTTCTTCGTCACTATACTTTATTTGCATGTAGGGTTTCTTTCACGTCGCGCGTCGACTTCATCGGAGATGTGTGTAGAAATTGTTTCTTAGACGGTAAAAATCCACTTCAATTTCTTGAGGGGTAACCGCTCCAACTCCTCAGTACAGACTTTTTTTTTTAAGTCACCCTGTATGTGTTGAATGTTGAATGATATCTTGTGATTTGTGGATTGCAACGCATTCCAACCCTGCAACGCCGGTCCGGTGCCTTTGTCCCCGCTAGTATACGCTGTCCCAAGAATGATTGGACTTGACAACTATTGATTTGATTGAAAACATCAGCATTTGTACTGCTCCTAACCATTCTGAGGCTCTTCCACTCATACATGTCAACTAATCACTCATAAACATGAGCAAAAATGTGATGCCACCAAAACCCCCCTTGTGACCCCTCTATTGATTCAGCTTGGCAAATGGAGTCGATCGCACTTAAGGTTTTTCACATCTTTTGCATCTGAGGCTCTTTCACTGATACATGTCAACTCATGACTCTTTATAAAAATGGGCAAAAAGGTGATGTCACCAAAACCCCCCTTGTAACCCCTCTATCGATTCAGCTTGGCAAATGGAGTCGATCGCCCTTAAGGTTTTTCACATCTTTTGCATCTGAGGCTCTTTCACTGATACATGTCAACTCATGACTCTTAAACAAGGGCAAAAAGGTGATGTCACCAAAACCCCCCCTTGTGACCCCTCTATCGATTCAGCTTGGCGAATGGAGTCGATCGCCCTTAAGGTTTTTCACATCTTTTGCATCTGAGGCTCTTTCACTGATACATGTCAACTCATGACTCTTAAACAAGGGCAAAAAGGTGATGTCACCAAAACCCCCCCTTGTGACCCCTCTATCGATTCAGCTTGGCGAATGGAGTCGATCGCCCTCAAGGGTTTTCATAGCTTTGCATCTAAGCCTAACCAATCAGGTTAGGTGAGGTTTAATTAAAACTGATTTTTTCATCAAATCCAATATTTTCTGGGACAAGCCGTACCTCTCTCAAACATGTGCATATAGTTTTGAGAGAGCAAATACTTTAAATCGTCAAACATCTACCAGTGCTACCAGTCAGTGACAGTCGCAATTTAAATCTTGAGGACAAGAAAATTGCACTTTTTTTACAAGTTTAATCTCTTTACTTTCACTGTATCCCCCCTCTATCTCCATCTCTCTCCCTCTTTCTCTTTCTCTATCTATCTTCCATCCATTAATCTTCGCAAAATTAATATCTGACCCACTCTCATCAGATTGACCACCCTCGCACATTTATTGCTCTCTCCTACCCCCTGCCCCCCTCCCCCCCTCCCCGCCCCTCCTCCACTGCTGATCTCATGGCGAGAGAACTTTGACAATATCTGATATAAAAACAATTAATGATGCAAACTGCATCTGAACGAGACGTGTGTGCATAGCTTTGGTTGCGACGGAGGCAGACATAGCGCGGCTGGGGTCGGCTTTGGCTTTGGCTTGGCTTGACTCAACTTGGCGCGTTCCAATTTCTCTCTCTCTCTCTCTCTCTCTCTCTCTCTCTCTCTCTCTCTCTCTCTCTCTCTCTCTCTCTCTCGATTGATTGCAACAGTTTCTCGCTGATCAACGACCGTTTATTAATATCTGCTTGTCTAAGCATCAGTCAACAAGCCTTACGACTCAAAACCATCATTACAGTCATTCACACTTATTACTACACACACACGTAGTCGAAAAAATCAAGTAGGTGCATACACATTCGCAAATGAGCATCATCGTATATTTTGTGAAGGTGTGCTTGTTGGTTAGGTGTATGAGTGCATGAGTTTGAGAGTGTGCGTTTTTGTTATGTTCTTGTGTTTACAGTTTTGACATTTTATCTGTTGTGCAGTGGTGCCAATTTTTGAAGAAACCTCTAAGTGCAACTTGATTATATGTGCCTAGACCTGAGAATCCATGATAGCTGACCATATTGCATGTATGACAATTGACAATAGGGCTCTAGCAAACTTTTGCTATAGGGGATTGAAGTGTTGATTCTTGCATAAAAGCCTGTAAAAATGACGATGAGTACACTAAAACAATCACGAAATTCACTCTCAGAATCTGGCTTAGTGGCGGAGGGACGCACAGTGTTCGGAGCGACCCGGATCTTCGGCGGAAACCTCTAGCATGCTCGCATTTCATTGAAACTTGGTACTAAGAGGTTTTTTAGGTCGTAGATTTCATTTTTTATATCAGATTTAACTTTAGATGTCATTTATTATTTTTTTATTTTTATTTTCGAGAAAATGACTAAGTCCCACACAAGCCACAGAGGCACTTTTAAACACAAATATAAGAAAGGGGGGCAAGTTGGGGCAGGATATTATTGTTGAATCGTTCAGAAAAATGTTTTTTTGAACTTCCCTTACCATATTTCCCCGGGGCAATGCTGGGAAAAAAAGATATTGACACGCGAACATGGCTCATCTCACGATCGTGAAAATGACTAAGTCCCACACAAGCCACAGAGGCACTTTTAAACACAAAAATACGAAAGGGGGGCAAGTTGGGGCAGGATATTATTGTTGGATCGTTCAGAAAAAAATGTTGTTTTGAACTTTCCTGACTATATTTCCCCGGGGCAATGCTGGGAAAAAAAGATATTGACACGCAAACATGGCTCATCTTACGATCGTGAAAATGACTAAGTCCCACACAAGCCACAGAGGCACTTTTAAACACAAAAATACGAAAGGGGGGCAAGTTGGGGCAGGATATTATTGCTGGATCGTTCAGAAAAAATGTTTTTCTGAATGTTCTTTGCCTTAGATTTGCCGGGCAATCCCGGGCATTTTTTTAAACGTCCTCCAAAAAGGGCACAAATGCAGATGAAAAGTCGATTTTTGAGGGGTCCAGCCCCCCCCCCCCTCATAATAAACATGAAATAAATGTTTAAACGGCTTAAAAGTAAGTTCATATGTCCTAATTGAAGTACAGAGGTCTAAATTGGAATGTGAGTAAAGAGTATTGTTTTTTTTACAATTATGTGTAAACCCACCGAAGTTGACTCAAAATTCGCGTCAAAACCGGTACTTTCACATGTCTGTGGGGGCAAGGATGGGGCTTCCAAATTCATCAAATATAGCTAACATGCATGTTCTATACCCTTTAGAAGGTAGGTAAGGCCTTTAAACCAACTTCAGAGCCGATTTCAAATTTGAGGTTTCTGCCAGAGATCCGGGTCGCTCCGAACACTGTGGGACGCAGGCAGGTCTCATGGGAGATTCCTATCTAAATTGAGATGTATCTCGACTGTGTTTCCGTTGAGAAAGTGACAAATTAGACAGGAATCTACCATGTAACCTGCGTCGAACCGCCATTACCATTTTACCGTTATAGAAGTTATGTGAATTTATTATAACTGAATTTTAGACTTTCTTAGTGTGATTTTCGTGATTTTTTCTAGTCCTCATATAAGATTGGACTATTTATTTGCTTATAGCAAAAGTTTGCAAGAGCCCCATTTTTTACTTTTATCATCACTCATAGCACTGGCGGCTCGTGCTATTTGGCAACAATGTATTCGCTCCATTTGAATGTATGTTTAACAATCGATTGCTAGTGAAGCTCTGCTTCACTTTCGAATCGATTGTTTCACATACAATCAAACGGAAGGATGACATTGTTGCCAAATTGCACGGGCCGCCCTTGACTCATAGACAGTATTAAACGATCGATTAATCAATTAAGTAAATTATCGGCTCCCAGAAATGTCGTCAGTTGACATTTCGTTGTGCTTCTGGTCATGTCTTTCTTTCGCTGCCCCTTAACCAAATTGATGCAACCCGCATATACAGCTAGAGTAGTATTTAAGTAAAGAGCGGTCCGTTTGAAATTTGCTAGTTTGAAGAATGCTAAGCGTGAAACGCTAGTTTCGAGATAATCCGTCAAGTTTGAACCTACAGTACGTGCTGGTGCTACGATACCGATATTAAATCACCAAAACGGTCTGTTTCGTAGGTCGCGGTTTCGGGGCATCATTATGTCGCGCCACGCGTTGGGCGCCAGCATCAGACTTCTATAAATAAATATATATACTTTTAACGAATCACGAACGATAACCGGTAACTCGGTCATCCGGTGGACAGGAAATGGCGAGTCTCAGTGACCGACTGAAAGAAAGTGAGAGGAGATACGTGCTCTCTCTCTCTCTCTCTCTCTCACATACACAGACTCACTCTCGGAAAAGAATCCATCAATAAGAATAAAAGTGAGAGAGAGTGAGAGTGAGAGTGAACGAGAGAGAGAGGTGTGCGAAGAAAGAGAGAGAGATAACCCGTCAGTAGGTGAGTGTTACAAACATCTTTGCGCGCGAGGAACAACGTATGTGAAGAAGGAAAGACCGCAAAGCGGACCGAACCAGCAACCAGCATTCAGCAACCAGCTTGCACTTTCATCGGAGCAGCGCGTCCGCGGCTTTGCGGACCATACACCCACATGGTTGCCAACCTGAACCACATTGGATTAATCGTCGCCTGCTAAAAACGCTTACATTTATATGAAACAAGAGTCATAAAATACATTGGTAATCATGAACGGCAGAGCTCTTGTTGAAATGTGATAATGCCTTTTAAGCAGACAATAATTCAAACGGCGGTCTCTGAAAGGTTCTTAAGTCGTTTGAGAATCCTTCTTCAAACGCTTAAGTCGGATCGAGAATCCTCAGTTTAACTCAAATTCGAGCTTTTAATGGTCTCGATCAGGGAGCATCACACGGAGAAAAAATTTCTGATTGAGATTACGGAACGCAGAAAGAAATTGGGGTAAAAAGAAATTCCCTTTAAAATTATAAGAATTCTTATTGATTCAACCGGAATTCTTTTTGATCCAACGATTCTTTCTTGTGATTCTTCTGAATCATCAGAACGTTCAATTAGACCAATGATAATTCCTACGTTCCGTAATTTCAATCAGAAATTTTTTTTCCATGCATTCACCATCAAAGATTCAGCGGCCCCAAATCTGTCCGTCGGTCATCGATGTTGTCTCGTACACAGAAAGAAAAAAACTACGGTGAAAATAACCATACGGATACCTGATTTTGGCACCTGCTAGATGTTATGGTAATGTTAACCAGAAGTATACTATGTTTTGACTAGGTACTAGTTGATGTTACCTGATTGCATGTCGAGTGTACTCAAAGTATCGGTAAATGTATCATACTTCTGGTCAAGTTTACCAAAACATCTAGCAGGTGCCAAAATCAGGTATCCGTTTGGTTATTTTCACCCATCTTTTTTTTCCGTGTAGCATCATCAATCATAACACGAGTTCATATCCTAACGGAACGCACTGGATGTTGGTACATTCAAAGAACCAAAAAAAAGGGGGGTTTTTTATTTAATCTTTGGCTCGCTGATGCTGAATTGCTTAGTAAGGAGTCTGCCTATCTTATAACGAATCAAACGAGGGCTAGCCGAACTTTTTCTCTCCATGGTCTTGGTCTTATTGTAGTTAACAGATGCTGAAAGAAAATCTGCCTGTTTTATTTTGAACTAAAGACAATGAAGGGAAGTTTATCTTTCTATGATCTTACAGAAGTTGGATACTTGACCAAAAAAAAACAAAAAACAAAAAATGCTGCGTATTTTATACTGGAAGAGAATTAGGTTGATTTTTTTTTTCCTTGAAAAACACAGTGGCGGCTCGTGCAATCCGGCAACCGTGCACGTTTGCCATTTAAACGTATGCAAAAAGATCGATATTAGGTGAGGCGCTGCGCCTCACCAAGTAATCGATTATTTAACACAGTTTTAAATGGAGGAAATTCATTGTTGCCACATTGCACGAGCCGCCGCTGGAAAAACAACATTGATAATGAATGGGAAGTAGACGAATTTTTCACTCTCACCCGGCAACCTAGCGCTGCGGCGGCGGCGGTGGACAACTCCAGCATCGCGACGGCAGCAAGCGCAAGTAGTTGACCTGTAAACAGACTGTCGCGCCGCACAGTTATTCGATCCATCGATTAATCGAAACTTGATCGGATTCTATTTACAAAATGTCCATTCCTTTCATCCTAAAAAAAAATCTCGGAACTGACATTTTCTGTTTAGAACCAAGTCACTCACCTCCAGAGATTACTAAGCCTAAGAGATATGGCACTTCCTATCTCCGCCGTGTTAAAAAACCGTTGGCCGGGCTCCGTAAAAAACGCCTGCAGAATGGCCGTAATACAACGTGCAGTACGCTGGTGACCGTAAACATTGTTGTTATTCATGTTGTTGGAAATAAGGTTAGATTCTCTGCAGCATCTAAATGTTTGTCATTTAAAGGCCGATGAAATGATTAAAGTGACTTAGATTTTTAAATTCACGTACAAAATATACTCAGAGCTCATTAAACTTCCCAAACACTATATTAATCTTATTAATTTAGTTAGTGGCGTTGCTGTCAAATCTCATTCAAACAACAACAGTAGTAACAATGTTTACGGTCACCAGCGTACGCCACATTGCATACTTCGTAGGAGTCGAATAACACTTTTGAATTGTTATGCCATATCTCTTAGGCTTAGTAATCTCTGCTCACCTCACGTCGCGCGGTTGATTCAATATACCATGATCTCTGATGCTTTCAGTCATCAGTGGCGGCTCATACAACTTGGCAACCGTACTTTTTCCCATTTGAAACCATGAAAAAGTATCGCTTTCTCGGGGGCACAATAAACCTCATGAAGATCGATTATTTTACATAGGCTTCAATGAAGAGAATCCTTTTTTGGCTACACATTGCGCACAAGCCGTCACTGGATGCTTGTTAAATATTAAATGTTTATATCTCGATATGATGCGCAGCAAAATCGACTCGTGAATTTGCGATTTATCGATACGAGGTACATCGATATCTCCGATACTTATAAACCATTCCCTCTTAGTTATCAAGTCTGCTATGCATCGGCACAAATGGAAGAAACGTCGATGTATCGACATCTTGCTCATGGCTGCTGTAGAATACAATGTAAACGAATCGATTCGTCAGAACGTTAATTGAATCTCTTAGTAATATTTCTTATTGGATAGGTTATTGGAGGAGACATCGATTTATTGTCATCTGGCATCTGGCCATACAAACCAACATAAGCGAATCGATTCAACAGAATTTCGATAAAACTTCTTAGAAGTCGATTCTACTGCACAGGTTCAAAGGCGAGAGAGGGCTTCGATTTTTCGATTGTTCGATTGTCCTTCCCGGGCCGCTACCGCAACATCGATACCAATGTTCCATCTCTCTTCCATTTCCCATTTGAATGTATAAGTAGGAAAAGGACAGAAAGAGGGGGTTTTATCCCATTATCCATCCTTGTCTAAGATACATTTTTTAATGGAGAAAAGAGAGAGATGAAGAAACTCTCGGTGCGCTACCGTCCAGACCACTTGGCGCAGAGCGCCGGCCGCCGTGCAAGGAGCTCGATGATCCGAGGATTGTTAATGGGAGAAGGTAGAACTAGAGGAGAGCGGAGAGAGAGACAGAGACAGAGACAGAGAGAGAGAGAGAGAGAGAGAGGGAGAGAGAGAGAGAGAGAGAGAGAGAGAAGGGGAGGGAGAGAACGAGTAATAAAAACGAGCCAATTGCGCAATCATCGTAATATTTGTGCTGAATGAGATAATTGTATATATGTATAAAATCCCTCCCGCCCCTCCTCCCCACGGTTTCGACTGCACCGCAAGCCTTTACTGCACAATAAATAGGCGTTCTTTTAGCCAGTCAGTGTGTTAGTTTGCTATCTTCTTAGGCATGTGTGCGTCCATAACTCCGTCGGATTTGATAGGAAATGGAAAGAAATGGGATTAGACGGTGTGAGTTGGGTGGGTGGTGGGGGAAAAATTGAAGGAAGAAGAAGAAAGTGGAAGCGTGTCATGGAGACTTTGGAGGGGGCGCGGAAGGGGAAGCAGGAAGAAAGAGGATGTGTGTCGAAGTACTCTCGGTCCTGGATGCCTTGGAGGCGGGTTCCTTCTTTTTTTTCCCTAGCCGTTTTTTTTTTTTTTTTTTTTTTTTTTTTAGACCAAGAGGGCTTTGAAGTCATCGGTCGGTCGGTCGGCTGGGTCGAATCGGAATCCGACCACGGATGGCCGCTGGAATCGGTCACGAAGCTGCCGTTCTTGCGCTCCGTATACAGCGGAAACGCCGTAAGTGCTACGGAAATCCCCACTAGAGTTACGACGTTTATGCATTGTACGCGACCGTTTTCGCGTTACTCGGATTCTATTCATCGGCGAATATAATGGGATGAAATTGTGCTGACCATTTATGTAATTTTAATATTTTAAGTAAGTCTTATTACGTTACGTCGAATCTTATAGTCATAGCTTTGGCTGTCTTCCGACTACCTATACTGGGGCATGCGGACTGGTTTTGACGGTATTTTATAGTTCAATACCTACACGTCCATCTCTCCTATGCTTCCTCTCAAAATTAAATTGACCCGCTTCTTAAATCGCTTTCGCAGAGCTGAAGTAACATGACCTCTTTGAGTATCTTTGCGCTTTGTACTTAACTTTTAAAAAGTAGTTCCGTTCTTCGATGTATTACTTAACCGCGGTAACAGCGGTGTTCTTCATGATTGAAGTGTTACTTTCGGATCGTAACCGCTAGCATGAAGAATCGATTATCGATATTTTCCTCCGATTTGAACCTGTGCAAAAGTATCGACTCCCTGGGGGTTCGATTTCACCCCCCCCCCCCCGAGAATCGATTCTTTTTAATGAGTTCAAATGTAAGCACATCGATCTATCGAATTTCACGAATCGCCAATTTGGAACAGACACCCTTAGCCCTTTTACAGCCACGTTCGGAATTCAAATCTCAGCTTGTTCACTCAAATTGAATGGGTAGGTTTGCCTATTCTTCTCATCGAAGGCACTATGAGAGAGAGAGAGAGAGAGAGAGAGAGAGAAGAGAGAGAGAGAGAGAGAGAGAGAGAGAGAGAGAGAGAGAGAGAGAGAGAGAGAGAGAGAGAGAGAGAGAGAGAGAGAGAGAGAGAATCTTTCGTTTGCGCTATTGGAAGAACCGATACTTAGAGGATTTAGAGTACTTAGAGGACGAATCCCCGCAAGGAATTGATACGGCACGGAAATAAAGTTAAAAGAAAATGTGCAATATTTGCAATGCAATTAAAGTTTTCGGTTGTGAGTACTATACTTCACGTAGGAGTTCCGAAGTCAGTCTTCGGTCAGTATGCTCAATACTATAGGGGGCCCAAAATTTCGCCCCTATACTGGCGGAGACTTTGGTACTCCTAGCTAAAGTTCGGTACGCACAACCAAAAACACTTCCATTCGCAGAACGGAAAACCTCGGTGCTCCGAGTGCATATGTAAGTACATACAAACAGAGCCATTAGTCCTGCGTCGACGATCCGACGCAACCCGCACTACACGTAAAATGAACTCTCTCTTATCTTCCTTTTCTTTTGTTCTCTCAAGACCGATAGAGGTTTGGGCTACGTGTATTGCGGGTTGCGTCGAATCGACGACGCAGGACTAATGGCTCTTCTTGTACGCTTCTAAATATCTTACGACAAGGAACTTTATATATAATCTTTATTCCTGCGGTCATCAATCCATCGGTTAATCCTAGAACTCAACCGATAACTATTCCTCACCAACAATCTTAAAATTATTTTCAAAGACTTCCTTGATCATCGCTTGCAAATTGATTCAAATCATGGAGAAAGGATTTTAATACCTCTAATCGCTTTTCAAATTCGCGGCGCGCCGTTTCCGCTCTTTGAAACACGTAGCAAGCAGCAGTTATGAATGGTAAGAGCCTCTTTCCTCTTTAAAAGAGGTAAAAGTACCATATACCAGATACTTGTAGGATCGGGCTTGGGAGAGGCGAACTCAAGAGAAAAGGCTCAAAAACATCAGGTTTGCTATTTCCAAGGAATTATCATTATGGTTAAAGAAAGATTTTGCCGGAGGAGCACACCTGTGGCGGCTCGTGATATTTGGCAACCATGCAAGTTTTCCATTTAAACGTAGGTAAAATAATCGATTCTTGCGGAGGCTGGCAGCCTCCGGGAGAATCGATTGTTTTACATTGGTTAAATAGGAGGAGGACACGGTTGCCAAATTTCACGAGCCGCCACTGGAGCACACCTTGGGTTTATTAGTCTCTTATTCCAGAGATCGACTTGATTGAGATAAAATCAGTATCTCAGTCAGTGGCGTAGCGTGCAATATGTCAACATGGGATTGTATTCATTTAAACCCATGTAAAAGATCGAATGCGAAGGTGTTCACCGAACACCCAATTGTTCGATATTTTTCATGAGTTTAAATGCTCGAACTGCAACATTGCCAAATCGCTCGCTGAGCCACTGCTCTCAGTAGCACATAGACTTTCACTAGTAAATTTTAACAATAACGGCAGAACACAAAAATTAAAAAATTATTGTGCCTAATTTTATAGTTTTTGATGAAACAAGCGGCTGCCTACAGGATTGCAATTATTCATAAAATTAATGACCCTTTTTTATGGTCTAAACATCCAGAAATCAATATGTTAACTACAGTTTACTTACAAGGGGAGGCTCAGAAGTCGCCGCCTCCGATTTTGAAAACAATTGCACGAAAATGTAGCTAAAGTAAAACTATTAGACCCGTGTTTCTCACTTTTTGCCAATGGGCCTTCCTAAAGCGTCAGGAATTTTTTGAAAGTTGCCGAAATTCACGTAAAAACCCGAGCGGAGAGCGTTCCGAATATGTACGTGAATTTCGGCAACTTTCAAAAAATTCCTGACGCTTTAGGAAGGCCCATTGGCAAAAAGTGAGAAACACGGGTCTAATAGTTTTACTTTAGCTACATTTTCGTGCAACTGTTTTCAAAATCGGAGGAGGCGACTTCTGAGCCTCCCCTTGTTAATACTGAAATATCTGCATCAAAGTTTTGGTATCCTTTGTGTTGTCATTTTGTCACACGGTCTCAAAAATTTAAATTAAAAAAAACGAAAAGTATCATGCCATAATCCAAATCAGCCTAACTTCGAAACGAAAATAAGTAAGGTTAATTATGTAAAGTACAGTTAATCAGTTTTGCCGTCGGCAATCTATGCGTTCAAATCAAATCTGCCGGTGAGAAAAAACAAATGAAAGGAAATAAAACTCCGAATCATGACAAAAATTTAAAGAATGAACCGGGATGTAATAAAATTGGGGAAAAAATCAATAGGCTTCATATTGTATAGTTCAAGGAGCCCGCGTGCCTGTTAATTTATTTAAACCATCCATTTACGCACTTCAAAAAAACTCGCCTTTTTGCGGTTTTTTTCTGAAGTCTCCTTGCACGCATTTTAATTGAAGTCATGAACAGATTATAAAATTTAAAGGAGAATGAAAAACGATTTTTTTTTTTTTTTTTTTTTTTTTTTTTTTTTTTTTTTTTTTACGCAATAAAATTTCTTTGTTAACGATGAGTCAATACTTGATCAAATTCGGTGATAAATTAATTACTAGATATAGCTTCAGTTCCCTTGCTGTAGAGTATAGGTCTTCCTGTCTCCATTGTTGTATACATCCGTAGGAGTAGGAAATTTTGTCCCAAATTTTGTTTCGTGCCCTTATCAGGCAGTCAGTTTAAAACAACACCATCAAATACAAACTGGATTGGGGGAATAAAGAAATAAAACACCCAGGAAATCCAGGGAACCAGATCCCAATCATTAATAAAACTTCGACAAGAATGAAGCGTCTGACAGAAATAACTTAGGGCGACGCTACTCTGATGTATCTAGAAATAATCAATGGTCATTTTTGAAAATTTACAGCAGAGTAAAACGAAAAGTGCAAAACAAGGGCGCCCACACTTCACAGAAAACGATTTACAATGTTTTACGAGGGTCGTTCAGAAAGTAAGAATCCCTATTTTTTTCTCGACTTCTAATTAAGCTACAAAAAATTTAAACCCAGCATCAAAACCGTCACAGACTGACGATTCCAACGCTTTTTTAAAAATTAAAATCGGACCAATACTTTCGTCACAATCTTAGTTTTTGTGAACCCACCTTTTTGAATTTCCGTCCACCTCCGATGCGATGCGTACGCTTCAATTGTACACTAGATTACCTTAGTTCAAAATCAATCGTTGTGATCAAAATCGAAACATGTGATAAAATTGAGAAAAAAATTATGTATGTAACCCTTACCTTTCTTAGCTTTTTTCCACGTAACCACCCTGCACACCGATACATTTTTCGCATCGCGGAATAAGCTTCTTGATGCCCTCTTCAAAGAAACTTTTTGGTTGAGCGCTGAAAAATCCCATAACCGCAGCCTTCAGCTCAGGATCCGTTGCGAATCTTTCGCGATCCCAAATCTGAGGTTCATGATCCGTTATCTTGATAACGTTAGTCCGTCAAAACTGTTTATCTCAAATGCCGAAAGTTTTTACTCACACAGTGGGCATGAGTGAGCTCGTTACGCAGCGATAATTTTGCTGGAAAAATCATCGCTGGAGGTTGGACGGAAATTCAAAAAGTTTGGTTCACAAAAACTAAGATTGTGACGAAAGTATTGGTCCGATTTTAATTTTTAAAAAAGCGTTGGAATCGTCAGTCTGCGACGGTTTCGATGCTGGGTTTAAATTTTTTGTAGCTTAATTAGAAGTCGAGAAAAAAAAATAGGGATTCTTACTTTCTGAACGACCCTCGTAGTTCACTGAAAAAATCACTTCTTTAAAAACAAGGAAACACGTTTACTTGTGACAGTCTGCCTTGCGCGAAGTAAAGTTCTCTTGCATGAAGGAGAATCACTGTCACAACAAGAAATATTTTACTTGTAGCAGCAGACATTTTTCTTGGGTCGAAGGAAGTTCCCCCTAGTCAATATCTCACTGTGCAGCAGTGGCTGCTCGTGAAATGCGATTTATCGATGTCCACTCCATTAAAAACTATAGAAAAGTGTCGATTTCTTGGGGGTTCAATTGCACCCGGTAACGATCGATACTTTTCTATAGTTTGAAATGGAGCAGACATCGATATATCGCATTTCACGAGCCGTCAAAGCTGTGCAGTATCTTTAACACAAACGAAATATACCTTGGATTAAAAAAGAATTCTCTCAGTGTTCCCTTCACAAAGACGAGCGGTAGCGAAGCGTACAATTTGGCAACATTGCATTTTCGTTCATGATAACCCATGAAGTAGATCAAACTTCCATGCAGGTGTGTGGCAACCAGCCTCACTTTCGATCTTTTACATGAGTTTAAGTGGACAGAATGCAATGTTGTCAGATCGCACTAGATTGCCACTAGACGTAATTCGACGATCGTCTTTAAAGACTTTTAATCAATGATTCGGTAGCCCAAAGAGAAAGACAACGTTGTTACGGAAGCTATTACAACACTCAACATAACACAACACTTGGGTCATAAGTGATCCGATATAAAAATGTTCTCGTGGGAATGTTATGCTTCGAGTAAGTATATGTGTTCGCTCCTCCTTCCACTTCCCTGTCCAACGAATTACATCACTCACCGCTTTGATTTGCCCGTTTCCGAACAGATCGATGGATCGATTGTATGTCTACGGTGTACGTATAGACAGATAACAAGTCTCGACGTGATATTCTGTGGAAACATCAGACTAGACTGGCTGAGAAAAACACCGAAAAATACGTGGAATTTAGTATAAAATAAACACCGGTCATTTAATTTGACACTCACTTAATACACCTGGTGATTGGTGTTTGTATTTCAACATGTGGGTCCGTTTGAAGTGAAATTCAGTGCCGGTTTGTGCGTTTGCAATACATAAGAGCTTTTTCATTGAAACCTATGAAAAAGGATCGATTCCAAGGGGGTGCAAATCGATCAGTTTTTGTTTGGTCACAAAAAAGAAAAGTTATAATCAATGGATTTTTTGCAAACTTTAGCAAGAACATCACACAAGAACCAAAAATAACGCTTCAGTAGTGCTGCTGAAACCTTTGGTAGGAAAATGGTCCAGCAAAATACCTTAGGAGAATAAATCAGAAGTTTTGTATACCGAACTATGTAGATTTTGCTGGGTGAACCAAAGATTTGATTGGCTAAACTTAAGTGTTTTGACGAATCATTTTTCTTCCAAAGATTTTGCAGCACTACCAAAGAGTTTCCCCCCCCCCGTTTTTTTTTGTTTTTTTTTTCCTGTGATGGAGCATGTTTTATTTTCACGGATCTTGACTCAAAAAATATACTCAAAGGAACTTAAAATCCACTCATTTGAATTAAAGCGCAAATGTATTTTTAATGCGGCCTCATACAAGTATCGAAAAAGAGGAACACCCGTTCAAGAAAACTCTTTGAATCTGACTACGATAATAATTAAAGTAGAATATATTTTCACGCACAAAGCTATTTGATAAATATGCCTAATTAATGTATAATTTTGAAGAAGTAAGTAAGTACATTTTCCCCCACTTATTTCCATGCTGTAATAGTTTCAAATTAGCCAAATGACCATTAGATTCAGAGACCCATTTACTTAGCGCTTAGTATTGTGAAGAGAAGAAATAGGAAAGAGCTATATCTGTTTTCCGTCTTATGCAAAACTTTTGTTTACTTTTTGTAAAGTCTATAATGACATCATCGCTGATCACGAAAATGCTATACATCGCAAAAGACAGCCTCTGAGGGAAATTCCCCGTTTGCCTATTAATGTCACTTTTATGGTGGGATTTTCTTCAGCTAAAGATTCTGATCTCACTTACTTACCACCATATTTATACGGAAAAAGCGCGCGGATCAATAGGTCACCGGGTAATCTATCGTCATTTTCATTAAAGTTCGTATAAAGGAATGCTCAGGGAATTCCATGAAATTTGAGTTCAAGTTATTTAATCGAGCTTGAATACAACTTTATTCTAGACAAGGAAGTATAGAATATATTGATTCGAGCTTCAATCTCGCCAATATTTTCGAGATATTTTGGAAAAACCAAATTGCAGCTGGTCTAATAACTTCCTGACAATTTCTTCATTTAAAGTTCTAAGTCTTACATCCAGTTCATCGAAAGCTACCAGCGTTGAAAGGCCGATTTGCTTGTTTCTATTTTAATACCGCGTGTTGTTGGAGAGTCAGTGGTGGCTTTTAATAATCGATTACTCCCATTTAAATCAATGAAAAAGTATCGATTAGTTGGAGTTTCGATTGCTCCCCTTGAGGATCGATTCTTTTCTACAGGCTCATACGAAGGATACATAAATACATCGCAATTTACGCACCGATATTGCGTTGAGTCGATCACCTGTCTGTCTTTCGCGGTTCCTTACGGCCTGACCTCATTTTACCATCTCCATGACTTAAAGTACGGGCTTTAAGCAATTAAGTGTTCAAATAAAATTCCTAGCCCATATTTAAAAAAAATAAGGAAAATATCGATAGTCACATTCTAACATTTTTGCGATAGTTCTAGCCCGCATATGTTTATACAGTGTCAATCGTGAGAAAGGTCAATGGTTCTGCTATCAAGTACCATGTACTTTTAAACGCAAAAGCTTTGGCAGTCAAGAATTACAGCTAAATGGCGATTCCTCGGGATCAAAGCCACCTTTTTCGCTTCACGTACATTCTTGTCCGTCAAAACATTTGCGTTTGCTAGTACGTATTATATACTGGCTGCATCAATTAACGGAAACGGCGCTCTTTAAATTTTCGACGTATGTTTTACCTTTAAAGTTGTAACAGTCGCCATCTCCGTTTTTTCAAGATCGACTGTCTGGAATGAAGATTCAAACTTTCTGTGCCCAGTACCGCTATACCAATACTCATCCAAAATGTATAAAAGCTGAACTTACGGTTGGAATTATTTAATTTTATGAATGAAGACGCCCGGACCTTTAAATTGTCTACATCTATATTTGATGGAGCATTTATTTTAAAATAAAAAATTACATATTATATTTGATAATGATCAAACATTGTAATACATTAAGAGATAACTCGAACAAAAGTCAGAGCCTCATGGCCGTTTTTCCTCATAAGGTAGGGTCACCAGACACTTTTGACCGTGTGTTAAAAAAGACATTGCTAACATTAATTGTGTAAAATTCGCATGATCTGAATGAATAATGACACCAAAATGGTTTAATCACAATGGTGTATTTACATTCAAGACTGTAGATTTCGTCACATAGCTTCAGTATTTCTTTTGAAACGAAAAATGTCTGCGCTGAGTCTTCAGAAAAATGTTTGTAAAAAGTAAAGGAAATTATGTCAGATAAGGAACGATCTTATGAAACCTACTGTACCACTAGAATCCAGAGACAATATACATGTGCTGCTGGTATACTAAAAGAGTACGCACCTGTATATCGCGCGGTATAGCTAACCCTTTGGGTGGGGGGAGGGGGGGGGGGGCTCGACAGAATAACATAGGGAGCAACATCCTACTGGACCATACGTTGGCTGATGCAGTTCCGGCGCTCCGCTCCCATTGGCTACTGATCTCAAAACCTTTGCTCGTATGATCGTATGATCGTATGAACGTATGATCCAGTTGGACGCTGTTTAGTTGAGACCCCGGAAAAAAAAAAAAAAAAAATTCTCATTTCCATAAACGAGAGGTCCGCTCGTTATATCTCGCGGTTGGCAACACTTCTCACATACATCAATTATTGACAAACAAATCCACCAATTGACAACTAACGAGAAGACCCGTTGTTTATGGCAATGAGATACGTGGTATTGACATTTTGCCATCGATATAGTATCGTTCATCAGCCTCCTCTTAGAACCCTAGATTCGTCGCCTCTGCGCATTGTTGCTAGATCAGCCAGAGAAATCTTCATATTGCGCCAATGTAATTTGGCAACATTGCATTTTGTCATTTAACCCTATAAAAATGATCGCTTTCTGGGGGTCAATGCTCCACCAAAAGATCGATTATTTTACATGAGTTTAAAAGGAGAGGATCCAAAGTTGCCAAATTGCGTGGTTTGCCTCTGCGCATTGTGCATTATAGAATCAATGTTTAATTTTTATTCCTTATTAGTTTGAATGAAACGTAGCTGGACACAATATAAGTGTGAAAATCGTTCTTTTCTCATCGCATCACTAGCACAAAACATTTCAAAAAATTAAATGCAATTTTTTATAAACAATATTATTATTTAATTATTATTTTTTTTTATTTATTTTTTTCTGCGCATGCGCGATCTGGCAACCACGCTTGCGCTTGTAACTGCCGCTTCGCGACTTGCCGTGCTACCGATTCCGCCCGAAGCCACGTTTATTAACGCCCTACTTTTATCGCACGCTAAGTCGCTAACCGACATTTTTTCGAGACTATCGATTCTGTTAGCGTTCGAATCCTAGGCCTCTTCTTTCGTAACTGCGTTTATAAGCTACAAAAATTACCAAGTGCTAATCGCCACTCTACCGATGGTCCATCCGTTCGGGTGTGGGGGCTTTAGATGCTTTAGTTGATCGAAAATACGACCTAATAATCTTTGAATGTTTACAAATATTCACATGCATGAGATTGCGTAAAAGATTACCATCCAATCTCCAACATTCGTCAAAGCCAAAATCACCACTGTTGGTAACACAATATTTCTGCTAAGTTTTTTTTTTAGAATTTTATTTATTTAATTTTATTTTATTTTTTACCTTTATTTTTTTTTTTTTTTTTTTTTACTATTTTTTAATTTTATTTTATTTTATTTTACTTTTTTTTTTTTTTTTTTTTTTTTTTTTTTTTTTTTTTAAATTTACATTTTCTTGTCCTGACTGTTGTAGGAAGGATCCGAAAATAGAGTAGAACTCAACTATTTCTTTGTCGAATATATCCGCCATCAGAGTGGAAAAGGGTCAAGCCAGTGGCGGCTCGTGAAATGCGATGTCTACTCCTTTGAAAACTATAGAAAATTATCGATTGTCAGGGGGTGCAATTGAGCCCCCAAGAAATCGATACTTTTCTGTAGTTTTAAATGAGGTGGACATCGATATATCGTATTTCACGAGCCGCCACTGGGTCAAGCTCATGTGACCAGACTCTTTCAAACACAGTGATTCTTATTTCAGGGTGAAATCCCGAATCACCCTTGAAAACCATCGTCATTAAATTGAATTCGAGAAACACCTTGCATGATACGAAACGTATAGTTACAATTACTGCGCCGCGCCGCCGCTGGTCGTGGTTGCAGCAGAACATAATATTGTAAAAAATTAAGGAAAGAAAATACTACCTCTTGACTGAAAAAAAAAAAAAAAAAAAGAGTCAAAGTCAAAAATAATGGCATAGGTAAAACGAAGTGGACATAATTGCCCATATTTTAAAACTTCAAGGACTTTTGAGGAAATGCGAGCAAGGTGACGTGCGCCGTGTGTGTGGCGCGGGGAACGCAATGAGCCTGCGCGTCCGTGCGTGAGTAGGTATGTATGACTATGAGTGAGCGTGAGATTATGTCCTATACTAGCTATACATATATATATATATATATATATATATATATATATATATATATATATATATATATATATATATATATATATATATATATATATATATATATATATATATATTGCCTAGCACTTCGCGATAATTAGTCGTTTACTCGGTCCTAGCGGTTTTAATGGTCTATCCAGTATGTATCTAATGCAATGCAATGGTCGCGGTTATACGATCGATGCTATATGCAGTAACGCTCGGTATACATCGCAAAGATTACTTATACGCAAACAGATGTGGCATAAGCTACACCTCCTGTTAAGTGAAAAACGGTTAAAAACGCCGGCAGTTATACACGATACAACCCGGCATGCACAAGCCTATGTCACATCACACTTACACATACAAAAAGAACTGCAGTGAATAAGCACTGATTCGTTCTCCTTCCCGGTTATGGCGTGATTTAATCAGAGACATATACTAGCCCTTAACTATACATTTTATTTTTTTTATTATTATTATTTTTTTTTTTAAAATCAAATATTTTTATTCGGTACATTATGGAGTACTGAAATGAATGGGGCTCTTGCAAACTTTTGCTATAAGGGATTGAAAAGTTGATTCTAGAATAAAACCCTGTAAAAATGACGATGAGTACACTAAAAAATCACGAAATTCACTCTCAGAATCGGGCTTAATGGCGGAAAAACGCAGGCATCGCATCGTGGGGAGATTCCTACCTAAATTGAGACATATCTCTGTTTTTCCGTGGAGAAAGTGACATAATAGACAGGAATCTCCCATGATACCTGCGTTGAACCGCCATTACAAAACTTGCCATTCTAGCAGTTATGCAAGTTTATTACTGAATTTTAGACTTTCTTACAATTAGTGTGCTTTTCGTGATTTTTGCTAGTCTGCAGTTTGCTGCATCATCGGTGAATTGAAAAATGCCATTAATTATATGCAAAGCGGCAGCTCTGACCACTGGCGCAACCAGGATCTCTTCCATCTCTCTCATTTCCCATTTGAATGTATGAGTAGGAAAAGGACAGAAGGAGGGGGTTTTATCCCCTTGTCCATCCTTGTCTAACATACGTTTCTTAATGGAGAAAAGAGAGAGATGAAAAAACTCTCGGTGCGCTACTGGCTCTGACATTCTGGCAACTATATTTCCTTGCCAAATCTGCGGAGAAAAATCAACTGTCAACATTTACACTGCTCGGGGCCGCCTGCATTCTGAAACGAACTTAAAAGGGTAAAAAGTCTACATACCAAGAACAAACGCATCAAAGGATTGAGATTTTAAAAGAAAAGCTGCGATAACTTTGCTTTCTTACCTGCAACAAAAATAAAAAGATAAATATTGTAAGTAACACCAAACAAGAAAGATTTTCGAGAATTCTCGTGTGCATCTTATGGAGCTATTGAACTTTTTCACTCTGGAACCTTCCCAAAAAAAAAAAAGGTGCAAAATAATGTGGTGAAAGAGCGACCCTATAAGTTTCGCCCTTTATATTATGTAGAACCCAAGGTTCTGTTCGTAATAACGCAACGTTTCTCAAAGTAATGACACCTAATGATGCCTTAATGCTGTAGTGAAAACATTCTACCTGGAGTTCTCGCACGGTCTCCAGGATACAGCCCCCCCCCCAAATTGACTCCCTAAAAGAATTCATTGGTGGCAAGTGAAATCACTGATCGCCAATGCATATTTCATTGGTTGCCAACGGAATTTGCATTGGCTACCTACGTAATATGCAATGGCGGCCAGTGATTTCATTGGCCACCAAAGAATTCATGGATAATTAGACCACATGGAATTAGCCGCCACTAAAAAATATTATTTTTCATTGATAAGAGGCTAAAAATGAACTATTCCATTTATGACCTAACGTGCATAACTCAATTCCTCTTCGTTTAAATACATTTTGAATTAATCATTCCAGATCTGCCCTTCCCAGCGCTTAAGGGCTAGAGACCAAATACTATCTATCTTGCCCATGTTAAAGTCGGGTGGCCCATGAACCATAACTCAAGTCGGTCATCTTATAATTTCCAAGAACCTCAGCTCAGGTCTGCCCGTTAGCTCGCAATTGGTTGAAGAAACTGTCCCTCAAATGATAAAAAGCCCCTTCAATATCTCGAATGGCAACTGTCCCAACTTCTGAGTATGATGGGGACTTTTTTTGTAGTCACTTTGTATAACAAAACTAAAAAACATGAGGACATAAATACTATCTAGTTCTAATGATCATAATGATAAGAACAGTGTGCGTTTGAGTTCAAATTTGTTTTTCTTTTTAAATCGAATCCGTTCGACTTTATTCTTTATTCTTAAGGATCGGTTCTTTGTGCGGTGAGTGAACGCTATGAGTCGAGGAGTTCAAATCCATTCATCTTAATCTACTTCCTTCAAAACATGCGTCAGGGGAATTGTGGTTGCTGATTGTGATAATTAATTTTATTTCACTGTAAAGACTAGCATTCATTGCTTGCTCTTTTTCTAAGCAAGGGACAAGAATGAAAATCTGAGAAGGAGCAGGAGAGACAGAACTTACGGTAGATATGAGGAAGTATTATTCGTATTTACGCATCTATTTTGCATCAATTATACCGTAATAAATTGAAAGTTGCTTTAATATTGTTCATTTGACGTCACAAAGCAGACGTATATTGGTTCCCGTTGCATCGCACCTTTGTGATACAGGAATAAATCATACGCTCCTGTTTTAAATTTAGAGAGTGCAAGAATGAAATTAAATATTAGCACCAAGGCAAGGGTGAGAAGCCACCTACAAGCTGTTTTGAGAGAATGAATGCCTTTAAAAGTTATTCGATGATCATGCGTGTGGATACCATTATTAAAAAATATCAATTCGATCCCACCGGATAAGTTTAAAAAGTAAAGGTGCCTTCGTGATTATCTCCTACTTTAATGCTGAATAATTCGAATAAAATTGTCTTTACCGGAGCATCTTGTCATCCCTTTTTAAAGGATTTTCCGATGAGTCTTGGTTTCCTTCTTTTGACTTTTTCTCTCTCCTTTTTCTCCACTTTTTCTCTGATTTCTGTTAACGTTCTTCTTCCTTCTCTTCTCTTCTCTCTCTTCTCTTCTCTCTCTTCTCTCTCTTCTCTCTCTCCTCTCTCTTCTCTCTCTTCTCTCTCTCCTCTACTCTCCTCTCCTCCCCTCTCCACTCCTCTCTACTCTGTATTTCTTCCTTTACATCTAGCTTCCCCTACTCTTTTAGTGTGCAGATCTCCTTTGATTAACAATACCGCACGCGGACATGCTGATGATAAAGTGAAATATGACTTGTTGTTATTTGTTAAGATAAAATTAACCCGACGCACAATGGGACCCGGCCAATGGTGGCTCTTGCAACGAGGCAAAAATGTATTTTCGTCTAAAAAAGTTCTAATTTCGGCTACGAAGTTTGTCTGGATAAAGTTTGAGAAATACATTGTTGCCACATTTAGATCACTGTTGGACTCAAGTTCTACTCATCTGGATACAACTAAATTGAATTCGATAATCTTGTAGTTTCTGATTGAATGAGCTCGAATGAAAAGGACAAGTTAAGGAGGTCTTTGGTCAAACAGCGTATAAAACATAACGTGTGCCTTAGCTCAAAAAACCGTCATTTCAAAGTATATTCTTATACGTGGTACGGTGATGGATATAAATGGAGTTTCTTGGGTATATGCTACTGTTCAACCAATAAAATCTCGTTCGCTTGGAATGCAACAACATAATCGACAAAAATATCGCAAGTTATTGATATCAATATATCAAAAGTTCCTTAGAAAATAAACAGAATTGCAAAATAAAAATGGATTTTTTGATTTTTTTTTCCCCCCATCTTTGTTTTCTTTTTGTTGTTTTTTTTTTTTGTTGTTTTGTTTTGTTTTCTTTTCAAGAGATAAAATTGTCAGCACCATGGTACCGCACGGTGCCCTGGTCTATGCGCGGTACGATGGTAGCGAAATCTATGATTCCGCAGTTTGCTAAATGACAGCCATTACCTAGGAGTTCTATGGGCTTCAGATCCGCGTACTTCTAGCCTTCCTAATCGGGCGAAGCGAATGAGACAACAAAAATTACAGAAGCACAGCTTGCAAAAAAAAGCGCGGGCGACGTTTCAATTCCGCGTTGGATCCGCGACCTTTTAAACTTTTAAAGTTCAACTCATCACGATCGGTCTCCCTCAGCTTCAAACAAATCATTTTTTCAAACTCCTAAACTTTGCTCCTGAACAAGAACAATCTAAAGCAGCACCAATAATTTAAGAAACCTGTTGGCAGGTATTGTATTTTTAAATGATTAATCAGACTTACGAGCACACCTGTTGTTTTGGTGAGCTTTTAATCGCTGCCAAGGCTCAGGGCTCTCAAAACGTCCCCTCTGCTCTTCCGGTGCGCCGCCAATGTATTTTTAAATGGGAAATTAGCCTTACGAGCACACCTGTCGTTTTGGTGGTCTTTTAATCGCGAACAAGGCTCAGGGCTCACAAAACGTCCCTTCTGCTCTTCCGGGGCATCGTCCATGTTATTTTAAATAGAAAGATAGACTTACGAGCACACTTGTCGTTTTGGTGGTCTTTTAATCGCTGCCAAGGCTCAGGGCTCTCAAAACGTCCCCTCTGCTCTTCCGGGGCGCCGCCAATGTATTTTTAAATGGGAAATTAGACTTACGAGCACACCTGTCGTTTTGGTGGTGCTTTAATCGCTGACACGGATCAGGGCTCACAAAATGTCCCCTCTGCTCTTCCGGGGCGCCGCCAATGTATTTTTAAATGGAAAATTTCACTTGCGAGCACACCTGTCGTTTTGGTGGTCTTTTAATCGCTGCCAAGGCTCAGGGCTCTCAAAACGTCCCCTCTGCTCTTCCGGGGCGCCGCCAACGTATTTTTAAATGGGAAATTAGACTTACGAGCACACCTGTCGTTTTAGTGGTCTTTTAATCGCTGACACGGATCAGGGCTCACAAAATGTCCCCTCTGCTCTTCCGGGGCGCCGCCAATGTATTTTTAAATGGGAAATTTGACTTGCGAGCACACCTGTCGTTTTGGTGGTCTTTTAATCGCTGCCAAGGCTCAGGGCTCTCAAAACGTCCCCTCTGCTCTTCCGGGGCGCCGCCAATGTATTTTTAAATGGTCAATTAGACTTGCGAGCACACCTGTCGTTTTGGTGGTCTTTTAATCGCTGCCAAGGCTCAGGGCTCTCAAAACGTCCCCTCTGCTCTTCCGGGGCGCCGCCAATGTATTTTTAAATGGGAAATTTGACTTGCGAGCACACCTGTCGTTTTGGTGGTCTTTTAATCGCTAACAAGGCTCAGGGCTCACAAAACGTCCCCTCTGCTCTTCCGGGGCATCGTCCATGTTATTTTAAATAGGAAGATAGACTTACGAGCACACCTGTCGTTTTGGTGGTGCTTTAATCGCTAACAAGTCTCAGGGCTCACAAAACGTCCCTTCTGCTTTTCCGGGGCATCGTCCATGTTATTTTAAATAGGAAGATAGACTTACGAGCACACTTGTCGTTTTGGCGGTCTTTTAATCGCTGCCAAGGCTCAGGGCTCTCAAAACGTCCCCTCTGCTCTTCCGGGGCGCCGCCAATGTATTTTTAAATGGGAAATTAGACTTACGAGCACACCTGTCGTTTTGGTGGTCTTTTAATCGCGAACAAGGCTCAGGGCTCACAAAACGTCCCCTCTGCTCTTCCGGGGCATCGTCCATGTTATTTTAAATAGGAAGATAGACTTACGAGCACACCTGTCGTTTTGGTGGGCTTTTAATCGCTAACAAGGCTCAGGGCTCTCAAAACGTCCCCTCTGCTCTTCCGGGGCGCCGCCAATGTATTTTTAAATGGAAAATTAGACTTACGAGCACACCTGTCGTTTTGGTGGTGCTTTAATCGCTGACAAGGCTCAGGGCTCACAAAATGTCCCCTCTGCTCTTCCGGGGCGCCGCCAATGTATTTTTAAATGAGAAATTAGACTTACGAGCACACCTGTCGTTTTGGTGGTCTTTTAATCGCTAACAAGGCTCAGGGCTCACAAAACGTCCCCTCTGCTCTTCCGGGGCATCGTCCATGTTATTTTAAATAGGAAGATAGACTTACGAGCACACCCGTCGTTTTGGTGGGCTTTTAAGCGCTGACAAGGCGCAGGGCTCTCAAAACGTCCCCTCTGCTCTTCCGGGGCACCGCCAATGTCTTTTTAAATGTGAAAAAATACTTACGAGCACACCTGTCGTTTTGGTGGGCTTTTGATCGCTGAAAAGGAGGAAAAGGCCTAACCTAACCTAACCTGTCCAATTTGGAAAAATCGATAGTATCGATACCATTTACGAACAACTACTGCGTTTAGAAGATATCAATGTGATACTGCGACGACAGACGCGAATAAAACTCATATCAGGTGGCTTTAAAGACACATTTTCGCGCTGGGACTCGACCGCGCACGTGCGATTCGAAGAATTAAGGTTTCGATTTGATTGAGTAGTGATGCGTGAAGTACCATACATACATACATAGATACATACACATAATATCGATTATATTGCCGAGGTGTCGGCTCCCGAGAGCCGAATCACATTATTCGAAAGTGAAATGGGACGCACGGCGCATGCGCATCCGAACCGAAAAACCGGCGCACAGTGTGGGTATACCGAGCCGAGCGGTTGCCTAACTTGAAAGGGAAAAGTTTTGCGTTTGGCCTTGGTCGGGCTCCAGGCAAGGTCGGGTCATTATCATCGCTAGAAAGTAGGTTAGTGTTGGTTGGTCTCTGGATGCCATGCTATGCCATGCCGCCGACGGACGGACGAGTATGAATGTGTGTGTTTGTCTTTGTGCATATGTCGATGTGTGTCTGTGTTTGTGATCTCTGCGTTCGAGTATGTTTTGAGAAGCGACTCGAGTGGCAGCTTGCGTCGACGCGCGTATGACGACGCAACGCAACGTAAGACAAACGTAATACGGCGCGCAGCATCTTTGAACCTCGTATAATATCCGACTAGCGCACGATGGGTTTGAATTTGGACGTTTCTGGACATGAAGTGCGGTACTATCTAATAATTAATCTTTTAGACCGTTTCAGTATTTCCGGTTTAAGTGTGATGTTTTCATGAAAGTATGTACTTGAGGAGAAAATGTAACCTAGTCAGACGGGCCAGGGTATGCAATACGCAGCGCACCGAATATACAATGTGCGTTGAATAGCATAGTGTGCATTGAGTGTTGCATTTCCTGACTAAGTGACCAAGTACCTTTGTGCTCGCTAGTACATACTTTTGGTTCCTATCTGGCATACTCTATCTATCTCACTCGTACCAGACCCCACGTTGGTGTCGTTGGCGCTGTTTGTTTCTAAAACTTAATTTCATCTTAACCCTTTCCGTCGCAGTGTCCATTATAAGCGACGACATTTTACATGGAGCCTTCATGGAAATTCGGAAAAATTGACTCACACATGAAATCATATGAGAACAGTTCGTTTGTTTTAATGGTATACGTTTCAGACTACAGTGACACTTTTTTCATAATTCATGACAGAAAGGGTTAAAAAACTGTTCAAAGCCGAATTTCCCAGTTATACGACGAAGAAGCGATCAAAATACTAAACAAAAGAATCCATTTCTGACGTAAAATTCGGGCAAAGAACGTCTCATTTCCGAGTAAGAGACTTATTGTCAGAAAGAGATAGCTGTTAGTAGACTCTATACTAGCTATCTCTACTAAGTATAGATAGTTTTAGTAAGGTCAAACAAATATTTGGCTCACCCAGCAAAACCTCTTTAGTTAGGCCCACAAAACCTTTGAATAGCTCCTCTAAAGTATTTTACTGGGTCATTTTTGTACCGAAAATTTCACCAGCGCTACCAAAGCAGGTTTATTTTATTTTTTCTGTGTATGCCTCCCCTATTGTAACTCGCTATGAATTATTTTTACTTTCTCATTCTAATGAAATTAGAAAAATTGAGAAAGTATTGCGATGGCGCAGAGATTTTCAAGGTATTTTGTTGCGATAGTTGGCCTCTCACAACAAAGTCAATCATGATTTAGTCAAAGTAATGGCCTCTCATCATGTCTAATACTATCCATAAGAACATCCTTCCATCATATTTTCATATTTCTTAACCCTTTCTGACTTAGAGAGATTTATGCAAAAAAATTCTGTGGCGTCTGTCCGTCTGTCCGTCAGTCCGTCAGTCCGTCAGTCCGTACCTAGGCATAATTTTTGAACCATTGATCCTTATGCATCCAGATTTTGCACAGTTGTTGCTTTTTAGATTCCCCAGAGGTACTTTTTTTGTTTTTTTGAAATTTTGACTTTTAGGGTAGTTATGGGGAAAAAATTATTTTCATTAAAATCAATGGTAAAATGGATAAAAATGAATAAAAATGGAATAATTCAAGTTTGGCTCAATCAATTTTGATGAAAGTTAGCAAAAAAAATCTATTTTCAGCCTACTATAGAATAAACCACTTATAGTTCCTGTATTCATTCCTTAAAACTGTTTAAAAAATCAAAATAAGTGCGCTCGAGCCAAAAAATAGAATTATCGTGAGAAATCAATCTAAAAACTTGAAGTCAATCAATAATGGCTCTATGAATTTTGATAAAACTTTGTACACACAATCTGCTATCAATAAACTTAAAAATTTTCCTCTCTGTGTCACCAAAAACAACCGATAAAACCATGTCAAGAGGTAATGTAGGTGCGATTGAGCAAAAAAATTGGGAATATGAGCAAATAAAAATATAATCCTATTATTTGGGATAGTTCAGGTTTGGTTCAATCAATTTTGATGAGAGTTAGTAAAAAAAATCTACATCTAGCCTACTATAAAATAAACCACTTATAGTTACAATATTCAGCCCTCAAAACCGTTTAAAAAATCAAAATAGGTGCGCTCGAGCCAAAAAATGGAATTATCGTGAGAACGTAAGTAATCTTAAAACTTGGAGTCAATCAATAATGGCTGGATAAATTTTCACGAAACTTTTTACGCACAATCTACTATCAAAGTACTAACATATTTTCCTCTCTTGATCACCATACACATCCGATTAGACCTTTTCAAGAGGCAATATAGGTGCGATTGAGAAAAAAATGTGGGTATTTAAGCGAATATAAACATAATCTCATTATTTTGAATAATTCAGGTTTGGTCCAATGAATTTTGACAAAATCTGGCAAATAAAATCTACAATTAGTTTACAAAAGAAAGTAGCCCTTACAGTTACAATATACAACCTTTAAGAGAGTTTAAAAAATCAAAATAGCGTGTTCGACCAAAAAAAAAGAATTAAAGTGAGGAATTAATTTTAAACTTGGAGTCCATCATTAATGGGATGGATTTTGACAAAACTTTGCACAAACATAATGTGTTAAAAAAACACACTAATCACTGCACTGTGTGCACTAAAATATTTTTCTGGTAGAGTCCTCATAAAAACCTTAAGACCGTTTCGAGGGGCAATATAGGTACGATCGAGCAAAAATCTTTTGAAACTAATTGTAAGCAAATATTAAGACAAACATAATATTTGGAATAAGTAATTCAAGTATGACTCAATTAAGTTCGATGAAAATTGCATAGCTTGCAACCAGCCGAGGCAGAAATTTCTATAGAATAGAAATTGAGGCTCTCAATTAGCCTTCAAATAACAAAATAGGCAACTATTCCTACAGCTTCTCTACAAAATTGCAAACTCTTCGAATTGAAGGCAGAATTATGTCCGGAGGTGAAAATATGTGAGCTTTGAGGGGGGGTTTGGGGGTCTCCCCCAGAATTCTAAAGGGGGGTCTGGAGGTATCCCCCAGCATTTTAAAGGGGGGTCTGGGGGCCGCCCCCAGTATTTTAAAAGGGGGTGGGGGTCTCTCCTAGAATCCTAAAGGGGGTCTGGGGGTCTCCCCCAGATAAAAATGGTGTGAGAAAGTGTTCGTAGGGTATTCCCTACAGTTTATTTTATTTTATTTTATTTTTCACGCATGTCTTGAGTTATAATGAATCAATTTTTGAAACTTTCTGATGCTCCTGATGTTCCTTTCAAGCGATCTTATACTAAAATTGACCCGCTTCAGGAATGTAGCAAAAGTTTGCAACAGACCCACTAAACAGCTAGTAACTATGACGTATAAGTCTAGCATTTTCAGCGTTTCTATGTAAATCAAGTGTCAGAATTATAGTCCATTATCGGCTTTATGATTGGCCGACAAACAGAATCTTACGAAGACAATTTCTCAAAAGACTCGCGACTGATTCAGACAGTGGCGTCGCGTGCAATTTGGCAACAATGTATTCTATCCATTTAAACTCATGTAAAAGATCGAATTCAGGGTGCACAGTGCACAAGGAAAATTCGATATATTTAATGAGTTCAAATGGAGCAGTTGCATTGTTGCCAGATGGCACGCGACGCCACTGGATTCAGAAAATAAGAACCACGCAAAAAAACAAACACGAGGCTCACATAGATCCTGAATATCTCTGAACTCCTCGTCTAAACGCAGAAACGTTATCAAAGGCAAATTAGCAGGTCGAATTACCGTTCACCTTTCTCCCCCCCCCCTTGCCCTTCATTATTGAAACTTTTATTTACTATTTCAGTTAATTCTACTTCACCTGATTTTATGGATTTTTTTTTTTTTTTTTTTTTTTTTTTTTTTTTTTTTTTTAAAGCACATATGAATATGATTGAAATTATTTTAAAATTTCGGAGCGATGTTTATAGGAGTAAGACAGGGTCTGATAGCCCTGACTTTGCCTTCACCTTAAAATAAAACGCGTAATTAATATCATTAAATACCTCTCTGAGTAACGGCAACACTGTAGTAAATTTGCCACATCTGAAACGAACTATAAAGAACAAAACAAATTGCCTAACAATTTCTTGATGCACTGCAAACGAGGAGCGAAGACCTTTTTCAGATAGTTGGCCGTTAAAGATAACTTGTAATGATACTCTATCGAGCATTAAGAACTGTACAGGGGGCCCATAAAAAAAGTCGTGTCCTTCAGCCTTCAGCTCTCGGAGCAGAGATTTCTTTAATATTCCCACAAGAGTGGGTCACTCCCCTCCCCCGGCGGGGGTTGCCTTATTTTTCCTAAACTGGGGGATTCTCGATGAGTTCCACTTTTCATAAGCGTTCCAAAACACCCATTGCCAGGATTTTGACAATTTGATTCAAATCCGTGCCTCAAATGGCCTAAACCCGCATAGTCGCAAAATGTGCAATTTTGGAAGTTTTATGCATTAATCTTGTAGGAATTTGCCGAGCTGTGGACTTAAACTGCAGAAATTTTGCGTGTTTTATAATCATTCATTCTAATCTACCTCATACTTGAACGCCAGAAAATAAAGTAGGCCACAAAAAAGGTTATGTGGGCGGTCGAAAATGGCCTATGTACGAGTAAACGATTAAGAACAATTTATGAAAAGCGGACGAACTTCTGGTCTTTAGAGCAACAAAGTTACAAATTTACATTGAATTGGAGTAACAAAAACTCCCGAAAATGAACATTTTCGACTACGTAATAATGGCTGTAACCCCTTTGAGGCACGGATTAGTACATTTGTTTTCTTTCCTAAAGGCTCGAATTGGGTGTTTCCCCTACACATATGAACCATTTTAAAAGATGGATCTCCTCAAATTTTGGAGTTTTAAAAATTTAACAACACTCTATAGTGCTGGAATATGCACCGTTGCCATGCCATTTTAATCATGAGTCTCAAATGAATTATGAATGAACAAGATCGCTTTGATACGCCACTTTCGTTCACTCGAATACATACACGCACTTTCGAAGACTCGTACACTCACACCGCGAAGTTTAAAACAGAATATCCATTCAGTAACAAGTTTGACATCCAGTGTTGCCAGGCATACGGCACGGCGCGGCGTCTTCTCATAATCGTTTAAGTAAATTAGACGAATTTTAACCTCAAATCTGGCAATGGTGTTGAAATCAGTTGCTCGTTGTGTATTATTGTTCCGTTCACTAACGTCCCACTGTTTGAACTGAGCAATTTTTCGAAAAAAGTATCAACCCTCACCTTCCCTTCTCAGTTTTCCAGGATGAAAAGTTAGCAAGAAATTCTTGTCTGTATATTGATCAGTGGCGTATCGAGCGACGTGGCATTTGAAAACGTTGTGTTTGATCCGTTTAAACCAATTAAGAAAGCTCGAATTACATCAGGGGTGGAGTGAACCCTCTCGGACTCAATCTTTTGAGCCCTGCTTTAAATGGAGCAAACATCTCGTTATCAAACTTTTAAACTTTCATAAGAACGCACGTGAAACATTTTTTTTTTTTTTTTTTGAAACTGAGGCCACTAAAGCAATGGCACTCTTGCAAACTTTTGCAATAGGGGATTGAAGAGTTGATTCTTGCACAAAAACCTGTAAAAAGAACGATGAGTACACTAAAAAATCACGAAATTCACTCTCAGAATCGAGCTTAATGGCGGAGAGACGCAGGTATCATGGGAGATTCCTAACTAAATTGAGACATATCTCTGTGATTCCGTAGAGAAAGTGACATAATAGACAGGAATCTCCCAAGATACCTGCGTTGAACCGCCGTTACAATCTTGCCGTTATAGCAGTTAAGTGAATTGATTACTAAATTTTCGACTTTCTTAGGGTGGTTTTCTTGATTTTTGCTGGTTTTTATATCAGATTGGACTATTCATTTGCTCACAGAAAAAGTTTGCAAGAGCCCCATTTTTGGAACACAGGGGGGGTTTTCGGTTTCCTAAGAAAAAATTCCTGCCTCAACTTCAGGAGATGAGTGCAGCCTGTAGGGATGAAAACAACCAGGGACCAATAAATGCTCGGTACAGACGGTCCTGCACCCAGATGATTGGTGTGCACCCACGGCCATTTAAAAGCACACGTAAACGCTCACCATTCAACGTCTTTCGGGGACCGTCTGTACCGAACATTTTATGGTCCCAGAAATTGATTTTTTGTTTGTTTTTTGTTTGTTTGTTTTTTTTTTTTTTTTTTTTTTTTTTTTTTTTGCAAAAGTGATTTGTGAGTTAGGGGTGGGAGGGGGAAAAAAGTGTCAATAAATACTCCCAAAGAGGCAACTCTATGGCAAATACGAACTATCTCTTGCTAAGTTCGCAAAGCTGAAGAGGCGAGTCGTGTGGATCAGACGCGATCGTGACGAAATTAAGAAGAAGGAGAAGAAGGAATCTGAGGAGGAGAAGGAGGAGGAGAAAAATAAAAAATAAAAAATAAAAATTAAATGAGAGACAGACTTTCGTCACTGAGTCAACCGAGAGTGCTCTCCTGTTGCCAGGTAGGTATCGGTATGGAAGCCCGCGAGTTTGAATTGCAAGACGCCGACAGGACGAAAGGGAGGGGGTTGAACCGGGTAAAGGATGAGGTGTGGTTACGGGGGGGGCGTCGCGCCGAGTCGGTGTTACCCCTAATAGTCTTGCTCCTGTCTTCCCCTCCCACCCTCCGCTCCGCGTTTTCAAACTTGGTGCAATGAAGTGGTGTCTTGGTCCTCTACACGGACGGACAGATCGACGAAACCTCCCCCCTCCTTTTCTACAACCCCCCTCCCTTCCCTTCAGCGCAGAGTCTTGTCAGCGGTTACCAATCAATGCGTAATAAATAAAATCGCATCTACCGCGTTCCTTGTATGCGTTGCCAAGCTGCGGCGCTGCGGCGAGATATATACATATGGCAATATAGCATGTGCGAGTAGATTCTTGACATTTCTTTCGTTCTTCGATCAGACGGAGCGCATTTCACCGCAATATTTTGGTGCGTGCATTGCACAAGTGTAAAGAGATACCAGAGAAAGAATCAGAAATGCCTCATAAAAATTTTCACGGCGGCAAATATGAACGCAATGTCTGCTCGAGCCCGTGGCATTAAAACATTTTTTGTAGTCTGTTGTGCCTTGTGCATGTCGGGGACTGTAAGAATGCCCGATACTCCTTGATTTTGGGTTGGATAGGCCACCTGTAATACTTGAATTCGTTAAGATAAGTATTGCGGGTAGCTTAGCTCTAGGAGTTGTCTGACATTCTTGTGTCTACGACCGCGTGCCTTGAAAAATGTCACCACGAGACGCAACCCAAGTAGAAATAAACCTCAAGCCTTCAGAAACCATATTCTAATGAAGCTCTTGCGAACTCTTGCTACACGGGATTGAAGAGTTGATTCTTGCATAAAAACCTGTAAAAATGACGATGAGTAAACTAAAAAATCACGGAATTCACTCTCAGAATCGAGCTTAATGGCGGTTCGACGCACGTATCATGGGAGATTCCGATCCAAATTGAGACATACCTCTGTGTTTCCAAAGAGAAAGTGGCATATTAGATAGGAGTCTCCCATGATACCTGCGTCTAACCGCCATTACGATCTTGCCATTTATGTATAGTTATGTAGGTTTATTACTGAATTTTAAACTTTCTCAGTGTGATTTTCGTGATTTTTGCTGGTTTTGACAACTTACTAGACTATTCATTTGCTCACAGCAAAAGTTTGCAAGAGCCCCATTACTCTCAAAACTAGTCAAAACCCTCAAAAATTGTGAGAGTAACCTCAATACTCTTGAAGTTTTTAGGGTATAATAGGAACATGATTTCTGAAGTTTTGAGGTTTATTTCTACTAGGGAACAGAGCGCACGTTTCTCAAGAGGTTAAATCGGACTCTCTGACGATCGATTCTTTTGCATAGGTTTAAATGGAGGGGATATCGATACATGACAATTTGCAAGCCGACACAGCCTGTGTTAATCTGGCAACGCTGATTTTTAAAACCAACAATTACCGCATTTAAATTAATGTACGGACTACAGGTTCGAGATCTAGTTCTTGTCCAACTTTATTGCAATGCGCGGTGAGAATGCGCGGCGGACACAATTTTGCATTCGGCGATAGAGCGTTGCCTTGCGCAATATTTCGACCACCGATGTAGAGGCCGCGAAGCGAGGGTCTCTTTGACTTGGTCACTATTAGCCTCGTTTTTTTTCTGGGGGTGGTATGGCCGACTTAAAAAAAAAAAAAAAACAAAAAAAAAAACAAAGAAAAATAAGAATAAAATGTATGTTTTAAATGCGTCTCGCTGGTAGTTCAATCGAACCTCTTGATGATAGATACTTTTGCATAGTTTTAAATAAGAGGAAAACTATGTTCAATTTTTGATGGCAGACGAGCCGTGGACCAATAAGTCTGTTGCAAACTTTTGCTACAACGATTAAGAGTGTTCAATCTAATGTAAAATCGCCTGAAAAGTCCATTGGTGGCATCAGAAAGTCATAAAATGCAATAATACACTCACAAGAGGCGTTTAGTTGAAATCCAAGATGGCGGAGAAATATCAAGCAATTTGCATGCATGCACCACGAACATCCAAGGATGGCCAACCTCACAATATCGATCACAACCAATCACAACGTAAACAAACACATAACCTCTACCTCCAGTGAGGTTGTCAAGTTGGCCATCCTTTTATGTTCGTGGTGTATGCATACAAATTGCTCGATATTTCTCCACCATCTTGGATTTCATTAAACGCCTCTTGGTGAGTTTATTGTTGCATTTGATGACTTTCTGATGCCACCAATGTACTTTTCAGGCGATTTTATATCAGATTTTACACTCTTAATCGTTATAGGAAAAGTTTGCAACAGACCCATCTTACTATAAGTATTGCGCCAAATCCGGCGAGATATTAAAAAACTTACATAGATTTAATGAGAATGTGCGTATAATTATCACCAAAGCAGCCCTGCTTATGCTTAGTCCTCATACTCCTAGTCCAGATCCTCAGATTAGAAGTTTTTAGGGGTCTCTCTCGCCCCTCGTTAATTCCTGATTTTTGGCCACTTTTTGACGATTTCAGACCATTGAGTATTGGTCGAAAGATGATGACTTAGCTGAGTATTTTCTTTCTTAACAGTAATACACAGAACGAAACAGTGTAACCTTCAAGTCAATCAATACGCAATCATCGGTAACTTAAATTATTCCGAAAGTACATCACAAAGCAGCAGATCTTGAAATAACTGTCAAATCCTTCGGATAACTTTATCAAACATCAGTTTTCCACCATGAACCCTTTCAATATCTTGCCTGAGTATTCTCCTTTCTGTGACTAGATCTGCCTCACAAAATTTCCGTTTTACATTCACAATAGTGGCAGCTTCGAATTGTTAACATTTTACAATGAGCGCCTTCAATAAAGCGTGTATGCAAAATCAGCACCGCAGCGTGGGAATATTCAACTACCTTCTTCATTTGAGCGAGCGAACATTGCTTTGTCTTCTTAAACTGGCCGTAATTGGATTACGGGTCATGAGTTGATGGTGAAACGGCCCAAGTTTCAAAAGATATGAAAACCCTTGAGGGCGATCGACTCCATTTGCCAAGCTGAATCGATAGGAGGGTCACAAGCTGGGTTTTGGCGACATCGACTTTTCGCGCCCATGTTGCATAGCCATGAGTTGATAGTGAAGCGGGAACAGTTTCAAAAGCTACGAAAATCTTTAAGGGCAGTGTCGTGCCGTGGTTTACAGAGTGGGGCAAGAATGCAATTTTGCCGCCCTCCACGAATTGCCGCACCCCAATTTTTTTTTTTTTTTTAATTTTTTTATTTATTTTTTTTGCTTGTTACTGACTGATTTTGACGCCCCCCACATAGAGTGCCGCCCGGGGCTAGGGTACCCACATGCCCCTCTCCCCCACCCCCACGGGACGCCCCTGGTTACAGATGAGTCAGACGATGAAAAGAAAAAGCGCAATATGCGCAGTCGACGAGTTTCCGACCTCGTGCGCATTGGGATTGGAAATATCCGAGCTCTAATTTAGTGACACACTATTTCATCGGGGTTTCCGCGCAAGGGGTTCACTTCCACTAAAGGTCGTAACAGATGATTTGGTCGATAAAAAAAAAAAAAAAAAAAAAAAAAAAAAAAGCCCAGTTTGCGCAGTCGACAAGTTTCCGACTTCTGCGCATCGGAATCGGAAATCCTAGCTGTGATATCATGACAACTGTCATGGGTTTTAACTCATCTGAAACGACCTCTGCCTACCGCAACCCCCCAAACGATGCTCCCCGCGCACTACCATAGCACCGTGCATGGTTACAACTTCAAAAAACGATACCCTAGTAAGTGTATCATCTGAACTTGAGAGAGTATGGAGTGTCAGTTCTAGGTAAGAAGGGGAGGACAGATTTTAAAGAGAGGCGTTGTCATGAGTAATGGTAATGTGTATGTCTAACATTCTATGATGGTGGGGTTCACTACTCACTGCTCTGGTCCGTAGTCTGTTTTGGGGGGTCTGGGGTCTCGTTTTTAATCCAACCAGTGTTGCCATTTATGGCAGAAAAATAATTTCCCAAATTTTAAATTTAATTTTTCAAATGGAAATTCCCCGGAAAAAATTTCTTTTCGAAAATGGCCCCGGGGAACCCCTTCCCCCGCCCCCCCAAACCCGGTTCCCCTTTTTTCCCTTCTCTTTTTCCCCTTTCCCTCTCTCTCCTCCTCCCCCTCCCCCATCCCTCTCTCTCTCTCTCTCTCTCCCCTCCCATCTTTTCTCTCTTCTCTCTTTTCTTTCTCTCTCTCTTCTCTTTCCCCCCCTTTTTCCCCGCTCCTTTTCTTCTCCCTTTTCCTCTCTCTCTTTTGGGGTATCTCTTATCGGGGTTCTATTTCCAAACATTCACCCTCGCGCGGGGTTTTGCGTTCGCGTTCGTGCGTGCGTTCGTGTGCGTCCCAAAACTAATACCAATACCAATGCAATGCTGTAACTCCTCCCTCGGGGTTTTTGTAAAGAGCCCCGTTTCAAACTAAAGGGTTTCAATATTGCCAATCGCCTAGGTCTTGGGGCTGGTTCGCCGTATGTCCGATCCCCCGAGACTCAATGCCCAATGCGCTAATGGACTGATTTAGAGATGACGTCTCGCAGTAATCACGAGACGCGGTTGCAAAAATGCCTCTTCAGGCGATCGAATGGGGTCCTCATAATTGTAGTTGCTCCCAAGTCAAGATGTAAAGGAAAAACCCAGGGCCGATCATTTTACTTCATTTATAAACCGATCGTTTAGACTGTCGTATGACTATAAGTGATTGGTTCCCAGATGACGAGTCCATAAAACTAAAGTCCAAAGCTTTTATGTCCAAAAAATTTTAATGTCCAAAAATGTGTTATGTTCAATTACCTAAATGTCCAACCTATTAACGTCCAAAAACTAAGTTGTCCACCTACAAAAAAGTTTAAACATCTAAGTCCAAATAAACCATGGAAGTCCATGAAAACACCATACCCATCTCTGAAAGTTTATTGAATTTTTATTCAAAAATGAACAAGCAAACTTCGTTGCTATCACACAAATCAACGGTGGACATACGAGGATTTGCTTTCAAAAAGTAAATTTGAAGGAGTTGAAGGTTCATTTATACACATTTTGTCACTAAGAGCACGGTGATAACTACTGAAAAGTTTTACGTTGCGTGATAAACGAGAAAAACGGCACTTAATTGCATGTCCTGTTCCTTTTGTTTGGGGTCCAAATCCAAGGTTGGTGCATACATGCCAAAGTTTCAAGTCAAATTTTCTTTTCGTGGAGTGAGTTTTGGGCTTTTTTAATGGTCTCATTGTTATTTTCGCAGCGTTTTACATCAGAATTGATAGGCCATTTGTCTACAGCAAAACCTTGCAAGAGCTCCATTTAGCAATGAAATATATTGGAGGTGCACAGTGCATTCCCTCTCGAATCGATATTTTTCACGGGTTTTAATGGGAGACATTGCAACGTTGACAGATTACACGGGACGCGCCACTGGCTTTTCCGAACTTACGAGATGAATGCATTCGAAAATTCCAACAAACTTTGCCGAGAATGAAACTAACCACGCATGCGCAGAAAGACGCGCATGCTTTGTTGCGCCGCGCTGCGTCTAATTACTCGCTCAGACGGATCGGCGGCGGATCGACGCGCGACGCGAAAGATCGAGTGTCGCGTCGCGTCGGCCGCGTGCATGCGGTCGCGATAGACGTTAATTTCGTCACTATGGCGACAAGTCTCTTTCCTCAGTTCGGGATTCCGTGAGTTAACGCCATGTTCGAGTCACTTCGTGCATTCCTTCTTGACGAGTTGCGGACTGCGGTGACCAGCGGAGTATCCAGGAATTCGCTTTTTCTTTCTCTCCCCCCCCCTCTCTTGCTCTTTTTCTCTTTGCCCGTTCAAACAGAAATTTGAGATCAGTGTGGAGAAAAGGGCAATCATGTGACTCTGGCCCTCATTTCCCGCTTTTTCTACAGCATGCGTTTAACCCTTTAAGGACTCGGTTAGTTCAAGTGAACACCACTCGCATCCGTTTCTAGAGGAAAGGTAGATAACTGTTCGTACTCGGTGGAGTTGGAATTGCCTATACGACGAATTGAAGGAGAAGTTAGTCCAAAAGAACGCCACTGATTGTGAGTGGCGTTCTTTGATTGTGAGTGGCGGCCACTCTTTCATTTATATAGAGAAAGTAGTTTAACTGTTCGTACTCGGGGGAGTTGGAATTGCCTATACGACGACTTGAAGGCACCCGACGAGACCTTATCTAATATAATGCAGTGTTTTCTATATTTGCGTTCATCCGGAATGAGAGCTAGAACAATGTGAAATAAACTCGAGGAGAAAAACGAGTAAACTCGAGCTTGGGCCATAAGGAGTTAAATGAGCGAAAAATCAGGAATTCGAAAACGAGACTTGCAGAATGCAGGGGCTGTTTCCCACTCCTGTATAACCTCGCCGTAAATTGTAAATAATTTTAGTTTTAGAAAAATATAATAAAACTGGAATGAACTTTAAGTTTAGACAAATCCGTTTGGATCGCAATAAACGCCAGCGTTGAGCAAACTAGGGTGGTAATCGATTACAAAATTAACGACCCTGGTAAAAGTGTTCCATGAATTTCCATGACCAAAATATTTCCGTGGGCATTATTTCCGTACGTGGGCAATTATTATTTCTCTATAAAATTTCATGGAATTCCATGGGTAATTATTGTTTTTCTATAAATTTCATGGGATTCCTTGGACCGTTCATGGGATTCCATAAGATTTTTCATGTCATTTCATAGAAAAATAAGAATCATAGGCGTAGCGTGACTAAAAAAATGGGGGGGGGGCTAAAAAGTGAAAAAGTGATGAACTTTTTTTTTTTTTTTGCTACTCGTCTCAAAGTGATGTTTAAAATTACCTAGAATAGAATACGACGGTTTTTTCCCAGTCGCAAAACGGTCCAGAATTCGAGAGAAATCGATGTTCATGTCTTCCGTAATATTTTAGCCCCGATTTTTCGCCCCTCCACCCAAAGAAGTGGGGGGGGCTATAGCCCCCCTAGCCCCTGATACGCTACGCCTATGATAATTACCGACGAAAATAATACCCAAAGAATTTTGGTCATGGAAATGTATGTAAAACTTTTACCAGAGGAGTAGTCACCGTCGTCTTTTCGGAGGGTGATTTTACAGTAATCAGGCTGATTTTTTTCAAGTCACCCATCATATCATAGTTGCAGAAGAATTAGATCCGACTGAAATGACCTCTAAAGTTTATTTTAAATCTGTAAAGACTACATCCAATTACCATCCAAAGGTTTGACGATTACCGATTACACAACAGTCGTGTAATCGATCACACTCCTATTTGCCCAACTCTGGTGAACACGTTCTAAGTTTTGACGATTGCTGATCACTTAGTAAGTAATCGTTTTGGTAATCGATTACCACCGGCCGGGCCGGGCCGACCCGACTCTGAACGTATACCGAATTTAATTTTTGCTGTGACAATAAGGGCCTAAACGAAGCGAAAAAAAGAAGGGTATTTTTGGGTCACGGTGATTAAAATAAGAGATGCAGAATGCTGGCTGTGAGACGGTTTAGACGCAGGTTTAGCGTGTACATATGAGATGCGTCGTCCACCGACTGACTGCCAGCGTTGCCAGATTATAGGGAAACATTAGTAGATTTTACATTGAACCTTATGGGAAATCTACCGATAATTCCCTGAAATCTGGCAACGCTGCTGACTGCCGAGGGCCGAACAAAAGATTATGGCGAGTAGGGCGGAGTTGAACGAACTGAAACTCCTTGTCTCTTATTTATTGAATCGGTGAGATTTCGATCACTCTTCGGCTTTGCTTTGCTATGCATCGACACGCGTTTCACCCCCCCTCCTTACCTCCCCCCCTCCCCCTCCCCGCCCCT
>VMOF01000379.1:3153348-3289191 GCA_011764245.1 Trialeurodes vaporariorum
TCCTCTCTCTCTCTCTCTCTCTCTCTCTCTCTCTCTCTCTCTCTCTCTCTCTCTCTCTCTCTCTCTCTCTCTCTCTCTCTCTCTCTCTCCCTCTCTCTCTCTCTCTCTTCTTTCTCTCTCCTCTCTCTCTCTCTCTGTCTTTCTCTCTCTCTCTCTCTCTCTCTCTCTCTCTCTCTCTCTCTCTCTGTCTTTCTCTCTCTCTCTCTCTCTCCTCTCTCTCTCTCTCTGTCTTTCTCTCTCTGTCTCTCTCTCTCTCCCTCTCTCTCTCTCTCTCTCTCTGTCTTTCTCTCTCCCTCTCTCTCTCTCTCTCCCCTCTCTCTCTCTCTGTCTCTCTCTCTCTCTCTCTCTCTCCCTCTCTCTCTCTCTCTTTCTTTCTCTCTCTGTCTTTCTCTCTCTCTCTCTCTCTCTCCCTCTCTCTCTCTCTCTGTCTTTCTCTCTCTGTCTCTCTCTCTCTCCCTCTCTCTCTCTCTCTCTGTCTTCTCTCTCTCTCTCTCTCTCTCTCTCTCTCTCTCTCTCTCTCTCTCTCTCTCTCTCTCTCTCTCTCTCTCTCTCTCTCTCTCTCTCTCTCTCTCTCTCTCTCTCTCTCTCTCTCTCCCTCTACGGAAACACAGAGATCCGTCTCAAATTAAATAGGATTCTCCCATGATACCTGGCGTCTCTTCGCCTTAAAGCCCGATTCTGATGGTGAATTTTGTGATTTTTTTCTGTGCTCATCGTCATTTTTACAGGTTTTTGTGCAAGAATCAACTCTTCAGTCCCCTGTAGCAAAAGTTTGCAAGAGCCCCATTTTATAGAAGTAAGTTTTGGGAGATTTAGTGAAAGCGCATCATAACTTTTGCGTCATTTCCTGTAAGAATCTGAACTTAAAATCACTGAATCCAAAGTTTATAATAGAGTCATTGCATAAACCTTTTATTCGTATTCATTCAATAAACATTCAGACACTCTATACGCCCCCTCTCAGTTTTAACTGACTCTTCTTCTGGGTCCTTCATTAATGCTTTAATGAAGCTGGACGCATCAATTCTCGCTAATCAAGCGCCGAAGACGCGTGTCTATAGGCGTCAAATGTGTCATCTTCATAATTGGTTCTGTTACCGCGAAGTATCTGTGTAATACGTGAATGACTGCGAATGTATCATCCGCCAGTCATTGCAATTATCGGGTAGCCGTAAATACTTGCCGTAAATTGTCAATTTCCTTGTGTTAATTTGTCGTTTTTAACTCCCCTTCATTTCGAATGAATGGAAAATCGATTCCGAGTAATGATTAGTAAGATATAATTAGATTTTAACCCTCTCCGACTCTTATTGCGATTACTGTACTAGACACCATTCGGCGCTGACGTCGTCGCAAACAGAGGAGTGAATCTTGGATTTGAGACCCACCCAAGGTTGTAGATTAAAGAGGTATGCTCATCTGACTTCGCGCCTCAAAGTCAGTAGCGCGAGGTTCAACATCCAGATCCAAGATGGCCGACAAAAGCAGAAAACATTGTATACTCTTTCCAGAAAACATTGGGCTCCCTCTCTAGAAAAGCAGAAAATAGCCCGATGTTTTCTGGAAAGAGTATACAACGTTTTCTGCTTTTGTCGGCCATCTTGGATCTGGATTTTGAACTTCGCGCTACTGACTTTGAGGCGCGAAGTCAGATGAGCATACCTCTTTAATCTATAACCTTGAGACCCACCAAATTAACATAACCTCCAAATCGTCTTCTTTTGAACGGATATTTAGGGAACTAACCTCAGAAATGGGTCTGTTGCAAACTTTTGCTACAGCGATTAAGAGTGTTTAATCTAATGTAAAATCGAGTGAAAAGTCCATTGGTGGCATCAGAAAGTTATAAAATGCAATAATAAACTCACAAGAGGCGTTCAATGAAATCCAAGATGGTGGTAAAATATCGAGCAATCTGTATGCATGCACCTTTAACACCCAAGGATTGCCAACGTTGACAACCTCACAGCTTCAGAGGTTATGTGTTTATTTACGTTGTGATTGGGTGTGATCAATAATGTGAGGTTGGCTATCCTTGGATGTTCGTGGTGCATGCATAAGGTTGCTCAATATTTTACCGCCATCTTGAATTTCATTTAACGTCTCTCGTGAGTGACTATATATATATATATATATATATATATATATATATATATATAGTGGTTGAAATAAGAGCTAAATAGCCAGTTATTTTTTTGGTACTATTTTCACATAATTTATTCTTTCTTTAAAAAACACAGAAGAGAAAATAATAATAAATGAGTTTAGCAAACGTTTCGGCTTGAATCATAGCCATCCTCAGTGCAAATAAAAACAATAAACCCAAATTGGGAACCGACACAGCAAATCGAAAACCATAACAAAGCAGAAACTTAACTGACTAATATACAATAAACGACGCGAGACCCAAGAGGCCCGGTAAATCAAGAAACAACACACTAATCAGTGTGCATACCTACACATGTTGCCAAACTTTACATTGTTGCAATATTTATTATTAAAAAAAAAAAAAAAAAAAAAAAAAAAAAAAAAAAAAAAAAAAAAACTTTATAATTAATTATCTATTCGATTTTCAATGAAAAATTGATCATACCTTGAACTGAGACCAGATGTATCAGTCCTAAAATTAATAGCACTTTGACACTTTTTTATATGTACTGCTTCCAATACATGCCTAGCTTTCAAATTTTTCTCTTTGGCTAAGACCTGAGGTTGTTCAAAATCAAAAACATGACCCATGTCCTTCATATGTTGATGTAAGGCTGTTTGTTCCTTCTTATCATATTTGTGAGATTTAATCCGTTCACTTAAATACCGTTTAGTTTGACCTATATACGATCCCTCACAATTTTTACAGTTTATTTTGTAGACAACAGAAGATTTCTTTTCGACAGGAGTTTTGCTTTTTAAATTCGTAAACAATTTTTTATTAGTAAACGTGTTTGCAAACACAGGCTGGATACCAATTTTTCCTAACGACCTTTTAAAATTTTCCGCTAAAACAGGCACATACGGTAATTTAACAAACACTACGTAAATCAATTTTAGGTTTTTCACTCACATTTATATGGGTACGCTTTCGTTGAGCTTGTACCTTTTTGAAAACTGTGTTCATCAGCTTCTCAGGGTAACCATTTTCATGCAACATTTTTTTTGCCTTGAGAATACATTCTGTTTGGTAACAATAATCCGTTAAATTAACCACTCTTTTTGCTAAATTATTAATAACATTCAATTTGTGCTGAAAAGGCACATCAGAAAAAAAGTTCAGATACCTACCCGAATGAGTTAGTTTTTGATACCATTTTGTTCTTATTTTTCCACTTTTAATATGATCAATTGTCATGTCCAGAAAATTAATTTTTTCCTCCACTTCTTCTTCAAGTGTGAATTGAATATTCTCGTGAAAACTATTAAAATGGTCTAATAGCAAACTACCTTTATCTTTAGGATAAAGAATGCATTCTTTAGCCAACTGAGGAGGGAGTCGTTTGGCTCCGAAACGTTTTGGTTTCTTTCTTGTTTTAAATTGTGTTTTATAATTATTTTTTTAGCCTTGTTTCCCGATTTTAGTGTTCAATTTTTTCTTTATATGTATTCCGGCTATTTTAGGAAAATCTTTATTTATATATATATATATATATATATATATATATATATAAAAAAAAAGATGCCTTTGCTTTCTATTAAGTCCCATTGTTCCGGAGATGAGATTTTGAACCAAAATACACTGTTTTAAATGGGAATTCCGCGTAGTGACGTCACTACGCACATCATTTTCTTACAAATCTTAAAACCAAAGGCACCATTGTTCTAAGTACTATCATTTTCTTTGTCAAAAACACTAAATTTCAGACCTTTGCGACTGCCCCATCATGAATTCTACATCCTCGAAAACCCTTAACATATATGCCTGGTTCCACGACTGAAACTGCCGAAATCAATGAGATATTGCAGTGGCGGCTCGTGAAATTTGGCAACCGTGTCCTCCTCCTATTTAACCAATGTAAAACAATCGATTCTCCCGGAGGCTGCCAGCCTCCGCAAGAATCGATTATTTTACCTACGTTTAAATGGAAAATGTTGCATGGTTGCCAAATATCACGAGCCGCCACAGAGATATTGTAGTTTAAAAGATGCGTTCAGAGGATAGAATCGCCCGAATTCCCGCCAATTTCACAACAATAACGTTTGGATAATTCTAATCTGCTAATGCATCGGATCGTATAATCCTTTCTGGTGGATTTCGGCAGTTTTTAGACGTGGAACCAGGCCAAACCAAGCATTTTCGAGGACGTAACATTCATTATCGCAAAAAGCTCGCGTTAATTTTTTTATTTATTATCCAAAATATCCGTTCAAAAATGCGCTTATGAGGAAATTACATTGAATCAGAGTTTGTTTTGAACCAAAGGTCCTCGGACTGAGTCGGACAGCAATCTATCAGCGGCGGCTCGTGCAATGTGGCAACAATGGATTTTCTCCATTTAAAACTGTGTAAAATAATCGATTATTTGGTGAGGCGTAGCGCCTCACCTAGTATCGATCTTTTTGCATACGTTTAAATGGCAAAAGTGCACGGTTGCCAGATTGCACGAGCCGCCACTGCAATCTATACGATTTATTGCGGTACCAAAACAGTTTGTTGGGGGTGGTTTCTGGAAGCAAGTCCCATAAAATATAAACAAGATAGGTCTCTTAAACATTTATTAAAGTAACCATAAGGATACTTCTTTTGAAATGATCACACCTGATTTTTTCTCTTTTTTCCCCTATGGGCCACTTCTACGAAAATAGCAACAATTTTCATTTTATGCGTCATAATACAATAAAGATTGTAAACTTCCATTCAGTGTGATCAGTGCGTCTGAAGAGATGACTCCGCCCTCAAATATTACCATTAATTTTTTAAGTAAATCCATATTTTTTTTTTTTTTTTTTTTTTTTTTTACATACCTAAGGGAGCTTAAACCCTCCTCACCTCCTTATTAAACAAAAAAGGGATTTAAGGGAAAGGAGGAGGAAAGGAAAGTTAATCTAAAGAGTTCATTGAAATATTTAAAGGTAAAAAGAATAGCCGCAAATATGACGTGGACGGATAGATAGAATTACGTTTAATCTCTTATATTTAATTTAAGAATTCTGTTGTTTATGACGAATGTGAAGATGTTACATAACCACCGGGAGCTGGACTGGCCAGCGTCACCAATACGTTGTATTCTCTCACGGTCGAATGAAAAATAATAAGAGGAAAAAATACATAAAAAGCGTTTTGAAATCACCTTCTAAGGCGTTCACTGAGAAGAATTAAGGAGAAAAAGATATGACTCCGCCCTTATATCTTTCAATTAAGTTTTAAGTTACTCCATTATTCTTCAATAGCAAAGACATCAGTAAAGTCGAAAAAAAAAGAGTGGAAAAAACTCCGGGTCTTTTGAATCCTCCGTGCATGATTATAATCAGCGGGATGGCGAAAAATATTACTTTCCTCGAGAGTTGATCCTTTCAAGTTTATTAATAGAAGTGGGTTCATTTTGTGTTTTAGAAGAGCTGAATTGTTAAAACATTCAGGGAGAGGGTCCGGGTCGTGGGCCTTAAGACCAGACTTTACTAAGCCTAAGAGATATGGCACTTTATATCTCCGCCGTGTTGAAAAACTGTTGGCCGGCCTCCGTAAAAAAAAAAAAAAAAAAAAAAAAAAAAAAAAAAAAAAAAACGCCTGCAGAATGGCCGTGATGCAATGTGTAGTACGCTGGTGACCGTAAACATTGTTGTTATTCATGTTGTTGGAAATGAGGTTAGATTCTCTGCAGCATCTAATTGTTTGTCATTTAATGGCTGAAGGGATGATTGAAGTGACTTGGATTTTCAGATTCAAGTTCAAAATATACTTAGAGCTCATTAAACTTCCCAAACACTTTATTAATCTTATTAATTTAGTTAGTGGCGTTGCTGTCAAACCTCATTTCAAACAACAACAGTAGTAACAATATTTACGGTCACCAGCGTACGCCATATTGCATACTTCGTAGGAGTCGAACAACACTTTTGAATCGTTATGACATATCTCTTAGGCTTAGTAATCTCTGCTCAAGACCTCCCATGCGAAATGGCACCCTATCCCATCCCCCTCCTGTCCAAACTCGGATTCTAGGTGCGCCCACGGTATGAAAAATTGGGATGAAATCGGTTGAAAATTATACTCAAATGCCTGTACGGGGATAGCAAATAGTAAACATCAAATTCTTAAAATTATCTCTATAGTACTTATGCTGCATTAAAACTGCCCACTTCGCTTCCGTGGTCTATTTATCCTTTTGGGCGTTTAAGTTTCTTTGAGAACGCCTTCAAATCCGTAAGATATGCTTCACCGCAGACATCTGTCTTGCTGTTTCGTGGAAGGCGCGCCTCGATCTTCGGATTCAGTGGCTTACCGTGCATTTTGGCAACGTTGTGTGTCCATTTAAACCCATGAAAAAGATCGAATGCGAAAGTGCTCACCAAACGCGCAATACTTCGATCTTTTTCATGGGTTGAAATGAACGAACTGCAACGTTGCCAAATAGCACTCTACGCCACTGCTCGGATTTTTTTCCCAATCTCATCGTTAGTCACTTTCAATGCGCACGAAAGTTACATCAAACTATTCTCAAAATTACTTTTTCTCCGTCGACATTGTTAATTGTATTTTGCGGGCTGACTTTCAAGTTGGATCTATTTTCGATTTTTTTTCTCTTACATACTATGTTTATCGAAGCAGCTTTACTAATTTATTGTGCTTGTTTGTTTGTTCCAGGGAGGACATGGAAAAAGTGAACATCAGGTTTCATGACAACGGTACAGTGAGTTTTCAGCACAAGAAGATTTTAGAATTTGTCCCAGAAATGTCGGTTGGTGACGCCGAGACGAAATTTGTCGTGCCCAACATTCCCTTACTGGTAGGATAGATAACCTCGTCTTATATTTAAATTAATTCATTCATCGTTATCAGCCACGAATATCATCATTTGCTGTAATTCATTCGTATGGACGGATCATGTATCATTTGACCGAATTATCATTTGACCATCTGGAGCCATCAAAGAGAACACATTAGAGCATTGCGTATTCATATAAGCGTAAATATATTCAGTCATCATTCGTCGGAGAGTGTCCAAACAAAGAACGGTTGATTCAACTTTTGATTCAGAAAAAAATGATCGGAAAGCGCTGCTTATTCGGTCAAACGATTTTCAAAAATGGCGTTAAACTAAAAGTTAAACTAGGACGAATTCCGAAAACTAGCCATAAAATTAGTCCCGGCTCGCCAAACGCATTATAGATCGTTGTCTTCTCCATTTAAAACTATGGAAATGAATCGATCCATAGGGGTTGCAACTGAACCCCTCAAGAAATCGATACTTTTCTATAGTTTCTAATGAGAGAAAAATGACAGCTGGATGTCCACGAGCCACTACAGCATAAAATATCGGGTGCGCTCTATTCATGTCACTAGCGGATCCAAGAAATTGTCCTTCTCTCTCTCTCTTTTCCCATAAGAGCGCATGAGTTAGAAAAGGATAGAAGCCCTGGTAAAAATTACGACTATACGACTATTCCAAAAACGACTATAAACATTAAACATAGTTGCCGACTATAATCTATAGTTGGCCAACTATAATCCATAGTTGGCCAACTATGTTTATAGTCGTTTTTGGAACGGTTATAGTCGTCATTTTTACCAGGGAGAGAATGCGAAAATCACGTGACTGCCCCTAATCTGGCCTTTTTTTCTAACCCACGCACTATAACGGGAAAAGAGAAAGAAGGATAAACTTCTGGATCCGCCAGTGTTCCATGCAAACAAGGATTGATACATTATAATAAGACACATGAGAATAGTAAATCTAACCAATTAGGAGAGGACTTAAATAGCGGAGATAGCGGCTCTTGCGATTTGGCAACAATGCTTTCCTTCCATTTGAATCTATAAACAGTAATCGATTGCAGGTGAAGCGCCGCAACACTGTCGAATCGATTGTTATGCATGGAATCAAATGGAGTAAAAACATTGTTGCCATATTGATGCACGAGTCGCCGCTGCGACGTGCACCAAATCAGACCCCAATGGGTCTGTTGCACACTTCGGCTATAGCGTTTTAAAGTATCAATTCTTATGTAAAAATGCCTCCCGGCAGGCCGGTAAGACGAAGTAGATTCCATGCTTGGTTAAATCATTTTTTCACAAATTTAAATATAGGTTATAATTTTCGTTGGTTTTTTATTTTTTATTATATCAGCTGCTCAAAATTCAAATATTACTGTGAAAAAGATTATATTACCAATAGAGAAATGTGTAATCTTTTCAATGCAAGTGAGAAATAAAAGCTAGGTTTTATAAGTTTTTCACAAATTTTAATAAATAGGTTATGTTTTGATTTTCTTTGGATTATTAATTTTTTTTTTATCAGCTGTTCAACGCATTTACATAAAAATGCCCATAAGGAAAAGATTATAGTACCAAGATAGAAAAATGTGTAATCTTTGTAACGCTAATGAGAAATAAATCTGTATAAGAGCAGTTGATAAAACAAGAAAATAAATAAATAACGTTTCTAAGCAACAGTGTACGTGTAAAACAAAGAAAGAGCAATTATACCAATAAACCATCCTTGTCTTTCACTTGTAAAATCCCATAAGAAACTAAATAGCTCGTAAAACACGTAAAACACAAGGAAAATTCAAGGGAAAGAGCATATGAACTAAAAACATTCTCCACGATATATACTAAAATTTACGATACAAAAAAACAATTTCTTCATATAAAAACACTGCCAAAAAACCCGAAAAACACATCACTTTAACTCGCTTACAACGCAAAACACGAAAAAATGACTCGAGTAAAAAAGTTGCGTAACAAAACGGCCAACATAAATTTTCCCAAAAAAAATACTCAAAACAAACACTCCTAAAAATAAACCTCATAAACACATTTTACGACTCAAACACGGCCCATAACGCGAAAACTAACTGTCGGATTTACACCATCTTCGAACTCATCCAAGAATTAAACCCAACGAATAGTTGAGACAAATTTCAAAAATAAAAACCAAAAATTACGAACAGGATCGTGGGACATAAAAACGGTAAAACTGGCTGAAACATACATATAAAGATATATATATATATATATATATATATATATATATATATATATATATATATATATATATATATATATATATATATATATATATATATATATATATATATATATATATATATATATATATATATATATACAATTTTCAACGAGTGGTATTTTCTCACTCAGGGGACCATGAAACGTGCTCATTTGATAAAATTTCCCGAAAAATCCAACATCGCACCCTCCGCAATAAGTAGATTCATGGAATCTACTTAAAAGCCGAGAAAATAACAATGGCAGCATCAGAAAACACTAAAATTCAGTATTAAACTCACAAAGTGCGAAAAACACTAGACACTATTCACCCCTGTATCTTACCACCGCGTGCACGATATTTCGCGAAATTAGCGCGGCACATTCAAATAATCACGGCCGACTGTCATCACAGCTGACTTCATAAACAAATAAACAGTAAACACTGACGGCATCTGCTCGAATTCTTACGTTTCAATATCCTCAATTCCTCACAAAAGGTTGTGAAAGGTACGGAGACCGATATTTGTGTCGAAAACTTATCAAAATTAACAATAACTCATAGGAGTTCCAAGGATGATTCCAACTTCGATCATCATGCTTGGAACTCCTGTGTGTTATTGTTTCATTTTGATTAGTTTTCGACTTAAATATCGGTCTCCGTACCTTTCACAACCTTTTGTGAGGAATTGAGGATATTGAAACGTAAGAATTCGAGCAGATGCCGTCAGTGTTTACTGTTTATTTGTTTATGAAGTCAGCTGTGATGACAGTCGGCCGTGATTATTTGAATGTGCCGCGCTAATTTCGCGAAATATCGTGCACGCGGTGGTAAGATACAGGGGTGAATAGTGTCTAGTGTTTTTCGCACTTTGTGAGTTTAATACTGAATTTTAGTGTTTTCTGATGCTGCCATTGTTATTTTCTCGGCTTTTTACATTAGAATTGATATTGTAAAACGCTGTAGCCGAAGTGTGCAACAGACCCATACTCAGGTATTCTACCGCACGAGTGGACAGACAGCGCTTTGCAAGAGACAGTGCGGAAAAAGCGCCTTCAAAATTTGAGCATACTAATCCAACACAAGAGCGTAGGAATAGTTATCTACTAGACGCCGCGCTCTGGAGCGTGCTCTTATAGTGCACTAATATCGGTGTTAGCATTTGCTGATTGCTACCTAAGCGTTTCATCAGTCCGATCTCGTATACATTCTTGTTTGTCATTGTTTTTCGCACCTCAGCCGAGCTTTCTGGGCTTCGTCAGCGATAAAATGTTTGTTTTAAAACAATGAATCGTGTGTATGTTTGCGTTGGCATCTGTTTCATTTTCAGACGAGTTTCCGCGCTCGCTCGTCCCGATTTTGTTTCGAACATCGCGCGACTAGCATAAGACTTCCGCCAATATGCCTGCGGGGTCATTCGATTTTTGCCATTATTGCCAACTTTACATTCTCTATGTTTGGTATTTTGTTTCCCCTTCTTTTTGTATATACATTTCCCCTTGACTATTTTACTAACATTACCCCTAAATGTTTAATCAGCAATAAATAGCATTTTTATGACATTGCATAGTACTTAAGGTGATTCCAGGCGAAACTTTTCCAGATTTCAATCCGATGGATAGCGCCACTAGTCGCTTTTCGGAAAAGTCGTGATATTAAGCAAATTTTAGCGATCGAATATCATTCACCGTCGTATGATATTCGATGGATTTGCATTTTATTTTGATGATATTCGATTGTTTCGTTGGTCTCACCGGAGACCGTTGAATTCTAACAATTGGAAATTTCGAATTCACCTCCGGAGGTAGATTCGATTTTCGAATTGTTGCAACCGTTGTCAGAAATCTCATCTTCTATCCTTTTTGACTCCTTTCGCCACGATAATTTCGGAAATGACGAACTTTTCGAATAAAGTTTATTGTACAGACTATGCGTAGAAGTCATTTTCCTATGAGACAAACATAATTTTATCTTCGAAAACGCTAGTTTTTTTGTTAAAAATGGCCATGTCATCCAGAGCTGATTTCGAGGTTATGTTATGAAATATTACTAACGCAGTTTTCATTTTCACGAGAATATCATTCAGAAGTTCATCCTCGACTCTCATTGGCTAACTTTTTCACCGATCAGCAGCATCAGTTAGCAATCATCAATTCTTGAAGTGAATGATATTCGATCGCTAAAATTTGCTTATTGGCGTTTTAAACTGAAACCATAGATAAAACGCAAAATCTAAGAACGTCAGCACCTGCAAAAGAAATTTATGGATCTTTTTGAGCCCAAAACGAGCAAAACTAGTTTAGAATTAAAGCCGTAAAATATTAAATTCATTTCGCCATAAGCTTAGTGAGTGAGAGTGAGTAAGAGTGATAATACATCTATCTATACATCTATTTTTCGTATTTCATAATTTTCGGCTTTATTTTTGAGTGTTTCAGCTTGAAACTTTCAGGGAATCTTCCTGAAGTATGCTCGCAGGTTCTGACGTTCCTCTTTGTATTTTTAGCGTAAATTCGTCAATTTTAGCAAAAAAATGTTGACTTTTTGAGCAGCACTACTAAGTGTCCATAGTTGGAACTAATCGACCCTGGAATCATCTTAATTCGAATTGATCACCAAGGCTCCTTTCATTTCAAAATTATTTCCGCAAAATTCACACTATTTCCAGATTACCGAGTTGAAAGCCCCGGAAATTCAAATTCAGTTATAACGTTCACTTACAATTAGTAAGAGATATGTCAAATCAGGAATTTAGGCGAATCGCATTTTACTAAATGTGTTTCAATGAAGAACTTAACTTTTGAAACAACCATTACATTAATAAAATTCAAATTATATAAAACAATGCAATTGTTGAAAACAAGTTATGGTTTTTTGGCTGTCTATTCCTTCAGAGACTGTAGTTGATCCGATAAACATTTTGAATTCTTCATTCTACAAACCCTCCAATATTTGAAGGCAATTTTTCACACAGGCAGATGTTCGCACGCCTATAAAAAATTCAATAAATTATTTAAATAAGTCAATACTTGTGAAACTTACTTCAAACCGCATAAGAAGAAAATTGTATTGGCAGAACCGTTTGTCTTACCTGAAAAAAACAAAATCAAAGATATTTAAATATGTAAAGATTTGCATTTCTATAACGAAGCTACATTACAGTCATGACTTTGTGAAAGTATTCCGCGTACATTCAGTTTCTCCGCGAAATTTTGCAATAAAAATGGAAAAGATAAAGAAGTAGTAAAATATTGTTCAATTGTTTAAATGACAAATAAGCAGGGTTGCCAAATTGCACGAGCCGTCACTGTCGGCTCGTCTTGTCGGACTAATGCATTTTTGATGACTAACTAATCGACTATTTTGTTTGTTCTTTTTCTTCCATGTTTCTTCCACACGCGCAGACTCTAACAACGCAAGCGAACAGTCTGAAGCCACTGGTGAAAACGGGTCTCTCGCTCCTGCTTCGGTGGACGGGTATGACCCCATTCAAAACGGTCACTGCACATGAACTGGTTTTCGGATATGACGACACACTAACGTCTCTCGCTAATCGATATTTTCCGAAAGGGAAACGGCCGCCAAAGAAAATGGGCCTTTTCCTTGGGGTGAGTTAACCATATAAGTCTCGTATCGTATCGTGTGCTTGTAATTCATTTCAACTATATTTTTTGACATTTGAGCCTATGCAAAAGTATCGATTTTTCAGGGATTCAGTGAATGCCCTGAAGATCGATTATTTTACATAAATTTAAATGAAGAGAATCCGTTGTTGCCACATTGCACGAGCCGCCACTGCATTGTACTAGTTTCGTGCTGCGATGCTATATATAGAGTCAGTGGTGGATCCACGGGGAGGAGGGGGGCTCATGGGCACGTGCGCCCCCCCCCTCCCGAAGCCTCAAATGTTGCATTTTTTCAAAAGAAAATATCCCAAAATGCCTTACTGCAACGCTTGAATTTTAAAAATCCATGAGCATACCCCCCCCCCCCGAAAAATTTTCTGGGTCCGCCACTGGATGATATAGTACTTACACTAATTTATAAGTCGGGGAGGGGTTCCATAGTCATGTATATCAGTATACTACAAAAAAGATTCTAATTGAGTTCCATCCAGAAATAAGGTGCAAAGCCAAGATTTTTGGAGGATATGAATTTATATGGGTTTTTATAAGGGAAAGAACATGTTTTGAGCTTCATTCACTCTTTTTCTTCTACTTGAGTAACAAAAAAACAGGTTTTGGTGATGTTTATGCAGTTTTTTCCCTGAAATCTTCAATTTCGATTCATATTACGGCACGAGTGTTTAAAAATAGGTTTTTTGCTAACTTTTGCCAATAGCAAGCAATTTGGTGCATGAATTTCCATGGATATGAACCAAAAAAAAAATCAAGGTGTTAGCCGATACCTACGGCATTCATAGATTGTAAAAGTGTGTAACATCTCCATCAGCTATCAAGCAAGAATACTGTGACTGAATGCAAACTGAATGCAAATTCCGGGTATGCAAACCGCATTGCAGTCAATGATTTTTCATTAGTGTTGTGTGCGTTGCGTATTGCATCAGGTATCAAGGGCGGATCCAGCAATCTGACAACCTTGGATTCTTCCTATTTGAATGCATGGAAAAAATCGATTAGTATAAGGACTATGGCCTTCTCAAAAATCGATTGTTTCTCATATGTTCAAATGGAAAGAATGGTGGTTGCTAAATTGCTGGATCCGCCCGTGTCAGGTATTCAAACATTGACATCAATTCGGATATTCTATAATCTAGTTAAATAGAAAATAGAACTTGTACGAATCCATAGATCTCACTTTGATGGTTCTGTTCTTGTATTTTTTCGTATCCAGAGAAACGGTACCCTGAGCGACACACAAACAATTTACACAGGACACACAGGCATGCACCAGTTCGGACTCATGAGTAGACTCAATGGACTAGACCATTTGCCTTATTGGGATTCGGCGCCTTGCAACTCGATAGCAGCCTCTGAAGGTAATATCAACGAAACTTCGATCACCACTAAATAAAATGTTTGTGCTTCGATTTGGACATCCATCGGAAGCATCAAGTCCTCGCATGGTATTCAGATATGCAGGGAATTTGTACTCCCGATAGACATTCGATCAGATCCAAATTCTGGCAGCGTTGGTTGTATCTTGTCCATTTACACACGAGGAAAAGGTCGGTCTGTTGGAGGTGCACAGTGCATTCCTTCGAATCGATACTTTGCATTAGTTGAAATGGACGAAAATGCTGCGTTGCCAGATTACACGCGACGCCACTAATTATAGATATAATAAATAGAGGGTCTAATTTAAATTTTCGACAAAAAAGTGAATATTTTTTTGACTTATTTATCTCTTTATTCGTTTATTTTTTATTTGTCTACTTTTTATTTCGATAGCTGATCAAGAAATACTGCACAGTAAAGGCAACGGAGTGTAATGTTTTTTTCTTTGTTTTTTGTTTTTTTTTTTTTGTTTTGGTTTTTTTTGTTTTTGTTTTTTGTTTTTTTGTTATTCTTAAAACTAGTCACAAGTTGGTACATATAAGCATAAAGCAAAAATCTTCAGGCAATCAGAATAAAAAAAGTATGCATTTTTGAAACAGGGTCGAACTCCTTGGGCCTTTTATTCATAATCATTTTGGATGTTTTCTGTTGATTATTTTTTTTTCCCCCTCTCTTTAATTCTCGTGTTTTTCTCATTCATAGGATCATTCTTCCCACCACGTGCATTTACAAAATCGGACGTTGTTCACGTGTATGACAAGGATCTGTGCAGGGTTTGGCCACTTCGATACAGGCACGATACGCAGAAAGACGGGATCGATGTGGGATACTACACTCCGGATGACAATATTTTTCAACCGGGAGACGAGGATGCTGATAACAAATGCTATTGCCCCGGCAACATCGCGTGCCCGCTCAAAGGGCTCCAGAACATCAGCCCCTGCCAGTTTGGTACGTTCATGCTCAATGACTCGATCACGAAGTGCCAGTAAAAGCCACATAAAATAGTTAACATTTGCAAAACAGTGTTTCTTAGTCTATCTATAGGTCTGTTTTAGTCTATCTATAGGACTGTTTTAGTCTATCTATGGGAGGAGAGGTTAGGTTAGGTTAGCTTAGGTAGGCTATTTGAGTAGAGGTCTGGTTATAGCGCCTTTATTTGTTGGGATAGGCAAAACGAACACTGTTGAGTGGCAATAGTTATTTATCCACTAAAGAGCAGGCTATAGATTCGATTTTTTCTGGTACTATGACTTTCAAAAGAAATTCCGCTCATCGAAATAGTTCTTGATGAATTTTTATTTCATTTTCCATCGTATTCACTTTTTGAGACAAAATGTCACAAGAGGCAATGCTGTGAGACTCTGAAATACCTTAAAACCGTAAAATTTGTCAGATTGGTCGAGAATTGAAATGATAAAAATTTCTATAAGGATACTTTCTTTTTGGAAGCCATAATACCTAATCTGAACCTGGTGGTAAAAGGGTTGACATGTCGAGCGCTCAATTTCGATTTCTCAAATGATCCATCAGTTCACAATTAATCACAGCATTCATGTTAATTTTTTTGTTGAAAATTTGAATTGTCAGAACTTTTTCGTGCACAGGCAGTTGCGAGTGAGTCCTGCAACAACAATTCGACTCGCATTACAAATAAAAACATTGCTCTCTCCCCTTCTGTTTCTTTCATAATCTTTCCTCATAATCAAGAAAGGTTGGGGTGATGGGTAAAGCGGGTTGCGTCGAAGATTGGACGCAACTTTAAGAGTCATCTGTCAGGCGTCGATCTATGATTTCGATTTGACATTAAAATCCTCACTAATGCATTGATCAGCCACAGAATCACAGTAAAGAGTTTCTCTCTTTTCCTGAATCATCCTTATTTCTAAGTTGCAAAGTAGAAACCAACGTTCTAACCAAAAATTCATTATTTGTCCCTTTCCAGATGCTCCAGTCTTGCTATCATTTCCGCATTTCTATCAAGCGGACCCAAGTTTACTGGAAGCTGTTGATGGGCTGACTCCTAATAAGGAAGATCACCAAACTTTCTTCAAAATTCAACCAGTAAGTCAATCATTTGACCTTTGTTCACAGTGTATAGTGCCAAAAACACAATTTTCCCCCAAAAGTTACAAGTGGCACTGTTAAGTCTTTGACTTACATCATTATTAATTAAGGTATAAGATAATTACTTAGGGAAATTGAGAGAGAGAAGAGAAACGACATCTTGACAGTATCACGATTCCGATATAAAGGGGTGTCTCCACCTGCGAATGTAAAAGCACGAATAAACTGATTGAGCCAATGAGCTGCCTTGAAGTCGATAGGTCGAGTCCGATGTATCGACAACAAAGAAGCTCATTGGCTCAATCAGTTTATTTGCGCTTTTACATTCGCAGGTGGAGACACCCCTTAATTCTTGAATGTACAGAGGATCAGCTGTTGGCCTAATTGGCCACACAGGTGTGCCAACTTAACATCTGACGGGGTTGCTACCAACTTATCATTTAAGTTACTACAGGCACTATCCATTGTATTGAAATCTGGAAAAGTTTCGCCTGGAATCACCATAAGAATCGATTTTTCTCCATAGGCTTACAAAATGAAGGAAATGGATAGATCACTATCCCCCACGTAGCTTTTTCCAATCTAAATGTTGCAATTTATGGCAACGTTGTCGCAATAAAATGGACATTATTTAACAACGTATGGACAATCTCCACCCTCAAGTTGCAATAAAGTTGCAACTTTTGACACATATACACGTAGGCATACGTGAAAGTGACACATGCACCAAAAGTAGGGCAGGAAAAAAAAGCCAGCTCCGAAAAGTTTCAATTTTTTTGCCATTTCGTTACATTTCCGTTTTGCCATGCTACATGGGTCATGGGCCACTGATGATAAAAAATATCCCGCCATCATTGAAAACTTATTACCAACATAAGAACTAAAAAAAAAAAAAAAAAAAAAAAAAAACTCTCCATTAATCAGCCAAATTGAACCTCTTTGTACCTCCTACTTTCATCAATTTCCTGGTCACTTATTTTTATTTCCATAATTTTTGTTTTTTTTTCAGAAATTGGGAGTACCTCTGGAGGCGAGAGTCAAAGTACAATTGAATATCAATGTTGAACAATCTGATATTCATATTGTAAGACAGTTTCCGACCATCACCTTCCCCATCATGTGGGTAGAGGAGGTAAGAATTTCAAAGATATTGGAATTGAATTGAATTTATATCTATCATACATTGGAAAAAAGAAAATTATAAAATAATATAATCTGTTTCCATGCTCAAAGTTTTCAAATGTTCAAGAATTTCTGCTTTTGCCAGTCCGTAGACGGACTTATGACTTAAATTATAATAATCAATAATATTAAAAAAAAAAAAATACCAACAACTTATTATAAGAACATTTTTTATCATAGGTATTCAAATTTTTGACCACTTTAGAGGGAACTACGAAATTTCAAAAATTAGTCTTAACTGAACTTTAAGTTTTGATAAAGCAAACACGAAAAACGATCTATCAAACATGAACAACGATGTAGACTTGCAGATTATTGCACAAAAAGACTTGGAATTTTATGCTTTCCCGAACCCTGTAAATCAAGGTTGCTATTGGAAATACATTGGATGTTTGGGGAAGGCTTCCCTCCTATCACCCCCCACAAAGTAAAGTAAAGTAAAATGCTGCTACTCACTTTGAAAAAATTAAAATGCCATCTTCAACTTGTTTTGGTATTTTCTTGCGTTGTGGTTCTATTGTTGTGCTAAAAATACAGGTTTATTTATATGATAATGAGACAGAAAATGGGAATTAAGCCAGAAAGGAAAAATAAAACCCGAAACGTTTCAATCAAATTACAGGATCTTTATCAGTCGGATGGATAAAACACATAAATAAGCAAAAAATTAAAAATAAAAAAATGTGAAAAATGTGACTTTGATCGAAACGTTTCGGATTTTTATTTCCTTTCTGGCTAAGTTCCCATTTCTGTCTCATTATTATAGTTATTTGGCCAATTTAGTTTTAATTTAGAAATTTACTAAAGACAGTTTTAATTTAGTTCTTAATTTATTTATATGTACATATTTTTTTGTTTCAGGGAGTCCGCGATCTTCCACCCAATATAATGCGGTGGATAATGTTAGCTGTGTTCTCTGAGAAAGTGATGCCATACGTGACGATTGGCATGATCTTCTTCGGAGCTTCAATACTCGTTTTCATCTTCGTGAGAGCGTATAAGGACATCGTTTTCACGAAAGAGAATCTGGAGCGAGGGAAAGCCAAGCTCCGACGGGGGAGCAGCTTCATTGTCAACGGACAGCATCGGCTGCTCATCCTCAGAGACTCCTACACTTTACTTAATAATGCTACTCAAGAGACTGAACTCGACCCTGATCCTAGCCTATAAAATCCTTTTTCTTTATTTTTTTTTAACTTTTGACTTATGTTTTTTTTTTACAATTCAATTTTTTTTCCTTTAGTTAAGAAAGTTTTATTTTCTTATAAAATTTTAATTATGGTGAAAACCGTTGCGTTTCCTCCTGCACCAAATTTGTTTGAAAATTTAACTTGATTTTCGGTCTCCATATGGTTTAATATTGGGCATGAAAATTATTTGCAAACCGGAAAATACTATTCATAATGCGACTGATAATCAGTTCAATATTAGTTAGAAACGGTTTCCACCATAGTTAATCTCAACTTTAATTAGTTAATTATATGAATTTTGCTTCGAATTTCATTGATTTTGCTCAGCAAAACGTCAGGGTACCTGATCTTAGGCATATCTGTGTTTCCTTCTCGTTATGTTCAATCAATCAATTCTGAATCTTTAACTGACTCAATACACGAGCTGAGTAGGCAACCTGTAACGCATGTGTTTTTCTTATGAGCGTACACGGTTGCATACCCGACTCCTGAGTCATCATAGGAATATACTCAATTGAATTTCCCAAAGAATAACACTTTCCTTTATTTATTTTTATTTTTTACTTTCTTATTCTTCCATTAGATTTTATCTATTTATTCTTCTACTTTATCTTATTTATCTATTTATTTTGTACCTTCTTTTTCCTTTTAAATCTTACTTAGATAAGAATTCATGGTGTCAGAACCATTTTCCTCCTCATCAAAATCATGTACAAAGTAAAACCTTAATTTTTTGTATCGTATAGGTTACTGAAGTATTTTCCTAAATGATTCAGAGACTGTTCCAAGGGTTCTTTGATTGGTTTACATCCTACATGACATGTACTATCAACGAATTAAAGATTGTCGCGAGATTTTTACACGTTTTCAGTTAAGGGTATGAGTGTGGGATTGATCTTCAACGGCTTTCCTGCCCCACACGCACTGGCCTCTCACCCGCAGGGTGTGTAGAGTATGAAGAGTGGCCGAACCAGAACCTTAAAGGCGAAACTTAGCTCATGAAAATCTCGCGACAATCTTTAATTCGCCGATAGTACAGCTTGCCTCCTATAGACTCAGAAGAGAGCAAGACTGCAGCTTCATGAACGAGTTCAATGGTTAATGGTTACCCTCAACTTTACCTGTTTATTCGATTTTTCAGTAATCAACACTTTTATAGCTGTTATAGCTCTTATAGCTCCTTCTCTCAAAATTTTTCTCATTCAATTTTTTTTTGTTTTATTTTAAGAATTCGGCCTAAATTATTACAAACTGTGTATATCGACTGCTTGCACACAGAATGGAGAATTTATGATTCCTCTGTATCAATTAGTCTTCAATTAATAAAATGCATCAGTGGAAACTCTGAATTCTTCAGGATGCTTATCCCTTTGAGACACGCATTATGAAAAAGTAGTCTTATCAATCTTGGATCCACGTCATTGAACTAGTTGAACTTTTCTCATCTAAATTGACGTGCATCCCTATTTTTTTTTCAAAATCCCATAAGACTCCATGTTTAATCCTGTACACATATGTGTACACTGTGACGGAAAGGGTTATATTTTCAGACTTCAAGTTATAACTTAGCCTGGTTATCGAGGCCAAATTGCCGCGGGGCGTTTGTTAACAATCCCTGATTACTTAAAATCATAAATGTATTTAACATGGAAAACCAAGTACCAATAATTTTGAATTCAAGCCTCTCTTTTTAAAGCCATCGTAGGCAAACAATGAATGTTTATTTATCATTCTTGTTCTTTTCGTCAAAGTAACCGCACAGCAAAAAACAGTGAGTTTGAGGCTCCATTAATCAATGAATAATAATTGCCCCAAACTATCTTCGATTTTATGAGTTGATTGGGACTCATTGCAATGATTTTTAAAAAAATATTTAGTACCTGTATTATTCCCCCTTCCCCCCACTTTGTGTGCCTAGTTTTAGAATCGCATTGTTCAAATTAAATCAACTAAGGTGTACTATGACTTTCAAAAGAAAGTTCTCTGGTCGAAATTTTTACTCTTTTAAATCTCGGCAACCTGTAAACAATTTTGCGGCTTTCAAGTGTTGTAAGACTAATCAGCATGCCCCTTGCAGAGTACATCATGAAACATCGATTTTCTAGCGGAAACAACAAGGAAATTTAGCACTAAGAATTTCGACTAAGGTACTTTCTTTTGAAAGATCTAAATAATGTTAGACATCTCCTTAAATTTTGGTTCTAGGCAACCTGCAAGACTTGATACAATGAATTTAAGCATTGCCGGTTGCCTACTCTGGGCAAAATTCAAAGAGTTGACTGACATAATTGAATTTACTGACTGAACCAGTTGCAGAAGAAGTGAGCACGGATTTTAAAAATTCTTTCTCCTTCTAGAGATTGATTACATTACATTTTTTTTTTTTTTTTTTTTTTTTTTTTTTTTTTTTTTTTTTTTGCAAGAAAAATTGACTGGGAACAAGTAATTAGGAATCAATATTAGTTATCAATATTCAATACCTCATGGTATTGTCATTTGATATCTACTTCATTATCATTGCTTTAAGTCACACTTCTCAACTCAAAAAATTTCTACAGTTGTAAACCTATCGCTAAAACTTTAATTTGTACCTGCAATTCAAACGTGTACATATCCGCTTGAGATTCTTCACTCTTTCTTCCCTATCCTCTCATTTTCCATTGTTTTATATTTATATACCTGTAAGTAATTATAATCTCAGATTTAATGTTGAGTTGTACCTGTTCCGTGTGTATCCAAATCAATTAATTATGCATTCCATTTCATGTATAAAGGAAGGAAATTCATTGATCAACCCGGTATCCATTTTTTTCATATGATTGATTGAACGTCTCTTAAGTTTTTTCTTTGTACATTTAGTTATTGTTAAATCTTTATTAATTTATTTTTATGTCCTTTATTGTATATTGTAAATACTTATGTACTGTTTCTTTCTTCCTTCTTTTCCTATTTTTCCGTCTCCTCTCTTGCCCTTTCTCTTTCTCTTTCTCTCTCTCTCTCTCTCTCTCTCTCTCTCTCTCTCTCTCTCTCTCTCTCTCTCTCTCTCTCTCTCTCTCTCTCTCTCTCTCTCTCTCTCTCTCTCTCTCTCTCTCTCTCTCTCTCTCTCTCTCTCTCTCTCTCTCTCTCTCTCTCTCTCTCTCTCTCTCTCTCTCTCTCTCTCTTATCTGCTTTGATCTAACAATGCAAAATGAAATGATCTATATTTATTTAGTCCCTTTGCTTTCATTTCAATGCTCAGAGAGCCTATGAGCGGGGAAAGTAGCAATCGCAGACGTTTTTGTATGGATAAACTTGATTTCTTGACTCCAAACATTTAAAAATTGTACGGAGAACTTCAATTATTAAATTCAAGTAAGTTTCTAAAACTGAGAGAAATTTTGTATCTCTGTTTGGCAAAAGCAGTGGCGTGGCGTGCGACACCGACAAACAAGGCAGTTACTGTCTACGCGAGGATTTTCTGAATTTGTCACAAATACCTGATAAATCTACTTCAATAATTTTCCTGTCAGTCAACTGAATCCTGCGATTCGGGAGTAGAAATGAGTTCTCCCTGTAGTGTGTTTAGCCTGCTGTAATTTCATACCCACCGCTCGCCACTGGACAAAAGTTATTTACAGCAATTGAGTCTTAATTAATTCTTTAGGCCCCCATTCATAAAATCTCTTTTTTAAAATACTCATAAAAAAACCTACTTAAGACCACCTTTCATAGTATGGATTCAGAGATGTCTGAATAAATATTTCGGTTTTTTTTTCCAGCCTATGTAAAGATGAAAATGGATTCTCAATTCCTCTTGAAATAAGCGCGGAACTCATCATCCTTTGTCCATTCACTGAATTTCAATCAAGTTTGAATAGCCATATCAATTTTTGAACATTTTGAATTAATTTAATTTTAAATTAAATTTTGAAAGTCTCTGTCCACGTTTTGGCTTTCAATTTGTGACCTGAAGGCTTAAGCAATTCAAAGGTTTAAGCAATGATAACAACAAATCTTCCTAAAGAAATCCTTCCGGAAAAAAAAAAAAAAAAATGAGATTGCTTCATTCTGCATTCTTAAATCGCGACACAAGACTTAAAAAAAATAATTTGTAAAAAAAGTAGGTATACGACAAATATGTAAAGACCTCTCAAGTGTGCAATAGTTATTTTTACAGACTGGATGGTCTCGCGTTTGTATTCTCGTCCCTTCCATCTGCTTCGTAGATTGGATTAATAAAACGCCTTCATTTTCAAGTGCATGCATACCGCTGTGCATATGTATGTTGAAATTACCTACCTTTAGAAATGAGGGCGTTTTATATCTATGATAGATGAGCCGAGGAAACAAAGAACGCAAAATTTATCGATCTGTAATAGGGCTGATGCAAGCTTTTGCTACTAATGGGGAGTGAAGACTTTATTCTTGTAAAAACCGGCAAAATAAAAACAAACAAACTGAAAAGGAGAAAAGAAACTTCCGAGTTCCACTTGCTAACATGAGGCTTTGAAAGTGGAGCAATGTGTAATACGTACCAATTTTTTCAGTGGTGTTGCATGCAATTTCGCAACGCTGTATTTAGTCCGTTTAAACCCATGAATAAGGTCAAATGTGAAGGTGTTCACCGAACACCCAATAGTTCGATCTTTTTCATGGGTTTAAATGGACTAACTGCAACGTTGCCATATTGCGTGCTACGCCACTGATGTTTTCGTGACATCAAAGACGGGTCCAGCAATCTGGCAATTGTGGATTCTTCCCAGTTCAATGTATAAGAAACAATCGATGAGTAAAATGGCCTTGAGGTCCTTAAGAATTTATTGTTTCTTAAATGTTCAAATGGGAAGAATACATGGTCGCCAAATTGTCAGATCCGCCCATAAGTGTTTAATCTACTTACCAGCATGGATAAAGTGACAAAATTAATGGATCTTCCCTATGGTGAAGTTGATAAATTAAGCTACGTCAATCAACTCCCATGATTTTGGTTCAGGTAGACTACCGGCTATACTTAAAGCATTGAATGTAAGCATTGCTGGTGGCCTATCTCATCCAAAATCTAAGGAGTCGACTGATATTCTTTAGTTCACAGCAGTGTTGCCAGATCGAGCGGCTTTTCCTCTAAGAACACATAGACAGTGTTGCCAGATGGAGGGTAAAAAGCCGTATTGCCCCCATTTAAATCAATGTAAAACGTGGGGCTTTTTCACAATCTGGCAACACTACAGGTAGAAAAAATCGTCAGATCTGGCAACACTTGTTCACAGACCGTCCCTGTGATAAATTGCCACTATTACTTTACTTTCTGATAATTGTTACTACATGAAGAAGTGGATTGTAGGGACCAACATATGTTTGGTACAGAGGGTCCCCGAAAGACGTTGGACGATGAGCGTTTACGATGTGGTTTTAAATGGTCGTACGTGCTCACCAATCATCTGCGAGTAGAACTGTCCGTACCGAACATTTATTCGTCCCGGAAGTTTACTTATCGTTGTATTTTTTTTTTTTGCAAGTTTTCATGCATCAAAACAAATATCCCGTAGCAAAAGTTTGCAACAACCCTTTTGTTTTATATTCTCCTTCCCTGATAAAAGAAAAAATTGGAAAATTTTTCTGCTGTTATTTGGGCTAGGCACTGAATCTCTCTGCTGTAAATTTACCTGTTAATAAAATTGTTACCATAGATTTTCTTTCTTAATTGCTTTAATTTAATTTGCCTTTGGTGAGAGTCGCCCTTTCTCAAAAGGTAAATGACTATAAGACTCTGGGGAGTGGATACTGGCCCTCGAATGAGAAAAAAATTAATTCGAACTTTTAAATCATTTTTCTGCCTTTTCTTGTTGCCTTCAAAATTCTACCGTCCTAAACAAAAGCCCAGTTTGCCACCCCCAAAATATGGCCTTGATCCTGTAACTCTCTGATTTCATGATTCAATATTTTTTTTTTTCCTTTCCTACTTATTACTAAACTTGCAAAACTTAAAAAACTGGCTGATAATTTTTTTCTTTTTTTTTTTCTAAGTTTTCTTAGAAATGAATTCTATAAGAATCTCAAAAAAACCAAATACTTCTTGATTGGTTTCAAAATTAGCTGTAGCAGTTATGAAAGAAAGTAGCGAAAATGTATCGAAATGAATATTTTCTATTTGCTCATTGTCCATGAACTTTTAACGCTCAAAATTTTAATCTTTCGCATTTCATGCACACTTTATTTTCCAAGATTTCAAAATCAGTCAGGAAATGATGGAGAACCACAAACTAGTAAAACTTCATCGCTGCTAGCTAAATACTCATTGGCTGTAGTTTTAAGAAAACTTAAATTGAATGCAATGACTGCATTTGCCATTTCATTTAACCACTCAACATGCCAGTCAAAAACGTTGATTCAATTTTAAATTTTGAAGCTTAAAGATTTAAATTTTGGTGCCTTGAAATGTAGTTTGTCATTTTGTTTAGGTACTTTTTTTACAAATTAAAGCACCAAGTTGGTATATTTTTGTATATGTGTATTGATAACTTTACTTTTGCTGTCCCCTTTTTTTCCTGCAAAAGTTGTAGTCATATCTCAGATTAACAAACAAAAATTCTGCGCCTTAAATGTGATTATTGCCTTTTTTGTTTAGTTTAAGGCTTACCTTGACAAAATCTTCCTTATTTTTAGGGATCGTAATCCAATCCCTGTAGCCTTTGTTCTGTTAATTACATCTTTAGCTTCAAGTAGCAAAAAAAAAATTATTCTCCAAAGACTTTGAAAGTGCTTTAGAAAACATTTTGTAAAAAATATTTATAAAATATTTTTAAAGCTCTTGAATAGATTTTTTTTTAAAAACTTGTCAACGACTTATTTCTTCTAATAAAAAGAATCTTAGGACTGTAATTTCTTTTTTCCAATATTTTTCTAAATACTTTTATTTTTTCTTAATTTTACTTTATACACAGAATAATTTGAGTGTAATATCTATCAGTTTTTTTTTTTTTTTTCTACATTTCTTCTTTTACTTTTTTTTCGCAGTAATTTTTTCAATCCTATTCCTCAGCACAAGTTAGAAGCAACTAGAATAATGGGGGCTACTAAGCTCTACATTTGCTACTAACTGTGCAGTTACCTGTAACTATGAATCTTGTTTTGTTCTCTCCTGCAAAAAATTATTATTATTATTAATTATTACTATTATACAATATTATTAATCGTTATTTTTATGACTTAACTTAATTTTTCACAATTTTTTAATCTTAATTTTTTTAAATATCTTTGTAAATTTTTTGAAAATCTTTAAAAATTAAAAAAAAACAACTTTCACAAGTTTTTTTTTAAAATAATGATAATGTCATTGACAAGATGATAAGAATCTTTTTTAATTTTCAAAGTTTAAAAAGGTTTTGAGATTTTTTTTTTTGTTACTTGAGACGATGCTATTATGACGCAGAAATATTCTTTCGGCTTGAAAAATCTCTATGTTTGCTTCTCGAACAATTTTAAATTTTAAAAGACTGCAAAACTATATTTTAATATTTACTCTCAAAAAATTTAAAAATGTTTGAAGAGCCTTAGTCTGAGGAAAAATATGAAAAACTCTTGTTTTGTTTATTTTTCGTCTGTAGCTGCAGTGTCAATACGCAATAATTACTCTACCTGATAAGACGACTTATTTATTCCTTTTATTTTTCTTCTCGCCCCCTTGTTTATACATTCAAATACCTATAATCTTTTTTGTTGTTTTCTTTTTAACCTCTTGTATGTATGTATGTATGTATGTATCTCATGTGTCGCAAGTCTCCTTTGCTGCGCGTTCCCTGAATAAGCCCATGTGACATTTTCGGATTCTATCTACACTTTCAGCATTCATTTGCATTCCTACATATGTATGTGTAATAGAAATATTGGAAGAAGGCAATAAATATCCTAAAGGCCCAATTGTTTGTCCATTGGTGAAGAAAATTTCAACCTTATAACTATTTCGGTTTTTTTCCTCCTGAAGTCAATCTTTGGAGAAGTTAAGTTGAACAAAATTAACTCAATGCCTTTTTTATGATTTAAAAGACTTATTTGTTGTATGGAGCTTTATCCAACACTGTTACAGTTGACATTAGTAGGAAATGCAGCCCTTTGCATATTTTGGATTTTTGTAGTTCTCTTGATAAATGAAATTCTTTGTGTATTTAGAATCATACTTATAACTAGGAACTCCTAGATTTTACTTCCTGTAACAATTTCACAAGAAGGACATCTAACTGCAAAGTGTTTTTTTTGTTAAATATATAAAACGGCCTCGCCAAGTATTTATAATTTTTCTGCAAGATGTGATTTTTTCAGAATTTGTTCAACGTGGCTCAATTCGGCTTGTTGAACATGTCATTGATTGTTTAATGTTTTTCAAACATTTTGAAAAGACAATTTTTTGTAAATTTTAGTCACTGATGTTGTAGTTTTACGTTTTGATGAGACTATATTATTTTGACAGTACCAACAATTTGTAATATCATCGCAGTTTTTCTAATTGTACCTATATGCCTTCTCTTCTGGGAAAAATTGAGTCATTGTTATTGATGCGGACCAAAGATTACACGTATTAGTAATCTTTGATGCGGACAGAGAGCATCACAAAAAGCGTATTTGTGCCTTTTATTTTAGCATTTTTTCTGGATAGCTTTGTCGTAAGAGCAATATCAAATACCTCTACTTCAAATGCAACACCATAGTTGAATTTTTGCTAGAAGTGACAGCTTGTGACTGGCCTCAACAGCGTTTCCATGAACCGATTCCCTGTTTAAATTTATGTTAAATCTCCTGGCTTTTTTTCAGAATTTGGCCACCGCCCGCGACGCGTTGGGCTTCAATTGCCACCTGATAAATGTCATGTCGTGTCATCTTAGAAACATAAATTGCTCTCCCATTTAACGGAGGTATTAATTACAAACAATATTAGAAAAACGGCCAAGTTTTGTATTAAATTTACTTTTTTCTACAGAATAAGTTTGTAAACTTGAAAACTGAACAATTTTTTGTGAGTTCCCGGAAAAAATGGCTAATTTGATAATGTTTCCTCAAGCTTTTTTTTCCTTTTACAGGCGCTCATTCCCAGAATCAAGTCATAACTCGCTGTGAATTCAAAGTAGCATCATTGTAATGCCACTTGAACATTAGTTAATCTTGTAAATGTGATAACCGGAATGAGCCCGAAATGTTTGATGTCACACACGGGTCATTTTTTCCTGATTCTGAAAGTAGGAAAAAGCGCATGAACTAAAAATCTATGTTAAAAATAAAATGTTTTCAATAATAAGATGTTGCTTTTGTTATTTTATTTCAAACCTTCCTGTAGCTAAATTCATTTTCAATTACTGACCTTCATGAATGAATGGGTCTGTTGCATACTTTTGCTACAACAATATAGAACCTTGATTCTTATGTAAAATTCAGCGAAAATAACGATGCGCACATTAAAAACTTTCAAAATTCACTCATTAACTCAGGAGATCACTTCAATTTCAAACAGCCCGGACTACACTAGACACTATTTGCACCGGTATACTACTACATAGACGGAACCACCGTGCATAAGTAAACAACATTGTAACTACAAAAGGATGGAATTTCTTTTTTAATATGTGAAATATAAGCTGCATTTGCTGTCTGGTCTTTTCGGTTTATCAAAGATTACAAAATAGTATAAGAAATCTACGCATCTAAACGAAACATTCCAATGTTTGTAAGTTCTGTTCATGTTTACATAAACGAGATGGTTCCATCTATGTAGTTATAAGTCGGTGATATAGTGTCTAGTGTAGCGCGGGTTGTTTGAAATGGAATTTATTTTTTGAGTGAATGAGTGGATTTTGAATGTTTTTAATGTGCGCATTGTTATTTTTGTCGAATTTTACGTTAGAAACAATGAGTTATATTGATGTAGCAAAAGTACGCAACAGACCCATCATCTTTAACCCTTCTCTTTATGGTTGCTAATACGTTCTTCAATATTTTAACTCGAAATCTCATGAAATTTTTGCAAATGTGACAAGCTGAAGAAAATACTTGAGAACAATTCAATACTTGGAGTATAAATATAGGTCTGAGATTGTAGATAAAATTTTCTGGGGTCTGTTTTCCTCAAAACCATTCAACTCTACACTATTAAGCTACGCAAATTTTCCTCAAATGATTTCATGTGAGAGTCAATTTTTTTGGAATCTCTTTGACTCACGCATGAAATCGTAAGAGATAATTTTGTTCAATTTTGTGGAAGGCGCTTAGATTTCAGTGATAACTTTTTCACAATATATGAGCAAAAGGGATAAATAATAATGGGGCAGTTGCAAGGGTCTGAAATTTTGTCTTTTTCATGAAAAAATTTAAAGAACTTGAGGAGCTGAGAAGAATGATGCCTTTGGTTTTTTCCTAAGAGTGCCGGTTTTGGTGATACACACGTGTAAAGTTGTAAAAAATTGTGTGCTTAGCAAAGTCACTACACAGAATTTTAAGGTGATTTCAAGGCAAACTCCCGAAAATTTTAATCCGATAGATGAAGTTACTTGTCGCTGGCTCCAAAAATAGCCGTTTTTTGAAGGTTTTTGTCAGTTTTCTCTGAACAGACAAATAAAAGACAAAAAATCGCAATGTCAGCACCTGCTTAATTTTTTGCTTGATTTTTTGAGCCATAAACGGGCCACATTGGTTCTAAAATAAAGGCGTGACTATGCAAAGAAAAAATCAAGTGTAATTAGGAGTTGTATCAGCAAAGATTACAGGTGAGACAGAAACCTGTAATCTTTGCTAATACAACTCCTAATTGCACTTGATTTTTTCTTTGCATAGTTACGCCTTTATTTTAGAACCACTTTGGCCCGTTTATGGCTAAGAAAATCAAGCAAAAAATTAAGCAAGTGCTGACATTTCGATTTTTCGTCTCTTATACGTCTGGTCAGCGAAAACAGCTGAAAACCGTCAAAAAACGGCTATTTTTGGAGCCAGCGACAAGTAACGCCATCAATCGGATTAAAATTTTCGGGAGTTTTTCATGACATCACCTTAAAACCATGTATTTTGGGCCAAAATCTCATCTCCAGAACAATGGAACTTGATGAGATACCAGAGGCATCTTTGTTCTCAGCTCATCAAGTATTGTCATTTTCTTTATAAAAAACACAACATTTCAGACCCAACATCAGATCAGATTTTGCAACTGCCCCATTTCGCATGTAAGGCCTAACACATACAGGTCTATGGAGGTATAAACATTTTTGAGTGAAGCATCTTTACATTGATTACATCACAGTCCATCGTTTGGAATAATGAAGAAATAAGACTTTTCGCAAGTCATACTCCTTTTTCTATACCCTTCTGTACTTCATCAAAAAATCAATCCAAATTCTGATTTGAATGGAAGGCAGAGATCTTCGAGAAAACTTTCAAAGGTAAGTCTTGCTCTTATTTCCTATGGTTTTTAAAGTTTTAAGAGACCATGGAAACATTTGATTCTTTACTGCGATTTTTAAACAATCCTTTCGGAGGAAACGAACAAAATTTATCAAAAAATGATGTTATCAATTGGTAAGGCAAACCTCTTCTTGTTTTTCATTCAAGCAAATTATTTGAGAGGATTTTATAATAATTAGAACTCAAGCCAGAATTAGAGCCTGTTAGGGTGATTCCAGGCGAAACTTTTCCACATTACAATCCGATGGATATAGCGCCACTGGTCGCTGTTGGGAAAAGTTGTGTTTTCAGCATTTTAAATTGAAACCAAAGAAAAAACGCAAAATCCAACAACGTTCAGCACCTACATAATTTTCCTATGGATTTTTTGAGCCTAAAATGAGCAAAATTGCTTTAGAATTAAATCCGTACTTTATGAAATTTATTTCGCCAGAAGCTTAGCGAGTGAGAGTGAGTGCGAGTGATAATATGTTTATCTGTCTCACTCGCACTCATTACTCATTAAGGTTTGTGGGAATTTTCGTATTTCATCATTTCTGGCTTTATTTTTGAGTGTTTCAGCTTGAAACTTTCAGGGTATCTTTCTGAAGTATGCTAGCAGGTGCTGACGTTCCTCAAATTTGTGCTTATAGCGTAAATTCGTCAATTTCAGCCAAACACTGTTGACTTTTTGAGCAGCGCGACGTGGTGTCCACGGTTTCGAACTAATCGACCCTGGAATCATCTTAAGGAAAAACTGGGTAACTGTGTTAACTGATGAGTATGCAAGGGAGACCTAAGAGAGTGGGACACTTTTTTTTGTCAGCCCAAAAGGCTGCCCTTTTTTGGAAAGCTCAAAAATATTGAGTTAAGACCTAAACTTTAATTTTATCCTTGGTTGACAACGATTTTTTGAGAACCGAAATTTTAGGAACGATTGTTTTTAAAAAATCAAAAAGAGTCCCAATGCGACCATGCATGCATCGCACAGATTTACTCGGAGCGACATTTTGAATTTAGCGCCATGAGCGCTGCTGTCGCGAATTCAAAAACATTGTTTGGTTGCTTCGCCGCTGTAGGCGTTAGTGATGCTTATCATCGATCGTCTGCTCACGTAATAAGTTATAATCTTTGTATGATAGTCTCTATAATCACATGACTATTATCAATGTTTTGACCCCTCCTTTTGCTAACCAATACGGGAATTTCTAGTCATATGACTACCAAACTGCTTGTCAAATAAATTTCCTGCAAAAATGGTGAATAACGTGGTGTGTTCTTTTCTTTTGCTTCTCGTAAATTACTTTTCTTTCGTAGTATCAGATAATGTCCCAGTTCTCGTATGGGAATCGAAGAGTGTCGGTGATCAGTTTCATACAGTTCCAGCTCTCGCCGAGTACGACAGAGATGCATTCCTGAACCACTTTCTGAAGAAACTCAAGTCTTATTCCTCGAAGCCTCTCATCGTTGCCTTCGTCGAGCCAACTCTAAGCTTAGAAGATTTCAGTGGTCTGGACTTTTCCAAGAAACCAGCCTTTTCCAATGTAAAAAATTTGGTAGAAACCTCGAATGTCATTGAATTCTTCCCCTCTGTACAATCTGCGGATGAAGCGATTGAAAAGTTGGAGTCTTTTGGATACAAGATCAAGGACCTGAAGGATTTAAAGGATAATGAAGAAGGAGTCGTGTCCATAGTTCACCTTGATGATGCCAAGTTCGGTGAAGATCGCCCAGAGTTGTTGAGCCGTCACGATGAATTCATTTCGGAAACGTTTAAAAAATTAGCTGGCTCTCAGGTCAGCTTTATCTCTTTACTGACCGGAAAGGAACGCTCATGGATGGAATTCTCTCTACCAAGAGTTCGCAGAGCATTAGGTGAACCAGAAATGAACGGAACGGTAAAATCAGGCTACGTCTTTAATGCGGGCGGGAAAATTCTGTTGACGACAAAAGAAGCTCCACAACTGACTGTTGACGGAGAGACTATAACATTGCCTCCTAATCATACGGTAAGTACCATTTGAACCCTTCTGACCCACGATGAAAAACGTGCGGAAACCATACCTTTTATGCTGAGTAGACAAATCTGGGTTGGCATAACCCTACTCAGATGAGAAACTTTGCACAAACTATACTGTGTTCAAATCTCAAGGGAGTAACTGATGTAAAAATGTATTTTTCTCGATGTATACTATTGAATCTCCTGGCGCTATCTTAATTTGCTCTGTATTTTTGCATTGCTTCAACTCTAATTGTGGACCAGGTGAAGGCCACCGGTAGATCCTTTTGATTCCTAATCTAGCTGGGCAATATTTCTATCGGGAAATTGATTAAACTGGATGAAATGATACATTATTCTCTACAGTGAGCCAGCATGGTTTAGTTTAGTTTAGTTTAGTTTAGTTTAGTTTATTTATTTTATCGAGAAACAATTTCACAAAAGAGTAGAGCTTACATAAATATTTCATACCTCCCACTAAGCTGGCTTGTGTTGGGAGGTACAGCCAAAATGATTAATACAATTACAAGGTAGCTAACAATAAATAAATTAATTAAAGCAATTTAAGCAAGCAGGAAAAGAAAAATAAAAATACAAATACATTAAACGGTAATGGTTTAAATATTCCATCGGTATAGAACGGAACTTGCTAACCACTTTATTTAGTCGATCTGCTGATAGCTGTTACTTTAGACCAACGGAAAGGACCCACGAGTCCTTACCCTGTTCCATCCTGTTCCATCATTTTTCACAAGTGAAAAAATTAGCCTATAGGCTTCTTCTCGGCACCTGCATGAGCTCAAGATGTTGAGAGATCAGGCTCATTGACAGAAAACTATATTGCCAAAAAAAACAACTCTGCCAATGTGACTCTTTGAGAGCAAATGAGATATTGATGGTAAGCGCACTCTTTGGGAAAAGAAGCTAACTATACTCTCACTATTTTGGCATGAACGTTAACAGTTAGAGACCGTTTCAGATAACTTCGGTTCTGACAGCTCTTTGTTTACATGTGTAAAAACGTTGACGCCACTCACAGGGTGAATAAATATAACCTTTTGCCACAAAATAGACTCGGTTAACTGTCGTAAGTAGTGAATATTAACATTAAAACGTAATTAAAGACTTGATATTGTCCTTCCGCACATTTAGAGAAAGAACTGTCAGAACCGAAGCTATCTGAAACAGCCTCTAGTGCCGCCACAGTGGATCAGAATTTGTTGTTTCTTCATGTTCCTATGATTAGTTGCTGCTATTTCCTGTGTTTCCTGAAAATTGTTAGAATACCCATCGGCATTTTCCTTTAGCAATGAGTAGTCATGAAAAATGCTCCTACAATGGGCTCTTGCAAACTTTTACTGTAAGCAAGTACTTAAATAGTCCTATATGATGTAAAGACCAGCGAAAACCACGAAGATCACACTATGAAAATCTAAAATTCAATAATAAACTCACAAAACTGCTACAACGGCAAGATCGTATTGGCGGTTCAACGCAGGTGTCATGGGAGATTCCTGTCTAATTTGTCATTTTTTCTACGGAAACACAGAAATATGTCTCGATTTAGATAGGAATCTCTCATGATGCCTGCGTCTCTCCGCCATTAAGCGCGATTATGAGAGTGAATTTTGTGAACTTTGAGTGTGCTCATCGTCATTTTTACTGGTTTTTATGCAAGAATCAACTCTTCAATCCCCAGTTGCATAAGTTTGCAAGAGCTCCATTGAATCCTTCTAGATTTGTGTCTCTGGGGTCATTTTGGGTGTTACGTAGAATTCGCTATTTTTTACCGCTGTAATATTGACTTCAATACTTGAGATTTTCTATTTTACCGCAAAAAGCTGGCTAGCAAGTAGTGACCTCTGACCTTTGTCATCGCCATGAAGTCAAAATTGTCAAGTTTTCAAGTCAAAATAGTTTATATAACGTAATGAATGATCTATTTTACCGGTAATGACCCTCGGAGAATACGACAGAAACAGACGGGTCATTCTATCAGGTTAACTTTTCCACCCATCACCTTTTAAAATTACTTTTTTCCCCCTATAACTTTAAATTTTCGAATTTTCAGCAATGAAAATGGTGGTTAATGCTGAACTTCATTCTCTTCCAATCTCTAACATCAAATCGTGATGCTTGAGAATTGAAAAACGGTCATTCCGGACGGAATGTAGCATCCGTTACATTTTAAAACTGTCTCTTTATCTGTAAAACATTTCGTTTTGAACTTTTTAGCAATGATTAAGATCGAAGATCACAACTTGCTTCCCAGCTTCGTCGCAGTAAAGTAGAAAATTTGAAGTTTTCAAGTCAAAATTACAGTTTTAAATGTAACGGATGCTACATTCCGCCCGAAATGACCCATAAATAGATTTAAAATGTGACTGGTGGGACAGTTAACCTGAAATGACGCAGACCTCATTTATATTACTGCTAATTAATTTAGCATTTGTGGATTAAGCTCTTAAAAGCAGCAGAACCTCTGCAGACCTTTTTGGGGACGAGATAGTGAAAGTACCAAAAGAAGAAAAGCAGCCCTTGCAAGCTTATTCAATTTTCTTTTTTTTAATTTTGTCGGTTAAAAAGTTTTTTAATTATAGAAAAATGGGAAAAAAATTGATCTACAGGCACTTTAGGGCATTATCCACAAGATAATGTGTAATGTTATCTCTATTTTACAATAAAATCTTCCCTATTCTACAGTTTTAAATACTGAAAAAACTACAAAGATATCAAAGAGAAAATGATGCTTTAAATTGGGGCTTGAGTCGACTTCCCTGCAGTTGAAATACCGTGATAATTTGAAGGTTAACTATTGCTTCAAATTTACTCACTCTTAATTACTATTTTGTACTAGTGAATGAAATATGTATAGTAACTTCTTTCTGATTTGGCTATCTTTCAGGATCAATTAGACGAGACGAAAAACTCTCTGAGATTGATTGCCTCGTTTGTCGGAGATGGCAAGAAAATCATTCTACGTTTCAAGTTCGATTTATCTGGTGGTTATTGGTCTTTGAAGCAGATTGATTTTACCTTCGAAGGAAAAGAAGGCTCGTTGTTCCCGACAGCACCTATACAAGCTGAAAAAGGCTCCTCGTACCTGAATATTAGCCCTTATGAATTTTACAGTGAATTCAAGAATGCAAGCTTGAAGTTCAAAAATTTGAAGGTCAGTGTTCTTTTTTCAGTATCACTATCTTGAATCAGGCATTGGGTTTGTGATCAAACCAATTTACGACGATAGTGTAGCCCTGGCTTCAGTTCCAGTCTCTGAATGGGTCTGTCATTGGTCGTTTTAGAAGAGTTTGCTGTTTACAGCTCTTTCTACTCAAGTGTGAAGGGCCCTATTTCAATCCTCTATGTAGATTTTCGTGATCAAAATCCACGCGCAGGTACATTCAATGTTTCTCTACTAGTTTGAGACCGAGCAGCTACCTTTTTGGAGATTAGAGAATGTACCAAAAAAATAAAAGCAACTCCTGCGAGCTTATTCAATTTTGTTTTTTGTAATTTTTTAGGTTGAAAAGTTTTTAATTATTAAAAAATTGGAAAAAATTGATTTATGGGCATGCTCTGTATGAAATCATGTCCAGTTTTATCTCTATTTCACAATTAAATCATCCCAAATCTTACAATTTTAATTACTGAAAAAATTTCAAAAATATCAAAGGGGGAAAATTATGCTTTGAATTTGGGTCTGAGTGGACCTCCCTGCAGTTCAAATACTGTTAATGGCAACTTGTGTGGAAATACACCCCCTTTGCATGTGTACATAGAGCTGTGAAAGGTGAACTCTTCTGAAACGACCTCTACCATTTTTTGCTTCAGCAATTTTGAGCATTGATTAAACTAAGATGCTAAAAAAATATTGATGCATGTACTATAATTCACCAGATCTCCCTCCGAAATCTAAGAGCAGCTGGGTTCACAGTGCACCCTTGATTCAATATTTTACTTGGGTTGAAATGGACAAAATGCAGTATTGTGAGATTGCATGCGAAGCCACTGACTTCAGAGATATGGTTTGCATGGCTAAGTGTCTTGGCTGAACTTGTGAACAAACGAGATATCTGGTACATAAACTTCTCTAATTCAGAATTTTACGCAATTTCTCAGAATGGCATTTTAGATCAGTGATTAGTGTTGTAAAACTAGCAAATCACTATCAAATCGATTGAGACTGTCTCTGAGTGTTGCTGTTGGTTGAGAAAAAATTATGCAGTTCAGCTCATTATATGACAGTAATGTACAAAAATACTCTCATCCGTAATCTTTTCTCAACCAGTGGAGTCGTCGATGACATTATAAAAGGATGTAAGTGGAAATGTCCAACTATAGGAACCTCCAATGTAAAAATGTCCAATCATAAAATGTCCTTGAAATTTGGTCAATGAGCAAATTTGTCCAGTACCTAATAATGTGCTATGTAAGAAATGTCCACCTGAAAAAAAGTTCTAAAACGTTGTTGTCCGGTATGTGAAAAAGTCCAGTTATAGAAAAGGAAAGTTGGGTTGGGGTGGGTTAGGGTACTTAGAAGTAACGAACAGGAACTTACATGCTTAAGGTGCAGCTGCAGGATCCTCTGTGTTGTCCGCGTTGGAAGGTTGTTTAAGATAGCAAGAACATGCTCTTAAATTAACTTTCAGCCTATCCGTCAGAGGAGGAGGGGGCCCCCCCCTCAACTGACAAAATCGACGGATAGGCCTCTTATTAATTCCGACTTCTCGGAATCTGGGTAATTTTGAGGTTAGGTCATAGTGGTGGGGTATTTACTTTGGTGCTTACCCGATAATTGAACTTTTTAACCCTTCATGCAGCGGAAAAATTTTATTACTGAACATTACTGAACTAACCTTGTTTTTCCGTAACTTGGAGCAATTTGAAATAAAAAAGAAAATCAATTTTTTTTTTATATTTTTCTTTTCAAATTTGTTTGTATACTGTTCAGTAGATCAAGAGTAACAGCGTTTGTTCAGAGAAAGAAATTGATTTTCCGTCAGGAAAAGGGTCAAACACTCTAATAACTGGGCAACACCATAAGTGCTCATGTAAAATCCTGACCACTCTAACCAAACCTAAAAATCGTCCGGGCTCTGGTATGTTTTCAGGTAGTTTTGGTGTGTTGCTTACTTATATTACAGCCCACCAATTCCTAAGTAAAATTCTCCGGAAACAGTGATGTGCTCATTTAAAACTTTCAAAATCCTCTCTTAAACTCAGGAAATCACTTCTATTTTGAAAAACCTGCACCACACTTTACAGAAACTTTGACAGAAGCATGGTGGTTCTTTCTATGTGGTAGTATGTTGGTGGAAATAGTGTAAAATGTGGTGGAATTTGTTCAACATGGAAGCGATTTCTTGAGTTAATGTATGGGTTTTTAAAGCAATCAAACAGTGCATCGTTATTTTTATGTGTAAAACAATTGAAATGGAGACTAGCCCAACACGAATAAAGAAACCTCCCATTGTTCCCGTTTTAATTGTTTTACGTGTACTGTTTTTATTCATTTCCTTACATAATATAAAAATCTAACGAGTATCTGACCGAAAACTCGATTTTTTCCCATTTCTCTCAAAACCTTCGATTTTTTCATTTTCTGGCATTTTGTGTGTGTGCCCGGAAGTGCCGTGACTAATTGCTGACGTGGCGATGCGACGGGGGGTAAATGAGCCGAGTTGTACGGGAGAGCCAGAGCCTCCCCACTCCTCCGCTCCGCCCAGCCCGATAAGCGGGGTGAACCCTTGAATCTACCCCCCATCCCGCAGTCTTCGAACTGGTCACTTCTCTTTTTTCTTGCGTAACTGATCTATCTCCTCTAATCTTTTCTCAACTTTATATAGTGGTAAAAGGCGGCGCGCAGCGTTGAATTGTAGGCGCCTACGGGGAACGGGCCGCGGAGCGGCAAGGGGGCGAAGCCCCCTAGTAGTTTATAATTATTTTAACAATGTAATTTTTATAGAATTTCTCTTTAGAATCAATATGCTGTATTGATTTAGCAAAACTACGCAACAGACCCATTTTGCAATTTTTTCATGTATAAATCGATACTTGTTTTCGGTTGACTTTCTTTTCAGAAAGTTACAAAACAGTTTCTGAGAAGAATTAACCCTTTGCGGTCACATTTTGTTTTACACCGCTAGCGCAGTGGGCAACCTCCATACCATACGAGAATGAAACTGCTAGAAGTTCCCGAGAGCATCCTCCGAATGCAGCACGTGCTGGACTTGTTGGGGCTGGCGGGACACGAGACTCAGCAGAGTGAAACTTTTATGTCAGGTCAGCCTCAACATGCGACCGCAATGGGTTTTTTACAATGTCGGGCCTAACCCGACTCACGACCGCAAAAGGTTAAAAGTACTATGAGTTCTTAGAGTACTTTAGAGGTTGATTTACCTTCTTCTGGCATACAATTTCAAACCAGAATCTTTTAATGTATCTAATGGAATTTTAGTTTTCAAATTGTTTAATTCCCTCTTTTCTTTTTTCAGACGCAAGCATGGGCAAGTGGCACGTTCGATCCGCCTGAATCCAAGGCGACATTCTTCACGATTCCGATCTGGATGGGTATTTTCGTCACTAGCATGTTAGCTTTGATCATGATTTGGGGTCTTACCATGGTGTTGGACATCAAAACAATGGATCAGTTCGATGACCCCAAAGGAAAGACCATCACCGTCAACGCCTCAGATTAAATGCCTTGCCCCCATTTTCTCTCTCTGTTTTTTTATTTTTAATTTTTTTTTTTTTTTTTTTTTTTTTAATCAATTTTTTTTTTCCGTAGCAAAAAAAATACACGGCTATTTATGGATAAATCATCGTGTTGTGATACTACTCACTCCACAAGCAACTGTCATCAATCAGTCTTGGCTTTTGGCTTTAACGATCAGCATGAAATTTATTGAAAAAATTTGATCTTGGATTACATTTTTTAAGGAACTAGAAAAATAAAATGAAGAGTCATCAAACCACCAATTGAAAAAAATCAAAGAGATCAGCCAAATACTTTCAATATTGATTCTAATTTTCCTTTTAAGCCTCTGGCTCCTGTGTTTTCTAAATCCAATTTTAAAGAACTGAATATCGTTTAGTGACGCAAGTCAAATGTGTTGCAGATTCCAGCGTTTGATGTTGATCGTCTGAGGAATGAAAAAAGCTCACTAAACCACATTATTGTGAGTTTTAAATATAATTTTAAGGCTGTGCTTTGAGCAAAGTCAAGGAGCATTCATTACAGGTCTAATTTGTGAACCTTGTGTCTTGTTATCTTGAAATTTGAACCGAAAAAAAAAATCAAATGCCTGGGTACTTAAGAGTTAAAAAGCTTGCACAGGTTTATTACCAACTCCTGTATCTTGTTTGAATCTATAACTGTAGCCTCTAATTTTGCAAGGACATTAAACATAATTTGAAAGTATTTAAGTTATGAACGGGTAGAGTTACAAATCTGAAAAGAGGCAAGGCTCATGAGTTAGCAAGAAGGCCTCAAAATTTAAACGTAAGAAGTGAAAGATCGCTATTTTTGTTGATGATCGCAAAGATTATATACCTGATTCCGTTTATGAACCCATCATTATCACTGTTTGCGTTTTTTTCAAAGAGTTGCCTTAACTTTGGAATTCTGAGAATTTTAAACATGGTTCTTTACTCCTTCATGTTTGCTCCTAAAAATTGCATTTACCAGGGGTTTCGAATGTAGCCCTAGTGCATTAAATAAAAAGAACAATCGATCAAAATGTTGAAGTTTTGATGAATCAAAATTTTGAAGCTTCAAAAGCTTTGATCGATTTTTCCTTTGATCAAACGTACTGGACAAGCGAGAGGTTGAAAAAGTCGCTGGCTCTGAAATTTTGATTCTTCGATCGAAAGCTTAACATTCATTGATCTATTCTAACTTTTGAGTTTTCTGATCCATCAAAACTATGGAAGTTCAGAATTTTAGAAACATTTTCTTTTGATTGAACAATCAAGATTTCGATCCAAGGCACTGAGCTACTCAGACAGTTGGAACGAGGGCAGAATTCGATCGCAGGAAAAATTTGGGGCAAATTTCCAACATTTATGACATTTTCACTGAAGTGTTATCGCAGAAAAATAGATAGAATAGGGGTAGCTTTTCATAACAAATATGTACAAAGACTTTCCAAGAAGCGAGTAGGTATTGTCATTTTCATAAAACTTTCATCCATCAATTTGGAACTTTAATTGGGTACGATGAAAAATGAAAGTTCTTATAAGAGTTATTCTAACTCACTCAATCCCCTCCTTATGCTCTATCCATGTGTCATCATTTGTCCTTTCACTTTTTTTAGAAGCAAGTATTACATATTAGTTTAAATAAAAAAATATCCTAATTAACTCTTAAAAACCCTGAGCGTATAATCTGTGGGGGTAGGGGGGAGAACAGCTTCTGTCTACCATAGTTAATAATATCGTGTATACTTGTCTTTAATAAGCTGTGCTCTGGGGGTTTCATAAAATATTCGCCTGGTTCTTCTCTTCATATCATGAGAATTCTGTGTATAAATTTTGTAAATTAAACTCTTAGCTTTATAAAAATGTTTTAGTTTTATCAATTAGCCTATTTTGTACCTTATTTAACAATGGGTATTTTTGCTCGAGAGATGCCAGCCCTTTAACAAATTTGTCTCAGAAAGAATAAGTCTACTTAGTAATAGTGACAGCTCGTGCGATATGGCAACAATGAATTGGCTCCGTATGAAACTATGTAAAATATTCAATTCTTTGGTGAGGCATCGTGCCTCACTAATATCAATCTTTTGCATAGATTTAAAAGGCAAAAGAGCACGGTTACCAGATTCCACGAGTCGCTGCTGGTTAGTACTTCAAATCGATACTTCAAAGTGTACCGTTCAACCTGCTTCTCACCTTGCTGTAGTTCTTTTCTTCCCTGTAGCTGATGTCATGCACCCAAAGCTGTATGAGAGAAGTGAGTGCTGATCAGTAGTTCTAGCTTATCACCTGATCTAGTTTGAGATAAAAATCTGCGGCCAGCAATCACAGTCTCATTTTGACAACCAATCAGTACTCACAGTGTAAAACCGCTTTGTGCATGTGACTGAGGCAGAGACAAATAGAGACCCAGCACACCGTATGCTTCCCATGTTAGAAAAGTGAAGCAAGTTTAGCGGTCACAGTTTTGTTCGGGAGTCACCGGCTGCAACGATAAACATTGCCTACTGTTGAATGGTGAAGCTCAACAAAAAGCTGTGATTGGTTCGCCGTCCCGGAAACAGAAACAGGTTTTGCTTGTCGAATGCAAAACATACGCTCATCAGTCAACAGTAGGCAATAGTTGGCTGTTGTTCCGATGAGTTCCGACCTAAATTGAGCCAGAAAAGTGGACACCTGTCGCAAGCCTTGTGCTGGGTCTCTATTTGTCTCTGGACTGAGGCTACCTCTTTGATCAGTAACCTTTTTGCAACGAGCTTTATATTTATTTAGAGATGCAGTCTTATGGGGTAATCTGCATCACCACCATGGAAGATTTTTAGGTTAGGTTTAAGGTGCTTTTTTTTCCATTTATGCCTGCGCACAATCGATTGAATCATGTTTTAGCTTCTGTTCGTTGCCTTGAAATGCATGGGAATGAATGGAAAAAATTACACCTTAAACCTAACCAAAAAAGCTTCCATGGTGGTTACGCACTATGCAGGTTACTTATTCGACTGCCACTCTTGATAAATGCACAGCTCGTTGCGTTTTTTATCAAAATAGGTTCAAGAGTAATGATTTATTTATTTCAGTTTAAGAATTTTACATTCCTTTGTTTTTTTCTAGAATTGTATATTTTAATTAGTCACCATTTCTTGTGTGTATTTCGAGCAGCTAATCATGGTAGTCTATTTCTTTCAAAAGTGGTTACTCACTGCACAACATTTTCTCATTTGCATGTGTTTTAATTGAGGACGTTTCCCCGGTTCAATCAGCTTGGCTGACTCTCTAATTAAGAAACATCTTTTAGGCGCACTTCATGTAGTCTTAGAAAGCAGCCTTACAAGAAACGTCCGAAAGAAATTATTCTGAATCAAGCAAAATTCCTTTTTAAAATTCAGTGATCGGTTTTTGTCTCTTTAAAAGCAGCCGAAAACGGAGGCTAAAATGGCATTGTTTGCTAGTGTTGAAAATTAATGAGGACTTTAAGCTGCGGCAACCTAAGTTAGCTGGTCGAAGGGTTCCTTGGTGTTCTTGAAGCCGCTTGTTAACCAATCTATCTTGGGAGTGAAGAGACATTTTGGTGTGCCTAATGTCTAAACAATAGAATTTTACCATCGAGCAGTTGCCAGGGTCTGAAATGTTATGTTTTTTATGAAGAAAATGAAAATGCTTGATGAGCTGAGAACAAAGTATGCATTTAGTTTCTAATTAAATCCCATTGCTCCGGAGATGAGATTATGGCCCAAAATACATTGTTCGAATGGGAATTCCGCGTAGTGACATCACTACGCACAAAATTTTTTATAACTTTATACGTGTGTATCTCCAAAACCGGACACTTAGGAAAAAATCAAAGTCACAATTGTTCTCTACTAATCAAGGACTATCATTTTCTTCTTTAAAAACCCACAATTTCAGACCCTTGCAACTGCCCCTTCGAAAACATTCCTATATCTATTTTTCAAACTTAAAGGATAGATTTCAAAGCTAGGATCCTCATTCTCAAGTATTTTTGCAAGGACTACTTTTTGTTTTGCCCTGGCTAATGTCGTTTGCCGCAGCTCTAGCAAAACGTGTCTCATTGGAATCATCTCATTCGGCATTCTAAATTTTATATCATATTTTCTCTCTTTTGTCTGATCTATTAGGCTGAGCAATTTTAAATAGTCACAGACAAATAACAAAACAAATTTGGTAGATGTAGCAAATCACTGAAAGTGAAGTGCTCTGGAAAACCGGGCCTTATCTTCTCTGACATAATTTTCAAGGGCGTAGGCGGATACAGGAATTCGCCTTTCTTTCTCTCCAACTGTTTGAACACATGTGTTGGAAAAGGATAGCAAAAGGGGTTATTATGTGATCTTAGCCCCTATCTTTGTCCTTCTCTAACGCATGCGTTCAAATGAGAAGAGAGAGAGGAAGACAAATTCCTGTATCAACTTACATTCAGAGCAGTGGTGGCTCGTGCAATGTGGCAACAACGTATTCTCTGCATTCAAACCTGTGCAGAACAATCGATCTTCAGGAGGTGCAATTGCTCCACCAAGTTATCAATACTTTTGCATAGGTTTAAATGGCAAACAAGCATGGTTGCCAAGTTGCACGCGCCGCCACTGATTCAGAGGATTATAACTTGTGAAACCTTTTTACTCTTAGTTCAGAGTTGTGCATATCTTATGGTAAATTTGATTTAAAGAATGTACGACCCATTTTTCAGAGCACGTTCCTGTTATACTTTGCATTTTTACAAGTCCGTCTAATTATTAGATATTAATTCAATCCCTAATTTTATGTAATTATTTATTATTATTGTTTTATATTTTGTCGCTGTGCAAATCATCTACAACAAATCAATAGAATTCAGTAGCTAAAAGTATTTGAAAGAGTTAAAACCAATAACACAGTCATACAGTCTGACGTTTAAAAAATTTACCTCGAGTCTTGTATCGTTTGTGGTTGCAATGTACTTTGTTCAGCTTTGTTTTACTTTGGCCTTATCCGCCAGTATAAAGCTACGCGGCCTATTTCACTTGTTATCAGACTTCGGTCCACCAGGCTCATTATTTTTTTCTTTTTCTTCTTTGGCACTTATAGTGTATCATTGCTTTTTAAGTCCTCTTTTTATAAAAAAACACAAAATTTATGTTTCCTCTTGCAGAGTATGATGGAATTTTTTTTTGGTGAGATAGCCAAGCTTTCAGGTAATATCATGATTGATTATAATTTTTTCAGTTTTACTGACAGGTCAGGATCAAAAATTTATTATCTCAGCATTTGGATTAAGTAATGTACCATTTTCTGTTGGAATTCAATTCTATGTCAATCCAAAATCATCGTAACTTGGCTTGACTATCAAAGGAAAATTTGCTTTTTCAGACAAATTGTAGATGCTCCATATAGCATTGTTGTCTCTTCAACCATGCTGTCTCGTATTTAAGTTTATCCTTTTAGGCCCAGATTAACAAGCATTTTGTACTGCACTATGAATAGGAGACAAAAAAAATAAGAGGAAACTCCATCATTAGACTGGCAGGCTGATTTATTAATAGCCAGTTTATTAATACCTAAGTACCTGTAAATATTGGTAAGAAAAAAAAAATAGAAATTCTGCTCCATTGGTTCAATATCTGTTAATTAACTGTAGAACAAGGAAATATTGTACTCTTCTCTGTTTGTGTGATTTTAATTTTACAATTGTACAGTGTTTAAGACCATCAATACATTTTTTTTGTTGTTATGTACTATCTTATTTATTGATGAATTTCATTCCTATCTAATCTTGAAAGCTGGAATAAGCTTAAGGTGATTCTATGGCAAACTCCCAACAATTTTAATCCGATAGATGGCGTTACTTGTCGCTGGCTCCGAAAATAGCCGTTTTTCTACGGTTCTCGGCTGTTTTCTCTGAACAGACGAATAGGAGACAATAAGTGGGAATGTCAGCACCTGCTTAATTTTTTGCTTGATTTTTTGAGCCATAAACGGGCCAAATTTGTTCTTAAATAAAGGCAAAACTATGCAAAGAAAAAATCAAGTGTAATTTGGAGTTGTATTAGCAAAGATTACAGGTGAAACAGAAACCTATAATCTTTGCTGATGCAACTCCAAATTACACTTGATTTTTTCTTTGCATAGTTTCGCCTTGATTTTAGAACCAATTTGGCCCCTTTATGGCTCAAAAAATCAAGCGATTTTTAAAATTTCAAACAACATTAAAATTGTTGATATGTACCAACAGCCTCTGAAGAGGTAGAATGGTGCTCATCAAAACTTAGATGACTTAATTTAGATGTTGTTTTTTTCCTTTAAAAACATACTAACATTGATAATTTTTGTTTGGCATGAACCGTACTATCTGAAACAGTTTAAACTCTGAAATAAATGATTTCACACACTGTTAAGTTATTTTGCTGTTTTCAGTCTAACCCATTTATGTCCAGACACGAACAAATGAACCGAACAGAAATTTTTTGGTGCAGCTAAAATTTAAGCGCCAATAACTCCCAAAATTGGTTTTTGAGTTATACGAGTCCAAATTGACTGAAATTTGATCCAAAAATAACGTAACAAGTCGGGCATTTATGGGTTCAATTTTTGAAATTATGACCGGGAAATTCCCTGTTTGATCCACCGTGCCCCGTGCGCACATCCCGTGAAGAGCAACGAAGAAACGAAGAAACAAATGAAAAGAAGAATCATTGGATTTGATCATACAGACTTTTAGAAATGAGGAAGTCCAAAGCGAGCAAGCGCATAATGCTGCTCAACGCTCAATGGGGCTATCGCACACTTTTGCTATAAGCGATTTAATAGTCGATTATGGCGTATAAACCTTAAAAAATAACGATGGCGGCACTAAAAACTTCCAAAATCCACTCCTAAACTCAATAAACGCAGTTATTTGCGCGAGCGTAATGGTGGCCGAAGGCACTAACAATGGGAGATTCCTATCTTAATTTCGTCACTCTTTCTATGTTGACAAGGATGTATCACAGAGTAATTAGTCATCAGAGTGATGATCCACATCCGATGTATGGTGCCGCAACACCTAGTGACACCGGTATCAAATGAAAGTAGTCTCTTATTGGTCACTTCTTGATGGAGTTTCAGAATTGTTAAATGGGAATCTCCCATTGTTAGTGCCTTCGGACACCATTACGCTCCCGCAAATAACTGCGTTTATTGAGTTTAGGAGTGGATTTTGGAAGTTTTTAGTGCCACCATCGTTATTTATTGAGGTTTTTACGCCGTAATCGACTATTAAATAGCTTATAGCAAAAGTGTGCAATAGCCCATTCTTCCCTCCCCATCATTCCTTTCTTGATAATCCCCCCCCCCCTCCTTTTAGAAATGCCCAAGTCCCAATTGCGAGCCGCTCGTGTTCCTAATTTAATCCCCATGCGATTTAATTTAATCGACCGTGCGCGATACATAGTATTATAGTAAAAATATACATGTAGGTACATACTTACTATATTCATTAATAATTAATAATTCTGATCAATGTTAACCCTACACTGCATAGTGTATCACTGGTGATACATGATGTAAAAAGCCCTTTATCAGACATTGTAATGTATATTTTGACTCATTTCAAATTGTATCACCAGTGTCACATAATTAGAAAACATAAAAACGGGCCCAAACATTTTCCAAAATACTACCAGCACTCATTATAATGAACATACTAATGGAAACTATGGTGGGGTGGAAAATTTGACCCCGTTTCCAATTCAACCAAAATTTCATTATTTTTACTAAGCTTTTGGCATTTGCTTTTTGAAAAATCCAATCTAAGTAAAAAAAAATTATTTTTTGAGTGATAATTTTGAATTTTTTTTCTTTTCCCGCAGTTTTTTATGGTGTTATAACGACACTTGTAAAAAACGAGTAAAAAATGGAAAAATGAGAATTGACACCAAAAAACTGCCCAATTATTTTTTTTGCTATTTTTCCCATATATTTGCCTACCCAGTGAATTGAAAAATCCATTTTTGGTTGGAAAAAAAAAAAATCATGCAGTGAAGGGTTAAAAGAAAGGGGTGGGGGTAATAAGTACCTAACTAAGTACCAATTAGTTTGCTCTGATGAGTAATTTTGCCGCGGTGCAGTGGCTCCTCATTATCAATAGAAATCGCATTATTATCGTTCTTCTTTCATTTGAACCAACCTATGCCCCATGGGTTTACATGAAGCATCGTCAATGTATCGCAGCCAAAGAGTAAACAAGAGTCGCAATTGAATGGAAGGCCTGCGTGGTCAACGTAGATAAGGGATCCGAACGCGGGCTGGCCTCTGATTGGCTGCAACGGGTGGAGCAAAAATGACTCGGGGTATAGGGAAAATAACACGGGATTTTCGTTCCGGGGCGTTTATCTCGAAACCTAAGCAAAATCATATCTAAACAATTTATACAAGTCGATTCAGCAGATTTTTCCAAACAATTTGATAGGTCATAAGTGCCACTTTATTGCAAATTCGAAAAGACTGTTTCAGTTTAAAAGTACGCACAATAGTGAGTTACTCAAACACTGCTCGAACACACGCCAAGCACGTAATCACACTATTGTGCGTACTTTTAAACTGAAACAGTCTTTTCGAATTTGCAATAAAGTGGCACTTATGACCTATCAAATTGTTTGGAAAAATCTGCTAAATCGACTTGTATAAATTGTTTAGATACGATTTTGCTTAGGTTTCGAGATAAACGTCCCGGAACGAAAATCCCGTGTTATTTTCCCTATCCCCCGATTCATTTTTGCTCCACCCGTTGCAGCCAATCAGAGGCCAGCCCAGGCCAGCCCGCGTTCGGATCCCTTATCTACGTTGACCACGCAGGCCTTCCATTCAATTGCGACTCTTGTTTACTCTTTGATCGCAGCGGTCACGAGATAACCTCTACCGTGACTGCTGTGCTGAAAAATCTTTAGATTCCTCTTTTCGGTTCAACTTCAACGTTAAAAAAAAATAAATAAATAAGAATGATGATAATAAAAAGAAAAAAATAAGGGTTTGCAGAAAATCTGCGATGCTTTTTTCTCGGTGGCATAGCGTGCAATTTGGCAACATCGCAGTTTGTTTATTCAAACCTGTACAGATGGTCGAATTGAACGGTGTGCACCGAACTCCGAACACCTGGTAGTTCGATATTTTTAATGGGTCTGAAGGGACAAATTGTAACGTTGCGAGATTGTGTAAGTCGCAGGCTATAGGTCAAATATGATAGGCTATAGGATTTAGGCAAATGCTCAAATTTCATCGAAAACCCTGTTTGGTTATTTGTCTAGGCATTTTTACGCACATGCCTAGGCAGTTTAGTAAATGCCGAAGGCAAGAAGGCAAATGGGGGTTTTTTTTTTCAGGTGAATATGTAGTCAAAATTTTAAAAAGCTGTCATGTTCAATATTAGTTCAAGAACCCATCATAAGACCTCAACCGAAAAATTTGAAATAAAGAAAAAAGCTATGTAAGTACTTACCTCACAAAAAGAGAAGGCAGCAGCGTTACTTATTCGAACACGAGACAGGTTGGTGGCACTTGCTGGAATAGTTTCTCTGAGTTTTGAAGCAAGAAAATAGTTTGGTTGCACATTGATTTTTCTAGCCTAGCAATTGCACTTGATGAAGCCTTGCCCTTCAAATAACGAAACGGCACACACTGCTTCGCGGATCGACACTAACTAACAAGGGGAGGCTCAGAAGTCGCCGCCTCCGATTTTGAAAACAAAGGGGCAGTTGCAAGGGTTTAAAATGTTGTGCTTTTTGTAAAGAAAATGAAAGTACTTGATGAGCTGAGGACAAAAATGCCTTTGGTTTCTAATTTCGTCCCATTGTTCCGGAGATGAGATTTTGGCCCAAAATACATTGTTTTAAATGGAAATCCCACGTACCTAGTGACGTCACTACACACCCAATTTTTTACAACTTTACTCGTCGGTATCTCCGAAACCGGGACATGTAGGAAAACCCCAAAAGCACCATTGTTCTCAGCTCATCGAGTACTATCATTTTCTTTATAAAAAACACAACATTGCGTTGACCCTTGCAACTGTCCCATTGCACGAAAATGTAGCTAAAGTAAAACTATTAGACCCGTGTTTCTCACTTTTTGCCAATGGGCCTTCCTAAAGCGCCAGGAATTTTTTGAAAGTTGCCGAAATTCACTTAAAAACCCGAGCGGAGAGTGTTCCGAATATTTACGTGAATTTCGGCAACTTTCAAAAAATTCCTGGCGCTTTAGGAAGGCCCATTGGCAAAAAGTGAGAAACACGGGTCTAATAGTTTTACTTTAGCTACATTTTCGTGCAATTGTTTTCAAAATCGGAGGCGGCTACTTCTGAGCTTCCCCTTGTAAGTAACTTATATTATCTCTCGCCGCGGAATCTATGATATTTCAAATTTTATCGACTCTACTTGTTTTAATTTTTCCCGCGAACACCGATATTTAATGACACCCGTGGCTGTGCCAATGATAAACGTTACTGCGAACTTCACGAACGATAGCTCCCACGTTTTTCGGATCCAACGGACCATGATCACATTTTGAAACGTTCAAAATAAAATTATTGTATCTCCTACTTTTAAATGTGAGAATAATTTCCAGCTTCTATCCGTCCTTTTCTCAGCTGCGACTTTTTGCCATTGATAGGATTATTGAAATAATGTTATTCTTCAATAATGTGTGCTACGTGTAAAACAATAAATGGCAATATCGCCGCGCCGGCGCCGTTTTCAAATTCACATATGCCCATTTGCCCGTGGCATGAAAATATTCCTTAAATCCTAGTGAATAAGCCAATCCCAACCAACGGGACACCCCCCTCCCCCCGCCGGTTGATGAGGAAGGTTTTCTTGCTAGCCCTGCGCCTTATCAGGGAATAAAAGCCCACCAAAATGACAGCACTACTCGTAAGCCTGTTTTCCCACTTAAAATTATACAGGCGGTGCCCCGGCAGAGCAGAGGGGACGTTTTGAGAGCGAGAGCCCTGTACCTTGTCAGCGATCAGAAGCCCACCAAAATGACAGGTCTGCTCGTAAGTCTGTTTTCCCATTTGAAATTACATTGGCGGTGCCGCGGAAGAGCAGAGGGGATGTTTTAAGAGCCCCGCGCCCTGTCAACCATTCAAAGACCACCAAAATGACAGGTCTGCTCGTCAGTTGGTTTTCCCATTTAAAATTACATTGGTGGTGCCCCGGAGGAGCAGAGGGGACGTTTTGAGAGCCCTGCGCCTTGTCAAGGATTAAAAGCCCACCAAAATGACAGGTCTGCTCGTCAGTCTGTTTCCCCATTTAAAATACAAAGGTGGTGCCCCTGAGGAGCAGAGGGAACGTTTTGACAGCCCTGCGCCTTGTCAGCGATCAGAAGCCCATCAAAATGACAGCCCTGCTCGTAAGTCTGTTTTCCCATTTGAAATTACATTGGCGGTGCCTCGGAAGAGCAGAGGTGATGTTTTAAGAGCCCTGCGCCCTGCCAACCATTAAAAGACCACCAAAATGACAGGTCTGCTCGTCAGTTTGTTTTCCCATTTAAAATACACCGGTGGTGCCCCGGAAGAGCAGAGGGGACGTTTTGAGAGCCCTGCTTCATGTCAACGATTAAAAGCCCACCAAAATGACAGGTCTGCTCGTAAGTCTGTTTCCCCATCTAAAATACACAGGTGGTGCCCCTGAGGAGCAGAGGGGATGTTTTAAGAACCCTGCGCCCTGTCAACCATTCAAAGACCACCAAAATGACAGGTCTGCTCGTCAGTTGGTTTTCCCATTTAAAATTACATTGGTGGTGCCCCGGAAGAGCAGAAGGGACGTTTTGAGAGCCCTGCGCCTTGTCAAGGATTAAAAGCCCACCAAAATGACAGGTCTGCTCGTCAGTCTGTTTCCCCATTTAAAATACACAGGAGGTGCCCCTGAGGAGCAGAGGGAACGTTTTGACAGCCCTGCGCCTTGTCAGCGATCAGAAGCCCATCAAAATGACAGGTCTGCTCGTAAGTCTGTATTTCCATTTGAAATTACATTGGCGGTGCCCCTGATGAGCAGAGGGGACGTTTTGAGAGCCCTGCGCCTTGTCAGCGATCAGAAGCCCATCAAAATGACAGGTCTGCTCGTAAGTCTGTTTCCAAATTTAAAATTACATTGCTGGTGCCCCGGAAGAGCAGAGGGGACGTTTTGAGAGTCCTGCGCCTTGTCAAGGATTAAAAGCCCACCAAACTGACAGTTCTGCTCGTCAGTCTGTTTCCCCATCTAAAATACACAGGTGGTGCCCCTGAGGAGCAGAGGGGACGTTTTGAGAGCCCTGCGCCTTGTTTGCGATCAGAAGCCCATCAAAATGACAGGTCTGCTCGTAAGTCTGTTTTCCCATTTTAAATTGCATTGGCGGTGCCGCGGAAGAGCAGAGGGGATGTTTTAAGAGCCCTGCGCCCTGTCAACCATTCAAAGACCACCAAAATGACAGGTCTGCTCGTCAGTTTGTTTTCCCATTTAAAATTACATTGGTGGTGCCCCGGAAGAGCAGAGGGGACGTTTTGAGAGCCCTGCGCCTTGTCAAGGATTAAAAGCCCACCAAAATGACAGGTCTGCTCGTCAGTCTGTTTCCCCATTTAAAATACACAGGTGGTGCCCCTGAGGAGCAGAGGGGACGTTTTGAGAGCCCTGCGCCTTGTCAAGGATTAAAAGCCCACCAAAATGACAGGTCTGCTCGTAAGTCTGTTTCCCCATTTAACATTACATTGCTGGTGCCCCGGAAGAGCAGAGGGGACGTTTTGAGAGTCCTGCGCCTTGTCAAGGATTAAAAGCCCACCAAAATGACAGGTCTGCTCGTAAGTCTGTTTCCCCATTTAAAATTACATTGCTGGTGCCCCGGAAGAGCAGAGGGGACGTTTTGAGAGTCCTGCGCCTTGTCAAGGATTAAAAGCCCACCAAACTGACAGGTCTGCTCGTCAGTCTGTTTTCCCATTTAAAATACACAGGTGGTGCCCCGGAAGAGCAGAGGGGACATTTTGAGAGCCCTGCGCCTTGTCAGCTATTAGAAGCCCACCAAAATGACCTGATTGCTCTTAAGGCCGTTTTCCCCGATACCTTGTATTTCCATAGTTTTCGTGGGCTTACATGGGCCGAATGCGACTTTTGCAGGATGGCGAAAAATACATTCAACCTGACTTCGAAGCTTGCAGCAGATTGATTCATTACAAAAACTATCTTTGGTACTCGTCGGATCAAAAATTCTTTAAGCGCAGCAGCGCAGCAACTTCGCGTCGCGTGTCGGGTCGTTTGCTCAACTCAGCTTTCAGTCACATCGCATTTTGTGCGGCGCTAAAGTGACTTATTCTCACCCCCCCCCCCCTCCCCCCAATCATGGCGCTCTCTTTTCCGACGGACTCTCTTCAGAAAATTGAATTAGTTTTTCGCGCAACGGCGAGATTGAAGAGGCTGTGATTGCTGTGACGAGGGCAAAGATTTAGGATTCGTCCCATGCGTCTTCTCAACTGTAAGAGTCCATTTACGATGCGATGTCTCTCAGTCAGCGCGTGCGAGCGGTTTGTGAATTATCTTAATTTGTGAGATCGGAGTCACGGACTTCAGCGCTACCCCTGTTCTCAGACTTTGGTGGATACTCCCGCGATGAAGCCACAAGGGCACCAACCTCGAAGATAATTCCATTAATTTTCCAAGCGGCAATGATACGCAGGCGAACGATGACCCTTCGTAAATTTGAAAATTATCAAGAAACCTTTTGCATCAAGATTCTTTGACAGTATCACTGACAATGAGGTCATAAGATAAGCCGCGGAAGGGGTATCGCATCGGTGGATCCAGCCCTGCTATCGGAGGAGGATTTGGGAATTTGGGATCCCTTCCTCCCCTTTGAATCAGTTAATGGAGTATCAGTGGTGCTGTCGCACTATAAATAGACGGTTTTAGTGCGAAGTCAACGGTTAGCCAACAACAACAACAACAACAATGCACTCATCGGTCGCAATCGGTTGTGATAAAACTTGCGTAGCGTTCCAAACTATCTCACTCACTCTCCCGTGTCCCTCATGTATATCCATCTCTTTCTAGTATCGAAATTCGTATACAGGGCCTTGTTTTACAACATATTACCATAAAAATCGCATTAAAATGCCTCGAGAAATTCATTTCTGCCATAAAATTTCACAAAATAAGTCTCTATAAACGATTTTTGAAATTAGAGTGAGATGGCAGTACATAGCTAGGGGTCACGTGAGAGCGAGAGAGACAAACTGGCTTTGTTTGGAACGCTCATCACCGGCAGTCGCCATTACTAAAACCCTCTATACTCTGCGATCGAAGAAAGTGGTCAAAAATCAGTGATAAGAAGGGCATACAAATTCATCGTCGTCGATCTGTAGTCTGTACAGCTCAATTTAAAACTTTCCAGTGACCACTAGCGGATCCAGTGGATTGTTTTTCTCTCTCTCTATGGCCGTTTAAGCGCGTGTGTTAGAAAAGGACACATAAGGGGCAGTCACGTGACTTTCGCCCCCTCTTCTATCCTTTTCCAACACACGCGATCAAATGGCCAGAGAGAGAGAGAGAAAGACAATCCACTGGATCCGGCAGTGCCATAGTGACGTTTCTAGGTTTAAAATATTTGTTCCAAGCGTTTTCTGGGATTGAAATTGGTCTTATCACGATTGTCACGAAACACCAGATAGAAATGAACCTCGAGATAGAAGTCGTTTCTGCATTGACGGGAAGGGAGTAATGGACATTGAAAATAAAACACATTCATTCGAAAGTAAAACGAGAGCACTGGCGGCTCGTGCTATTTGGCAACCATGTTTCTCGTCTATTTGACTCAATGTAAAACAATCGAATGCTGTAGAAGCGCTGCTTCACTTTCGAATCGATTTTTTTACACACAATCAAATAGAAGGAATGAAGGATAACACTGTTGTCAAATTGCAATAGCCGCCATTGAACGAGGGCGAGAAAAAATCGTTTTAACTTTTAAGGGAAAATTACATCGAGCCAGCTTTTTTTTTTTTTTAACCCGCACGGTGGCAGTGGGCGTGGCATCGAAACACATCAATCGATCGATATTTTCTAAAACTATCTTTGAGTAAACAAATAAATATACGGTATCAAAATGGAGCGCATGCAGGCGTCATTGAGTCGAGATTGCTGATAGACGGGGATGGCATGGCGCACAGTGTTTTGAATCCGGCGCGGCGCGGACATTGGGCCAAAAATCGAAGTCGTGTTTTTAGAGTCAAAACATGACTAAATCTTCAGTTTAGTATCCTGTGCACCCCATTTCACCATAATTTTGGCTTATAATTCGTTTTTTGATACTTTTGTAAGTTCTCAAAATATCACTTTCGGCAGGTTCCGATTTTTTCTTAAACCATGCTCCGAATGTATGGGTGTTTTCTTTGTTCATATTCAAAATTTTGTAAAAATGAAATACACCATTTTATTCAGCGTACTTTCAGCTTTAAAATGAGCTGTATGAAGTTAAACTTTTCTACTTTTACGACCTTGATAAGCTTGTTCAAAGAGTTGAGGAAAAATTTACGGTTTTTCAACTTTAGGCAGAGCTATAAAAAAAGCCTTAAATTGCCTTAAGAAACGGCTTTCAGGGAGTGATAGAGTAACATCTAGAGAACAACATATCCAAAAATTGGCTGCCACTTTTTGCGACTCTTGGAGAAATCTTAATTTTTGTAAGTCGACCTCCGTAAAATTAACTACGTTTTTCTCTCGCCGCGCAAGGAACTGTCTCACGTCTAGGCCGAGCGGCAGGAGCTACTTATGTATTGGACGCGCGCCGCATCTCACAATTCACTCTGACTGGTCGTGTGGCTAACGTTTTAGCCTTGCACGCATCAAACCAGGGTTCGAATCCCAACACCTGTAATTTTTTTCGGCTTGCTCACATTTTTTGTTTAAATTCCCCTTTTCCCTTCCATCGAAGATACATTTTTCCACTATTTTCATTGCCTACAGATGATGGTAACTTTTCATAATAGAAATATGAACGTAGTAAAAACCTAATTTTCGAATTTTCGAGTTATTCTTGATGAGACATTTAATTTCCAAATTTTATCTCATTTTCACTGACTTGAGCTCATTACAAGCGCTTTTGCAGAGCTATTACTGATAGAAAGAGTCTGGTCTGGGGGAGGGAGGGGGGTTTTATTTCGTTCGTTTATAATGGAAGAAATTAGAAAACCTTCATTCTCGGATCTGTAAAATCAGTAATAAGTGTCGCAGTCGCGCGTAGCGTGCTATTTGGCAACAATGCAGTTTGTCCATTTAAACCCATTAAAATATCGAAGTTTTGGGTATTCGGTGAACGCCTTTGCATTCGACCTTTTACATGGGTTTAAATGGACAAAATACAACGTTGCCAATTGGCACGCTATACGCCAATGAAGTGTAGCCGATGTCAAAGTCATCGATAAATCCGATCGATTACTGACAAAGAGAACGTCAATATTACTCGATGCTTATTGTTCTTTACTATTCCGGAACTTGTCTCTTCATCCGACCGTTTCGTAGGTCAATGACCGCGCCACAGATCGCCTTATCATTTTGCACCTCGTTGATCGATCTGTAGAATCTTATCTGAAAGCTGCGGTGTCTGCTGATTCCGTGATTAGCTAATAGGACTATAATTGTTTGTGATTTTTGCCAGGTATTATTATCTTTATTAATTATCATTCAAAATAAAATATTCATAAAATGAGTAAGTTGAAACTTACTAAAAAAAAAAAAAAAAATCTTGAAAACTGACCATTGTGCGGCGGTAGAGCATTAATTCTGCGTTTCCCATGGTAAACCATAGAAAATAAAGATAAATTTGTACGTTCTCATTGCCATATATGACACTTTTCCCGCTTTCTTTCACCTTTTTAATTTTTGTCCAGGATTTACATAAAAAATACCCACTGTGCGACTATTTCGACCCTTCCTATGAATTTCTCGTACCCAACTACATAAGGTGGCATGGGTTTGATTATATTTTTAAGCGCTATATTAGAGTTATAGGCCAATGTCCGCCGGTTCTCCTTTTCAAAACACTGTGTGGCGCCGCGGCCCACTGTGGAGCCGATTGTATGAAAATCGGAAATAATTCTGTAACTCCAAAACTACTTGACGGATTTCAATGAAATTTTGTATGTGAGCTTGTGTGGACTCAGGGGTCATACTCCAGCCATCAAAAATGATGGATGACATATTTACTCAAAATTGGGGGCCCCCTCCCCCCCAATAATTTTTTGGTTTTTTGAAACCCCCATCATGTGGCATATCTGTGAAAACAGCATGAAAAACTAAGATTTTTGGTGCAAAGAACATTTTTCTGCCTTAATTTGTTAGAGAGATATTGGCAAAAAACCACCTGAAAATAGTGAAAGTTTACTTAATTTTGAGGAAAATGCTGATAAAACTTAAGAATGGGATGGAAACTAAAATCCTGAGGACTTCTTCTAGCTACCAATGGTAAGTGTCCGTGAAACCAACATTTCGGAGTCATTTTTAGGGGCAGGGGGCTCCAAAATTGTCCAATAACAAAGATGATCAGTGAGCTCCGCATTTTTTAAGAACAAACATTGAGACAACATCACGCATAACTTTCAAAGTTATCTCAATTTTTCTAGGATTTAAGAATATATTTTTTATTTGCATTTAAGTAGATGAAATCCAGTGTTGCCAAATTGTAGATTTCAATTTCTCCATTTTACTCTATGTATTTTTTTTAAATTTTAATGCAACATTTGGCAACAATGGTAAATTTCTACAATTTTGCAGCAGCGGTTATGCCTACATGGAATACTTTGCGTTTGCTCTCCGCAAATTTCTCATCGAAACAGGTGCTGGAAAAGTTTTGCCACTTCTTATTTAACTTTCAACTGCGATGCCCGCGCGCAGAACTTGCATTTACGTGAAAAAAGATGTAAAAAAATCGGACCCCTGCTTATTAAAAAATCGATATCTCCAAAAGTGGACAAAAAGAGTAGTTTAAATTTTCAGGGCTTCTTCCTAATAGTATTGACTATCAGAAAATCAATATTAGAACTTGGAGCCTTTTGGAGCTTTTTTTTGCGAATCCATTAAACTTTAAATTTGACTAATCTTTACCCTCCCACTTAAATAATTAATTTCGTCACTTTGAAATATTTTTTTCTAAACTTCCTACATATGAATCGAAAGCTCTAAAGACGCACTTTCGAGACATGCTTACAGATATTTGTCAATATCTAAAGCAAAAGTGCAAAAATAAAAAAATCAAACATAAAAAAATGCCTGAAATTCGATATTTTCAGATAAGCTGAGTTCGGAGCTTATTTTCTCCTATCTGAATTTTGTTTTGGGTAAAACTGTGTTTGGATATCAACCTACACACCCTGGACTAAAGTTCTACCGAATAGTTTTATCTCCCCTGCATACTTCATTTTAGGGATTTTTTCCTTAGTCGGCCCCAGTGTGGGCCGCGCTGCGCCGTTTACGCGACTCCATCGTACATAGTCTCCCCTCCCCCGCCCCCTCCCCTATCGGAATCACAATAACTGAATTATAACCCTTAGTGTTAAAATTTGGAAATTAGAAGTATGTAGTAAAATAAATTAGGAGGGTTAAAAGCGACCCCCCCCCCCTCAGAACTGTTGAGGGGCCTTACCGGTGACGTGGAAAAATAGCCTTTGGCTGATCGTGAGTTACCCCGTTCGATCGTCACGGGTCTTTTAAAATCCATTAACTTCAAACAACTTTAACAACTCAACAAACGATATTGAGTTATATTGATAATTTTAAGGCCCATTCACTGTCTGAAGACTCAATGGTCCGACCTAATTTTTCTTTCATAGATGTCAAAAAATCAGTTGACAGAGAATACTTAAAAACGCGTTCAGGGTTTTTTTTCTTCCTCCTCCTCCCCCCCCCTTCAACGTTTTGAAATTGATGACTGAAAGGGTTATATCGATGGACATGGGGAGGGGGGGGGATAAAGAAGTCATCATCACTCCAAGTCCCCCAACTTTGAACCCCAAAAGCCGCCCATGGGAAGGAGAAAAACTAGCTCAATCAACTCTGACAACCCCCCCCCCCACCCACCCACCCCCCAGGACTAGTCTAACTACTCTAGAAGTGTAACTAACGAAGTCTTACCGGAACCAAGGTTCATTTAATCAACCCAGTCTAGCTATTAGTCCCATAGACTTTGAGACTAAAATATGTAGGTTGTTGTTCAAACGGGGGCTGATTCCCCGATTTGATCGAGTCCCTCTACCGGCATAAACTGATCGGATTTGAAGATTTTAACGCAGACTGACTTGTTTAGATGGATCTTGGCCCAATCGGGGAATCAACCTCCGTTTTGATACACGGGCCCGTAGAAAAATTTCTAAGTGGGAGGGGGATTGTTGCATCCCAATGGAAGGCCCCCCCTCCCCCCGAAGAAAAAGGAAAACAATTGTTTTTCTGCTGCATGGTATACATTTTTTTTAAGCTATTGTAGGTGAATCAAACAATAATAATAATTTTGACGTGTTTGATATAATGAATTAAGTAACGATAGATGATAATGATAGTAAGAAAAATTATCAGTGGCGGTAGAGTGCTTGGCATTCAGACCAATTCAGAAGACGCAACCAGGAGGGCAACCGGAAACACTTGTTATACACGACTCATCAGGGGCGTAGCCAAGGGGGGGGGGTGTCCAGGGTCTGCCCCCCCCCCCCTGACACCAAAATGTGTCCTAAAAAAGGTAATTTTTTGCGTTTTCAGACAAATTTGACCAAATTAGTCTTTATGGACCCCCCCCCCCTTGTCAATTTTCGAACCTCGGACCCCCCCCCCCCCCCAGGAAAATCCCTGGCTACGCCGCCGCTGCGACTCACAATCAGTTTATTTTGGGCATTTTCATAGAAATCCGGCCGTCTCGACGAAGAACATTTACAACTCTACGAATCCTTGCAAAAAATGAGTTAAAATTACAAAATAAACTAAAAATAAAGTTTGTCAACTAGAGGTAGTTTCAGAAGTGTAGGCGGACCTAGATCGATAATCTTTGGAATTTGTCAACATTATTTCTGATATTACTCGATGAAAATTAATGAAAATGAAATTGAGCGTTCACTTTTCAATGAGGAACACTAAAAAACGCAAAAGAACAAAGTCAGAAGCAAGTTTGGTTTTATTTTAAAGGAATTAAATTTGAAAATTCGCCAAAGATTATGATTTAGGTCCGCCTACACTTCTGAAACGAGCTCTATCATTCTTTTGTTTGACTAACATTTCATTTTCTTTTGCTCCTTTCATTTTTCATCGTGAAATTAAGAGTATTTTGAATTCCGGGGGTTGGGTGCCCCCCCCCCTCCGGCCACCCATGTTTTAATAGCAAGAATGGAACAGCCGTCGCAGTGTTAGTAGTTATTGATTCGGAAGTAAAATAAATGGATGTAAACGGATGTTCAGCAAGGTTTCCAGATTTTCCAATACCAACATTTGCATTAATAATTAATTTTGTAAGTCGAGTGGGAAAGATGAAAGATCTGATTGTTATCCGAAAAATGAAAATGCATCGCCGCTTGCAATACCCTGTAAAAATAACGATTAGCGCACTAAAAAATCACGAAATCCACTCCTAAACTCACAAAATGCTTTTAAACGCGAGACCGTAATGGCGGCCGAGGCCGCGGTTTTCTTATGGCAATTGTGTGCTTCTTCTTCTTCTTGTGTGGTGTTGCGAGAACATCTCGTGTAGATGGCGCTGATTGAAGATAAGGAACCCCAATGAAAACCGCGGCCCCGGCCGCCATTACGGTCTCACGTTTAAAAGCATTTTGTGAGTTTAGGAGTGGATTTCGTGATTTTTTAGTGCGCTAATCGACATTCTTACAGGGTAATAGCCCATTTTCAACTATTAATAAGCCTGTAGCAAAAGTTTGCAACAGCTCCATTTTTCCCGCCTTCCCATTCCTGCTGCTTCGCCGCCGCGGCACCGTAGTCTGGGGTCGTCAAAAAATGGCCAAAAATCAGTAAGTAAAGAGCTTGATTCAAAATGGGGGTTTTTCTCCCCCCCACCGATTTTCTTGAAACTTTGTATTTTGATAGTACTTGATAAAAGTAGTCTTTTTTTTCAAATAAAATTTTTCCAAAAATAATTAGGGGGGGAGTTACAGTGTTGCAAAGTCGCACCTTTCAAAAATTCATAACTTTCGCGTAAATCATCCAATTGAAACGCGAATTTCACCAAAAGATGCGGATTGTAAAGCACTTTCATGCCATTCAAACGGAATTTAATTTCAATAATTTTTGACTTAGTTATCGTCATTTTTGTGATTTTTAGGCCACTCAAAATCTACTTAAAGTGAAATAAAAAAAAATGGTATTTTTTGATTTTAACCGGGTTGCAATATGTTATTCCTCTTCAAATTCTGCGTAAAATGAGCCCAAGCAGAATGCAGGGCGATTTTTTGTTCCGGAGTTATGCATTTTTTAGTAAGCGAAAAACGAGTTTTTTAGGGTGCCCATGAGCGTTCGAGAGAGAGGCTCAAGTCAAATAAATGGAAACGGTATTTTTTGATTTTGATCAAATTAAAATATGTTATTCCTACTTAAATTCTGCGTAAAATGAGCCCAAGCAGAATGTGGGGCGATTTTTTGCTGCGGAGCTATGCGCGTTTTAGTAAACGAAAGTCGAGCGTTCTATGGAGAGGCTCAAAGACGTGGGTAGCCCGGGTAGCCTCAACCACTCGACTTTCGTTTACTAAAACGCGCATAGCTCCGCAGCAAAAAATCGCCCCACATTCTGCTTGGGCTCATTTTACGCAGAATTTAAGTAGGAATAACATATTTTAATTTGATCAAAATCAAAAAATACCGTTTCCATTTATTTGACTTGAGCCTCTCTCTCGAACGCTCATGGGCACCCTAAAAAACTCGTTTTTCGCTTACTAAAAAATGCATAACTCCGGAACAAAAAATCGCCCTGCATTCTGCTTGGGCTCATTTTACGCAGAATTTGAAGAGGAATAACATATTGCAACCCGGTTAAAATCAAAAAATACCATTTTTTTTTATTTCACTTTAAGTAGATTTTGAGTGGCCTAAAAATCACAAAAATGACGATAACTAAGTCAAAAATTATTGAAATTAAATTCCGTTTGAATGGCATGAAAGTGCTTTACAATCCGCATCTTTTGGTGAAATTCGCGTTTCAATTGGATGATTTACGCGAAAGTTATGAATTTTTGAAAGGTGCGACTTTGCAACACTGTAACTCCCCCCCTAATTATTTTTGGAAAAATTTTATTTGAAAAAAAAGACTACTTTTATCAAGTACTATCAAAATACAAAGTTTCAAGAAAATCGGTGGGGGGGAGAAAAACCCCCATTTTGAATCAAGCTCTTTCTCATTAATTGATCATTTAAGTATTTCAAGGCCAACTTTAATCACAAAGAATATTTTTAATGGGCAATTTAAACCTGAAAATGTTATTTGAAAGCTTTAATCTACGTTTATCAGGTCAAAAACTATTTTTTCCGATAGCTTTTTTTCACTGATGTTTTGCCTAGAGTCCCTATACGTGTTTTGCCACTTCCTTTCCGATCTCAGACTAAAGTGCGCGGCTGGCGTATCCTCAATTCCTCATGCAAGGCAAAAATACGCGCAGCTAGCGAGTGAGGTCTTGCGATGAGTCACGGGCCCGTGAATGTCGTGGTCCGTGAAAAGGTTTTCCCGCGTTATCAGTGTTTCTTTCTGAATTCTGGCTTTTTGCTTGTGGTTGTATTTTTCTTCCCTGTCCTGTCGGCCATGGTTACTGCTGTCAAACAAGTGCGTGGTATCTTATTTAACTTCGCTTTAATTACTTACATGTGTGAATCACTTTTTTAACTTAACTCGTTCAATATTCTCCAGTGTGTGCCGTTCTAACTATCGTGCCTCTCACAATCTCACAGCTTTGTTTTTTCGTTCTGCAATTGTCGTAAGTTGACGTTTTTTTCTGCCAATTATTTTTCAAATTTCTCATTGGTGCTCTGTCCGCCTTCAAGTGAAAAATCGTTCCTAAAATGTGCATAATCCATCCCGGTGGGTGGGTTAAGAATAAATTTTATCCCAGTTGATTTTCTCGCGTTTCTTCATGCCGATCTCCTGGCGTGTTGGAAGAGATCTCGCTGATTGAAGGCAGCAAAGCCAGCCCTAAGTAATTAGATTTTGATTTTCAGCCTACGACGCCAACATTTGTTTATTCAATTGTTAGATTGGATTTGGATAGGTGTACCTACAAGTCAAGTCAGATTGCATTAGGTTGGTCACTACAGTTTCTCCACTTAGGAACTGTTGAGAAGGTGTAGGTACTCAATTCGAGTACGTTGTCGTTAATTATTACATTTTTGGAAAGGAAAGTAAGGCTGGGAGCCTCGAAATCCCGAAAGAATCATGCATTCTGTGTGGAGGTAATGCAATGGAGGGAGTGCCAATCTGAGGATTTTAATCGTTCTATGGCCGTTTGAGTAAGTTCTGATTTCTATTGTTTTACTGTTGACAGCAATTGTCATTTTTCTTCATTACTTTGATTTTTATGGTTTCCACTCATCAGGTAGGGGAAGCCGGGGCACCATGAGCACTTGCTATATAAGGTACTTCTAGGTGTGTTATCTAGTGGTCACCTTTTTATAATCTCGTACCATATCTGGAAAAGAATGTCATCGTGTAGCTGAGTTTATTACAAGATACGATGCACCTAACACACCTAGTAGTACCTTATCCTGCAAGTGACTCATGGTGCCCCGGCTTCCCCTACTGCTTAGCTTTTATTGGCGGATCCAGCCCTTGTGAATGGGGGGGGGGGGTGTGCTTGGGATTTTCGCCCCTGGGTGACCCCCTGTTTCATTTTTCTCTGTTTCTTTCCCCTTTCCTCGTTCCTCCTTGCTCGCTATTTGAGTCTACCAAGGAAGGGAGGTGATTGTCTCCCCCCCGCCTTTAACTGCCAATGCTAGCTTTTGTGTTAGAGGTGTGACATATGGGCTTATCCAGTGAAAACTTCAGGAGGGAGGAAGTTCAAGGTTTGCTCAGTTCAGACACTTTCAGGCACCGCCTCTTCCCCTTCCCCTAATTTCTGGTGTTTTCGAGAGACTGACCCTCCTCCCCGGGTTTACACACTTGATGCTACCACTGTCAACTAGGCCATTAAGCGTCTTTATTCATTTCAAAACATAGGCACCCAGAAGCTCGAACTCTGAGTAGGAAGTTGGTTTCATGAAGCTGCTTCTCCGAAACCATTTAGAGAGTGAAAGTTGGGGACCTTAAAGCAGAGTTGGGCAAATAGGAGTGTAATCGATTACACAATTACTGGGTAATCTGTAATCATCAAACCTTTGGATGGTAATTTAATGTATTCTTCACCGTTAAATAGGAAACTTAAGGGTCTTTTCGATTAGATCTAATTCTTCTGCAACTAATAGGATGGGTGGCTTGTGATAAATCAGCCCCGATTACAATAGAATTACCCTCCGAAAAAACGACAATTTTGATTACTCTGTAATCAAGTAATTGCTTACCACCCCTATTTGCCCAACTGTGCCTCAAACGTGATGGAAACCCCCCCTCCCTTCAATTTTATTTTAGTCACTGTCAAGGGCTAAGAATTTATCTGTATGTGCGCGACCGTGTGTGTGTTTTTAAATCGGTAATCTTTCCAGGGTATATTGATTTCTTGCGTTTCAACGTACCTAGTAGATAAAATATTTGAAGCCAATAATTCTTCAGATTACAGCCCCCCCCCCCCCCCCCCAAGACGCCTTTGACCTACATATTAATGAACAAATCTAAGTTATACTATTTTAAAGCATTTGTGGAAAAACAGGCGTTACGTACTCAAGTTTGTGTGACACTCATTCGGAGAAGTTCGCAACAGATGCTTTCCTCCATAATTGCGCTCAAATGGAATTACTTGTTTTGGTAACATTTCGGGAGAATATAGATAGCACGTATTTACAGGACTCTAATTTCAAACTTCACTGGACTCTAACTTCATTTTTTGCAATCATTGTCACCTATGTTAGATTTAGGTAAAGTTACACAATCAAGCTTAAATATGGTTAAACGTACCTATGGGCTATCCGTCGTGGGGTGGCTTCTACAGGTTGTTGGATGGGGTCAAAGAATGCGGTGACTTTTTTTCTTGAGTCCTTGGGGGCTTAAAGAGTCACAACTTTTTTTCTTCAATTGAAACTGCCCCTCAAAACTTGTTTTGCACCCTAGAGTACAGCCTAGTCAGCCTTCAGTGGCGTAGCGTGCAATTCGGCAACGTTATAATATGTCCATTTAAAGCCATGTTAAAAATTGTATGCAAAGGTGTTCACCGAACACCCAATGGTTCGATCATTTTCATGAGTTTAAATGGACGCATTCCAACGTTGCCAAATTGCACGCTACGCCATTGTCAGCCTTATGGTTAATCTGGTCTTGGTTACAGTCACTCTGTGCTTCACTGAGACTTAAAATGCGTTACTAAATTCATCACTGATGCATGCATGATGATGAGTGAGAAACAAATACCTACCTTATCATCAAGATAGCGCTTCAGTGATTCGCCACAAAAAGGTCCTGAGAGTAAAAAATTGAATTTGTAAATTTCCAAAAAAGAATCATCCCATGAGAATCTACATATCATGAATGTCATGGAACCGATTTTGTTTTTTTTGTTCTTTTTTTTTTTTTTTACCTTTTTTTTCAATTTTTTCATGATTTTTTTTCAGTTTTTTTGTTTTTCTTTGTCATTTTTATATTTCTTTTTCTCTTTATTTTGTTTGAATTAACTTTGCTTCTATTCAAAAATGTCCTTCATTCATAATCAAAACAACCTAATCAGAAATAAGACTAAAAAACGAAGGAAATGATAATTTAAGCAACAAGAAAATAATGAAATGGCTGCAGAGAGATTAAGCTTTGTAAAATCTACACCCTGAATCTATTACCTTTGAATTTTGAAAGAATAGAAATCAATTATTGGAAAAATTCGTAACTAGGTGACGTCTGCGACGATTTTCTGTGATGTCCGTGACGGTGAAAAACAGTCAATAACTTTAGAAATTCACATTATTTTTTTTTTTCAGGTTGGCATTTTCATTAAGTTTATACCCTTTGGGTTCAGTCAACCTAATTGAAACATTCTTTTTTTTTGTGGTTTGCTATCCAATTTAATTTAAAAAGATGATCTCAGAGGTGGGTGGCTATTTTTGGTGACGTCCGTGACAGGTCATTTTCTCAATTTAGACGAAAACTGTTTGATACAATTTTGTGAAAATTTCAGTGATTATTTTCATCACCACCAACTTTACTCAGTAATTTTTTTGTTATATTTCAAACATAACTTTGAAAGTTACATTGATTTTAATTGTCAAAATGTGACGTCCGTGACATAAATAAATAATCACTGGCTTATTAATCGAATTTCTTGGCAAATTGTCAATTTCTATCCCATTTCCTCCTTTAAATCCAAGAATGACCAAATCTCTGATAATTATTCTCTTAAAAGATTAAAAATTGAAAATTTTTCATGGTGACCTATCATTGGTCAATCGTGCTTACACCGTGGGTCTTTTTGTCGCTGGAAGTGATCAAATCAGATTAATCAGTAGGAGAAATTTTTGAATTTTTATTTTGAAGGTTTTATAGTTCTGATTCTTTTGCGGATTTCTGGGGCCAAATAATGTTTGGACTTTTTGGCACTTACAAGCGGTCATTGGATGTTAGCTGTCAGGGGTTTAAATCCCTAATAAGCCACTCTTCATTACGCACCATACATCTGTGAGGAGAACCGTGAAGTCCTAAAGGCCATTGTACGCGCTCAAAGTAAATCTGTCAAATTGGCATCGATAACCCGAGATCCACCACAAAGCGGCAGGTGAGCCAACTGTTGCATGTTCCGATGGTCAAACAACTGTGCAATTTGACAGCCTGTCAACCTGCAGAGTTATTTGACGATGGATGGTGTGTCATCTGTTCACCAATCTACTATCAACAAAACAAATAAACCCCCTTTTTGATGTGTTTTAGTCAAGATTATGTTTGAATTCTGTTCACCAATGTACTATCAAACCAAATAAACCCCCTTTTTGAGGTGTTTTAGTCAAGGTTATAATTAAATTTTAGAAATGTCAGGTTGGCAATTCTACTGTTTGCGGTGGATTTCAGCTCACCGATGACAGTTTGATGATCCTACTTTGAGCGTGTACGAAGGCCTAAACGTTATTTGGCCCCTGGAAGAAATCATCGATGATTCGCCAAGAAATTCGATTAGTTTTGAGTAAGCGCAAATCTTGATAGTAATTTGTTTTTATTTCATGAGAACTCAACCACAAAAATCTTAATCTCATTTTGCCTTCTGGGGCTTCCGTGCAGATGAGAGCGAATCAAAAATTGATTCAGATCCACTGCGGATCTAGCAATGTAGTAACTGTGTATCATTTCAGTTTGAATGAATGAAAAACAATCTATTAGTTCAATGGCCTCGGCCCCCTCAAAAATCGATTGTTTCTCATGTGTTCAAATGGGATGAATTCATGGTTGCCAAATTGCTGAATCCGCCCATGATTCAGATTTGGCGCAGGCGTAGATTTCATTGTAGCTATAGTCTGTTCAGCGAGTTAAGAGCCATGGGCTGTCGAGCGAAAACGCATTATTTGACAAGACTGCTGGGCATTCAAGAAAAATGCGAGACAAAGGACGTGGCACAATCCTTATGGGAAATGGCCTACGGTCAAACTTAATAAATGTGGCATCATTTTTTTCGTCTCTTCGTCCTGATCAAAAAGTCTCACGGGCCCCAAAAATTATCATCGCCCGTTTTCGAGATAATCGAGCTTAAAGTTTGAGCAAATCTCGGCACTCAAGGACGAATTCGCTCGGCAATTGAGCGTGCGTCCTACCCTGGAAGCGGCTTGCCGCAAACTGGCAATGGCTGCCGCTCCTTTTGCTCACAATCCGTCCGGAGGTGATGCCCCTTTTTCTCCCACTCCAAATACAGTGACTGGATAAACTACAGTGCGGCCATTTCGGTCGTCTTTCTGATTGGTCGGATTCCTTAGATCGCGAATTTGAGCATTTAAAAGTATTTTGACAGTTTTCTAGGGTTCTCATAGGCAAGTTAGACACGACTGAAGGGCTTCTGTCACATTTGAAACATATTGATGCGCAAAATTAAGAGAAATCAACGATTCCCCGTAACTGACCCCCCGCGGATGCGCACCCAACTTAGCACGGGCGCCATAGGGAGAAAGTGTGTTCCTGAGTTACTCGCAAAAAATATCGCAACCCCCCGCCCTAAAAATGGTTTATACATAGCATTAATGACTTTTTTCAGACAGGGGGTAGAGAAATCTTCATTCCGAAACTCAAGAACAATCATACTCCCCATGCTGCCAATGCTAAAGTGGGTGCACTCTTGAGGGGTGGAGGGCAAATGGCCGCACTGTGGTTTATCTAGTCACTGTAACTCCAAACGCTTCAACACGCTCTCCGGACAGAGTGTGAGCAAAAGGGGCGGCAGCCATCGCCAGTTTGCGGTAAGCCGCTTCCAGGGTAAGACGCACGCTCAATTACCGAGCGAATTCGTCCCTGAGTGCCGAGATTTGTTCAAACTTTAAGCTCGATTATCTCGAAAACGGGCGGTGATAATTTTTTGGGCCCGTGAGACTTTTTGATCAGGACGACGAGACGAAAAAAATGATGCCACATTTATTAAGTTTGACCGTAGGCCATTTCCCATAAGGATTGTGCCACGTCCTTTCAAGCAAATAGCTCGAGATTAAGGTGAATGATGAGTTCAGGAAAATTCAGAGTTCAATCTGTTAATTCAGACAAATCTTGGCCTATTTGCGTGAAAATTGGAGTCAATCTCTAGGAAAAATTGCGCTAAGATCGAATATGTGGTCATAATTTGTCTTTAAATTCGCGGAAAGAAAATTCAGATAGAACACAGAATTTAAAGAAAACGTTACAAAACAATGAAGCTAGCGGTAGCCGTTGAACAAAAGATGGTCCGTGGACGGATCTTCCAAACTCGCCTCCGAAAGAAACTGACAATGAGAGACCCTTTTTAATCTGTCTCACATCTTTCTTGAACGCCCAGTAGTGTTGTCAAATAATGCGTTTTCGCTCGACAGCCCATGGCTCTTAACTTGCTGAACAGACTATAGAGGTGGTTTCAGAGGTGTAGGCGCACCTCAACTGATAATCTTTGGAAGTTTTCAATATTATTTCTCTTGTTTCAAAATGAAAATGAATTAAAATCTTTGGAAGTTTTCAACATTATTTCTCTTGTTTCAAAGTAAAAATGAATGAAAATTAATTTGAGCATTGGCTTTTCATGGAGGAACACTTTAAAATTAAAAGTTCTAAGTCGAAGACAAGTTTTGTTTAGTTTTGAAGGAATCAAAATTGAAAAGTCACCAAAGATTATGGTCAAGGTGCGCTTACCGGCTTACACTTCTGCAACGAGCTCTACACAGCTTTTTCGCGAAGGCTCCTAAAATTGAAGGATGTGATTTGATTAAAACCTAAAAAATTACACGGAAACCGTCATTATGATTCTTTCGGAAACCCATTCGTTTGACAGCTACTGTCCGCCTTCTAGAAAAACGGATTATTACCCGCGATGCAGTCCCTGTCCCTTTGCTAGTCTCGATTGAATTGTGCACCTTCAAAACTGGGTGATACCATCTGTTGTACAAACAACGCTAATAATGAAAGCTCGCCCCGACAACTTTCATTAGCGACCACGACACACGGGCTTTCTACGTCAATTTTCTCGTTAAAAAATGTGCTGAGAGTTATTTACTTACCTCAAATTATTTTCATTTTGATGCGCCGATTTTCAAATTGTTGCTCGATTTTTAATTGAAAAAATGACTGGCTACGTTTTAAGTGTTCAAGATAAGAGGGTGGAGGTGAAAGCACCCCTTAAGCCCGTTCGTTTGTCCTTTAATCAATTCATAACGAACTACGATGCTAAAATAAATCCTTGAAGTTATGTTGATCTCAGAGGTGTGTTATTTGCGTGGGGGGCGCCCCCCCCCCCACACACACACTTACCCCAGGATTTGACACATCTCGTTTAAGGAAAATTCGAGAAGTTCATAAAAAGGTTGTCTTATCTAGCGCGTATATAGGTTAATAAGAAAGCTTTCAATTTCAGATAGAATACACTATAGACTAATTAAAGATCGTCACGAGATTTTTTACGAGCCAAGTTTCGCCTTCGAGGCTCCGGTTTGGCCACTCTTCATACTCCTCAGTCCTCACGCCTTGCAGGCGAGGGTCAGTGCGGGTGGGGTGGGAGAGCCGTTGCAGATCAGAGTCTCTCGATGGAAATATTGTACAGGGTGTACCAAACCACAATTTTTCTCGAAAATTACTGATATGCAGTGGCGTAGCCAAGGGGGGGGCAGGGTGTCTGGAACCCCTCCCCCCCTCCCATGACACCAAAATTTGTCATAAAAAAGGTAATTTTTTGCGTTTTCAGACAAATTTTACCAAATTAGTAACTTTGGACCCCCCCCCCCCATGACAATTTTCGGACCACGGACACCCCCCCCCCCCCCCCCCAGAAAAATTCCTGGCTACGCCACTGCTGATATGATTTGAAAAAAAAAAAAAAAAAAAAAAAAAAAAAAAAAAAAAAGAGCCAGATAGGAAATTGAGCCTCAATTTTTCATACTTGACTTTTTCAAAAGCTCCCAACACCCTTAGGGGGTATTTAGGGGGGGGGGGTTCAAACAAATTTGTCTTTCCAGACGAAACCTGGCTCGTGAATATCTCGCAACAATCTTTAATTCGTCGATAGGAGTCAAAATGTGTCCTTGCCCACATAAATTATCGTACGTGAAAAAGGACATTGTGCCGTTTCACTCGAACCGACACTATTTCTTTCTTCAACTCTGCCGTTGTGTTTGACTCAAAGCAAGTTGATGCACTTCGTTTGTCTCTTTCCCGTTTCCTCATTCTGTGCCTCGTAACTTCCGGTGGGCCCGACGCGACGGGCGATCAGCCTTGTTCCTCTGTTGCTCTCTTGAGTCTTGCCTCCCCCTATTTCTGCAGGGCTGGTTTTCATTTTGACTTTTCTTGGTAAGGACTCCTCAGTTTCGGACTGCCGCATGCCGCATGCCGTGAAGTGTAGAGCTCAAAGCTTAAACGCTCTTATTATTTCAGTTTTGGTTCACGTATTACTGTCACGTTAATTTTAATTTGTTAGTTAAGTTTGTCCGAGATTTTATCGTTTGTTGCTGTTTTATTTTATTAAGGATTTTTCCTACCCCTGTAAGGGTGAGTTTTCGTTTTTCTTAGTTTTTGTTTTCTCGGGTACTTCAAATTGCGTGAGTTGAGCTTTAGTCGTATTTTGCTTTGTCACCGCGATGGCGATTTTGATTATTTTTTTACGTTAACATGTTTTGTCGCATTTTAATTCTGTTTGCACTCTTAAAATGTGCCCATTCTGATTGTGTTCATGGACCACTGGTAATTTCCGAATTTCTTTGATGGCGAATTTCGGCGTTTGATGTCCATCGCCTAAATTCGCCATCAAAGAAATTCGGAAATTGCCATTAAAATGACTAAAAGGCTCTTATGTTAGTGGTCCGTTAACACAATCAAAATGAGCACATTTTGTGAGTGCAAACAGAATTGAAATGCGACAAAACATATTAACGTAAAAAAATAATCAAAATCGCCATCGCGGTGACAAAGCAAAATACGACTTTTTATTCTGAAGAATACGGGGAGACTTTCGTTGTTCTTTTTTTTGGTTGAATATTCGTCCTGTTCGGTTCCTCGCCGTCTGCGGGTGGACACAACGTCTTTTATCGGTTTCTAAGTCAGTTTTTTTGCTCTCGTATGTTTATTGTAGGGTTAACGGTTCACGTTTCTGGTCTTTTCTGGTTCATGGATTTTGGTTTGAAGTCCTTTTCGTTACTTTTTTGATGTCTCTTTTGAGCCCGTGTTTTACTTTACTGATAACCGTACGTTTGAAGATGTCCTTGATCTTGATTTTGTTATATTTTGTCCTCACGGAACGGACTCTGCATTCTCTACGTTTGGATGATGATTTTATTTGACCTTTTCGATTTTATTTATTTGTATGTTTTTTTATTTCCAAAGTCTGACTGATCGTTTATCGGCGGATGGCACCTGTTACCGATTTTAATTTATGCGCTTAATTTACTGATTTTTACTCTCGGCGATTTTCTGTTAAATAATGTTCTAAGTTCAATTCGTGCAACATTTTACTCGGGGCTCATTTAAATTAATAAGGGGGGGGGGGTTTCGCAAGGATTTTCGGGGGGGGGGGTAACCCAGATAGTTTTACTTCTACACGGAGAAAAAAGACTGGTATAATTTACCATCATGATAGCTGATTTTGACCTCTGCAAAAATGATGGTAAATTTCACCAAATTGATGGAGAGGGTAACAAAAAATCTGGTATAATTGACCATCATGATAGCTGATTTTGACCTCAAGAAGAAATGATGGTAAATTTTACCAAATTTTTTGTTACCCTCTCCATCAATCTGGTGAAATTTACCATCATTTTTGCAGAGGTCAAAATGAGCTATCATGATGGTAAATTTTACCAGTCTTTTTTCTCCGTGTACAATCACCTCTTTTCGTTTTTTAGAACCTCTCGCAAAACACCCTGTACTCTAGTCAAAAGGTTCGTTCGGGTCGGTTTCTTCATACAAACTTCGAGCACTTTTTCAATAAGTGCATTATACCTTAAAGTTAACCGAAGTGCGTGCAAAGAAACCTGACTAAGGAACGCAAAGTATGGAGCGTAACTTTCCATCGTCTTACCTCGCCTTGGGTAAAACTTTTAAAACTGGATCCTGCGGACGAAAGGTTAAGAAGTTGAGAAATGGTCCGGATTTATATACTAATTGGGAACTCGAAGAATCGGTAGATTAAGGCCTAAGTAATAGCCGCGCGGGGCGAAAGTATATATATGTTTAAGGCAGGGTATAATGAAGCCATTTATCTTATTTATACTTAATCCGTCTTAAACTAACTTTTCGCCCTTGTCATTCACATCCGTCCTAAATAATCTTTGTCCTTGCTCGAGTTTTTATCAATCCCTTCCTTCCTTCTCGTTTTCACTTGGCAAGAGTCGATTTCTTCAATTTTTCACGTTCAAGTCGAAACTTTTCGTATTTCCCTATATAGGTGGAGGAGGATTCTAAATTTAACGAATGATAATTATTCAATTTAATTCTTCGTTTACTCTGTCGAAGATATCTGCAAGAGCGCCTGTACTATTTCTCATGGGTCTTGGAAAAACTTACTTGTTTCAAATATTTTCAACGTCAGATAAAGGTGTAATGAATTAATTCGAGCCTAACGACCGAGTACATTTCTGGGAGGGGGGAATTAAAATAAGTGAGCTTTACTCCTTCTCATGAACTTTCATTATATTAAAAAAAACCCTCTTGCGGAAAAGCACACGGTAGCTCGCCTCATATTTCACGTGTTCGTTAATTTCACGTAACCTGAAGGCTGAAACGGCTATTCCAGGTTAACAGTCCCACCCAAAGACATTATAGAAGAAGACTGGCCCCTAGCGGCAAGATTTGAAGCCGGTTACTGTCGCAGGCTGGGGCTTCCCCGCTCGGGGGTATGAACCAAATTAACATTGCGTCTTATGGAGCCGATACATAAAACTGTTTCAAAAGAATGTTAATTACTGTTAGTTTTCAAAAGTACGCTAATATGACATGCAGCTTATGCCAAAGTTGAGATTGACGAACTTAAACGAATGTTTCAGTCAATTTATCCGCTAGATATTTTCGATCGAAAGTACGGCAGAGAGGTTATGGGTGCTAAAGTAAACAATGACCGACCGATCGTTAATTTCGATTATTAAAGAACGGACGCTTTAAATTGATCCAAATTTTCGGTTTAAATGTATGGTATACTATAATGTACAACATATGTGAGACTCGACACGGTTATTCGCAAGAATAATTGACTAAAATAGGTTTGAAGAGCGAAGCTCCATAAGAGCTAATGTTAATTTGGTTCATACCCCCGCGCGGGGAAGTGCCCTGCCCATCGGCCCGACTCAAGACCGGCTTCACTTTTCCCCCGTGCAAAGAGATAGCAGGGGCCAGTCTTCTTCTATAATGTCTTTGGTCCCACCCACCCGTCACATTTTGAAACTATTTTTTTTTTATCGTACACTTTAAAAATTTTAACTTTTTAGCAATGATTAGGGTGATAAATGCCCGACCTCTTTCTCTACTAATTTCTAAAATAATAAAAAGTTGATGGTCGATAGTCAAACAAATTGATTTAAAATGTGACTGGTGGGTGCAGGGACTGTTAACCAGAAATGAGCCGAAAGGCTTTTTTAAGTGGTAGGGGGGGGGGGTGTTAATTTCTTGTACAACTCCATCTGTAGGAGGGGGAAATATCGTCCGAAAAATCTACCGTTTTTGGGAGGGGAATTAAAATGTGAGACTCTGGGACCTATAAATGGACGGTACGGACGGGTCCCTTGTTCTCGACCCCAAGTAGCGAATCCTCGCTTCTCATTGGTTGGGGCTGCACCTAACGTTAAAGAACATGGACCGTCCGGACCGTACATTTATTGGGACCAGAATTCAATGGGGCTTCTCCTGGTTGCGCAGCTGAGTATTTCTGTAATTAATAGGTCGAGCGCCTGACGCAGGGCCCAGACTTACAATCATTGATCAAAACCTACATAAACCCAACCAGGTACTTTCCTATGTGAAGGGGGGGGGGGCACGGCAAAAACTTTTTGATTTTCTTTATATTTCCCTTTATTTATACTCTCAACGTTTTACTGAAACTCATACTTTTGCGTCCGTTAACACGGAACGATTAACTTTGTGGAAAGCCAAAGTGAATTGTGGATTGACGCCACGTTGCGCGCCGGGTATACAGTTTCGCTAGCTGCGAGTGCAAAGCAGAAAGCTAACAAGCTTCATAGCTCCACAAGTTTGGCGCGAACTTTGCTGCCACTCAAAAGGAATTGTTAATCAAGAGTATTCAGAGACAGTGTTACCAAACTTAAAGGAGATAATTCTTCAAATTTACTGATAGGGCTCTTGCCGTGAAAAGAAAAAAATGTATAATTAATGAAGCAGTTGCAAGGGTCTGAAATTTGGTGTTCATTTTCAAGAAACTGAAAGTACTTGATGAGCAAAAAACAGAAATGCCTTTGGTTTTCCCCTGAATTTCCCGGTTCCGGTGATTAATACACTCGTGTAAAATTGCAAAAAGTCTTGTGTGTTGTGACGTCACAACGCGGATTTCCCATTTAAGACCATGTATTTTAGGCTAAAATTACATCTCTGGAACTATGAAACCAGCAAGCTGGTTATATGATCAATCGTATCGTAATGCTGTCAAGTCGATGATCGAGTGCGTGTTATCTTAGGAGTGTTGCCATTCTGATAGAATAGAAACCCTCCCATCTCTCCGGAAATTCTCCGATAGCTCAGGAGTCATCGGAGAATTTCCGCTGAGATGGGAGGGTTTCTATCGGACGGAATGAAACCTATCAGAATGGCACCACTCATAAGATAACACGCACTCGATCTTCGACTTGATAGCATTACGATACGATTGTTCATAATTAGCTTGCTGGTTAGAAACCAACGGCATCTTTGGTTTCAGCTCACCTTCTACCTATAGTATACAGTCGGCGAGTTAGAATAACGTCAACCGGATTATGGTAAAAGTAGGCACTTCGGAATAAAGGCAATGCCTAATTTCACCGGATTAAGGTCAACTCCAAAACCGCGGTAGAATAACGTCAACTGATGTGAGAAAATTTAACGTTTGAATACCCAATGTTTTTTGAAAAGATAAAGAATGTCCGGCGACGCCCTAGATTTTGGATTAGGTAGGCAACACGCGATACTAAACACAATGGATTCGAGTATTGCAGACGGACTACCGAGGCCAAAATACTTGACGGTTGGTGGGGGGGGGGGGGGGTGTCGAATTTTCACTCCAACGTAAAGCTACTGCCGATGAATGATGGCTTTTCTTAACGTTTTTTTTTTTTTTTTTTAAATCTGTGAAACCTATCTTTGTTAAGTATTTTTTGAGAAATAACAATTTGTTTAATCTTTTTCAAATTGTTTCAATTTTAGGTGTTGGACGAGGAAATTCCCGAAAGTTGCAAGTTCAAAATATTCCAAACAACTATAAGTAACAAACGTTTCTTTGATTTTTGAAATCGATTTGTAAGATAATCCCAAAAAAAAATACATATTCTGAAACTACGTATAGGAAGCTTTAAGATCATTCGAAAAAAAAAAAAAAAATAAAATAAAAATCCCCCCTTCAGTCTGCAGGAAAATGTGTTGGTGCCGAAGGAGGGATGGGAATTTCACCCCCCCCCCCCATTACTTTCTTGCCTATAAATGCGGGAACATTTGATTAAAATTTCATGAACATTTCCGCTTTTCCGTGGAAAGCTTCTTAATATCTTCATTGAGGTTTACATAGAAGCTTGAAGCGATTTGTTGAAATGTCCGCTTTTTATGTTTGAAAAACTGGCCTGGGGTGAAGATTCGTCCCCTCTCTCCCCACCCCCTTCCCAACACCAAGGATTAAGACCACATGACCGAAAAACAAGAGGTGTTCAGAGAATTAGAAAATGAACGATCCTTTACTAGCTATAATGGAGCTGTTGAAAACTTTTGCTACAGGCTTATTAATAGTTGGTTATGGGGTAAAACCCTGTACAAATAACGAATAGCTCACTAAAAAATCACGAAATCCACTCCTAAACTCACAAAATGCTTTCAAACGCGAGACCGTAATGGCGGCCGAGGCCGCTTAGATCTAATGGTAATGGGTCTGTTGCAAACTTTTGCTACAGCGATAAAAAGTGTTCACTCCAATGTAAAATCGCCTGAAAAGTCAATTGGTGGCATCATAAAGTCATAAAATGCAATCATAAACTCACAAAAGGCGTTTAATGAAATCCAAAACGGCGGATAAATATCGAGAAATCTGTATGCATGCACCGCGAACATCCAAGGATGGCCAACTTGGACAACCTCACTGGAGGTAGAGGTTATGTGTTTGTTTACGTTGTGATTGGTTGTGATGGATATTGTGAGGTTGGCTATCCTTGGATGTTCGTGGTGCATGCATACAGATTGCTCGATATTTTGCCGCCATCTTGGATTTTATTAAACGCATTTTGTGGGTTTATTGTTGCATTTCATTGCTTTCTGATGCCATCATTGGACTTTTCAGGCGATTTTACATTAGATTGCACACTCTATAGCGCTGTAGCAAAAGTTTGCAACAGACCCATTGTATGATTCTTCTTCTTCTTTTGTGATGTTGCGAGAACACCTCGTGTAGATGGCGCTGATTGAAGATAGGGAAACCCAATGTAAACCGCGGCCCCGGCCGCCACTAGGGTCTCGCGTTTTAAAGCATCTTGTGAGTTTGGGAGTGGATTTCTTAATTTTTTAGTGTGCGCTATAATCGTTATTTTTACAGGGTTTTACCCCATTATCCACTATTATTAAGCCTCTAGCAAAAGTTTGCAACAGTTCCATTGAAATAACTAAAAATCATGGGAACTTCTTGCCCCCTTCCCCCCCCCGCAATTTTTTCAACTAATCGCCTTGTTCTAGGAAAAATGGATTATTCATCTTACAGTTTCTGCATTATTTCAATGGAAATTGGGGGAGAAACACCGTATCGATTCCAACAGGCAACTCTGTAACCAACAAACTGCTCTGCCCAGCCTCAGATTACTTCTCGGGAACATTTTCGATCCTTGCACCCTCCATTCTCCAAGCTCTTCGTCGCACTGTGGTCCGAGATTGTCCAAAATTGGCCGAAAATGAGTGGAAAATAAATTCGCACAAAATCATCCCTTTCGACCTTTGAAGATCGAATTAAAACTTTTCAGTAAGATTTCTCGGTTTAAATTACTTGAAAGTGTTTGTTTAGATTAAAATTGGTCTTGAAAGTTCATTAATGATGCATTGATGAGTATTTTCCTTTCTGATTTTTTGCCCTTTTTTTTCATCCCATTTAAACGTATGAGAAACAATCGATTCTTGAGGAAGCCGGCCGGCCCTCTCACTAATCGATTGTTTCTTATGCATTCAAATGGGAATAATACGCAGTTGCCACATTGCTGGATCCGCCTTTGGAGAAGCCGGACATGGCGTGCCGTGCGTATACAGGGTGTGAGGAAAGTCCCCCCCCCCCAATCTAACTTTTGAACGGTTGAAGATAAAAAAACGAAACTTGGAGGATGTTTCTAACTTAATGGGAACTACTTTTGGGCATATTCAAAATTTCCGGGGGGCACCCCTAAGGGGGGGTTTCGCCCCCTAACTCAAACTTTTCTAATGGCAACCCCTATCTTGTGATACCTCGTTTTAAAGGGCATAAAATTCTAAGATTTTTGAGGCAAACCGGACCTCGGTATCGTTTTTCGTCTTCAATTGATCGATAGTCAAACTTCGATTTCGACCCATTTTCAAAAAATCAGAACTCCCTTTTGAAAAGTTGGAATTTAGAAAACTAGGAGTCAAAAATACTCTAAAAAGCAAGTATTTTTCAGAAAAAAATGCGGTTTTGATATTAATCTAGTCTTCGAGCCCCCCAAAATTATTTTATAAAATGACCCCTCAGGGGGGCTATCTCAAAAATTCCGAGCTACGACCCCTATCGAGTGATACATCGCTTGAAAGGACACACAAAACTGAGCATTTTGGCGCAAACCGCAGGTCGATATCGTTTTAGGTTTTGGATACGCCAAAAAAGTAGTTCCCATTAAGTTAGAAACATCCCCCTAGTTTCGTTTTTTTATCTTAAACAGTTCAAAAGTTAGATTGGGGGGGGGGGACTTTCCTCACACCCTGTATGCTGCATATCGTATCCAGGATATTGAATACCTCTTCCTGTCTCTCTCAGCCCATTTGAACGTACACGTTAGAAAATGGTGGATATGGGGACTGTCCAGAGTTGGGCAAATAGGAGTGTAATCGATTACACGATTACTAGGTAATCGGTAATCGTCAAACCTTTGGACGGTAATTAAATGTATTTTTCTCTGATATATAGTAAACTTTAGGGTCTTTTCGATTAGATTTGATTTGATTCTTCTGCAACTAATATGATAGGTGGCTTGTAAAAAATCACCTCTGATTACCATAAAATCATCCTCCGAGAAAACGACGATTACAATTACTTGGTAATCATGTAATCGATTCCCACCCTCATTTGCCCAACTCTGGGGCTGTCACGTGACTCCAGCTCCTGACTCTGTCCTTTTCTAACGCATGAAGTCAAACGCACTGAAATAAAAAGCGACAAATTCCTGGCTATACGTATACGTCTGTGTGTTAATACGCAACGTAGAGGTTTGAAAAAGTGTGTCCAAGTTTCATCCAAAAATTTCCTTCGAGAAACACAAATTATAGTTTATTTTTTTTTACCATAAAAGCATTAAAATTTGCATTTTTAGTCATGTATCTCTTGCCCAGACACCCCCCCCCCCCCCCCCCCCAGTGACTCGTTTCACTGTGCGCCGTTGGAAATTCTAGAAATGTTTACTCTCCTCTCTAACCGGAAAAATCCCGCAAAGTTCACCGAACGTTCGCACGCAGGCACACTGGCACAGGGTACGTCATAGTGTTAGTGAAAAGTGTCTCCCGGGTGCAGAGACTCGGCAGCTTGGGAGTCGAGAGTTGAGAAAATGATCGGAGGTTACGCTCCTGAAAGTTATGCAACCTCCTTTCTTACGCAGGTGATCCATCACTTTTTGAAATCTTCGTTTCTTCAAGATTGTTCTGAAATTGATTTTTCTTGTATCTACTATCGCATGTTCGACTCTCTACCCTTGATGGATTTTGTTCGCGGTTACAATTTGATCCATCGCTTCAATTTATGAGACTGATTCAAAACAAAACTACCACTTCAAAGTAGAAGGTTGACTGACTGTTGGTGGAACGTGCTTTACTGCGTGTACGTATAGACGGTTTTAGTGCGAAGTCAACGGTTAGCCAACAACCACAACAACGCACTCATCGCATCGGTCGCAATCGGTTGTGATAAAACCAATGAGCTATAACTTTAGAGTGGCGCATCAAGGAACGTTCCGCTGGTTCATTGTTGTCACCTAGGGCGCCGCCATCTTGCCGTAAAAATCGATTTTGAGGTTGAGTTTTGTAGGTTGTTTCCGGTCGTTTCGTAAACAAACTCGGGCATCGCCGGAAACGGCCTGCAAAATTTAACCTCAAACCATGGAATCTGCCGTCCAAATTCCGCTTTTTCCCGGGATTCCTTCTACCCTGTGTGGCACAAGGTGGACCAGCCCGCTGCCACTCTAAAGTTATAGCTCATTGGATAAAACTCGCGTATATAGCGCTCCAACCTATCTCACTCACTCTCCCGTGACCCCCATGTATGTATACTCATCTCTTTCAAGTTTCGAAGTTAGTAGAGGTAGTTTCAGAAGTGTAGGCGGACCAAAACCATAATCTTTGGCGAATTTTCAACTTTCATTCCTTCTAATCAATACCGAATTTGCTCCTGACTTTATTCTTTTGTGTTTAAAGTTTTCCTCATTGAAAAGTGAACTCTCAATTTCATTTCTGATTCATTTTCATCGAGTAATATCAGAAATAATGTTGAAAACTTCCAAAGATTATCGGTCTAGGTCCGCCTACACTTCTGAAACTACCTCTATACAGGGCCTTGTTTTACGACTTTACTATCATCAAAATCGCGTTAAAATGCCTCGAGGAATTCATTTCAGCCATAAAATTTCTCGAAAGATGTCTCTATGTACGATTTTTGAAATTAGAGTGAGATTGCAGTACACGGGGGTTACGTGAGAGCGAGAGAGACAAACTGTCTTTGTTTAGAACGCTCATCACCGACTGTCGCCATTACTAAAACCAACTATTTTCAACGAATTCAATCAGTTTTTTGTTTTTTGTTGTTTTTTGTTTGTTTTGTTATTGTAAACCACTTTAAAAATTATTGCTCGCACGATATTCTTGAAAAAGAGAAATGAGGCGGTAGCTGGAATAAAGGCCCATCGGCAAAAATCAAATTTTGAGGTAAACAATTTTAAAATAATCCAATGCTCTCTATCTTCAAGTTTCTCTCCTGCCCTTATAACTTCATAATTTTTCACGAAATTTTGAGGGTATAGCAAATCGATTTGCGCGTTCTCCGCGAAAAGAGCCCGTACTCCTATTGGTCCTTACACGGAAAAAAAACTACGGTGAAATTAACCATACGATAGCTGATTTTGGCACCTGCTAGATGTTATGGCAATGTTAACCAAAAGTATACTATGTTTTGACTAGGTACTAGGTGATGTTACCTGATTGCATGTCGAATTTACTCAAAGTGTCGGTAAATGTACCATACTTCTGGTCAAGTTTACCATAACATCTAGCAGGTGCCAAAATCAGCTATCGTATGGTTAATTTCACTAATCTTTTTTTTCCGTGTATTCCAACTTCAATTGTTTGTACCATTGTTCTTGACAATTTTTAGGAAATTCTGGTACTATGACCGCAGAGCTTCCATCAAGAAAAACCATTATTTTTTGGTCACAGTAGTAGAAATTCCTAGGGTTAACATTTCGCTGTGATACGCTGTCCAAAATAATGATTAGTGAAGGGGCTTTCTTTAATCACGGGAACACCCCGATTCAGTGGCGTCACGTGCCACATCTGGCAACAATGCAACTGCTTCATTTAAACTCATGAAATATATCGAATTTTCCTTGTGCACTGTGCACCCCCTGAATTCGATATTTTACATGAGTTTAAATGGATGGAATGAACGGAGTCGTTTCCTCTCAAGGGTTTTCATTTCATTTGCATCTGAGGCTCTTTCACTCCTTCATCTCGACTCTAGAATTTTCAGTGGCGTACGCAGGATTTTTCTTGGGAGGGGCTCGCACTGATAAGCGTTTGACTGAAAATTGTTCCCCCCTTCCCCTCCACCCCCAAAAATCGGAGGTCTGGGGGGGCTTCAGCCCCCATAGCCCCCCCCCCCCCCCCTGCGTACGCCACTGGATGGAATACATTGTTGTAAAATTGCACGCGACGCCACTGCCCCGATTCCAACCTTGCTTTGAACCGCACGAAAAGATATTCCGTTATTTAGTAAAATATTGGGAAAAAAGAAAGAACAAAAATTACAAATATAAAGTAAAGAGCATAGTAAGTAATGTAATAATAAAGAAGTAATTAATGAGTAATGATGATAAAGATTACTCTGTATACAGCAAAACAGAGGAACATTTGTTTGTGACTCTTCTCCTGTACATACGCATTTCGTGTGTACAGCTTGTTGTCAGCCACGGAATTGAAGGGGTTTTCTCTCCCGCCGAGACGCGTCATGCCGACTGTAACCTCGAGCCTCGCACCACCCCCAAAACTTATCCGCAAAATATGACAAGTTTCGAAATTATTCTCCATTCACACCTGGCTTAGTGTTCCGTTTATTTGACTTGTCCCCAATGTGTCATTTTTTCGCAGGAAATTATCCTCATTCAGGAAATCAGAATGGCTCGTACTTCCCTGTTTTTCTCGTGCAATGTTGCAATGCTTATTGTAATCGGATATTATTTCAAAACAACGCAGTCGAACCGCGATGAAAGATGATATAGCTTGTCCCAGAAAAGATTGGATTTGACACTTCTATGGTTTTCATGAAAACATCAGCTTCTTACTGCTCCTGACCAATCAGGTTGCCCTATCTGTGGGTGGAAGCTGATGTTTTCATTCAAAGCTACAGTTGTCAAGTCCGATCATTCCTGGGACAACCTATAACAACACTACATACCCTCCCATTTGCCCTGATACGGATCCACGCCTTTAGTCTATTACCCATAGGTTAATATCGGGAGACACATGAGCTCGAATCGTGTCAAGCACACGTCGAATATTATGAGTTAAGGTTGCCGATTTGTGCATAGGCGTACCGTGACCAAAAAAAGTGGGGGGGGGGCTAAAAAGTGAAAAGTGATGACCATTTTTTTTTTTTTTTTTTTTTTTTTTTTTTTTTGCTTCTCGTCTCAAAGGGATGTTTAAAATTACCTAGAACAGAATTATAGGTTAGGTTAGGAATTTTTGCCCCGATTTTTAGCCCCTCCACCCAAAAAAAGTGGGGGAGGGGCTAGCCCCCCCCCCACCCAGCCCCTGATACGCTACGCCTATCGATATGTGCTTAGCAATATCATTTTAATTAGTTGCTCAAAACTATTGGCTAGGTCTACTAAAGTCTTTCGCTGGGTCCAGTGGCATCATTTCGCGTTCGGCTTGGGGGGGGGGGCAAAAATCTGATGTTTTTTTTTTTTTTTTTTTTTTTTTTTTTTTTTTGCTCATCAATGTAGTTTTAGAGCCATAGAGCCGGCTTTGGGGGGAATTCTGATGATTTTGCTCCCCACCCCCAAATGACGCTACTGGCTGGGTCATTTTTCTATCAAAGGTTTCGTCTGCGCTACCAAATTGGTGTGGTCTCCGTTTCTCCTACGAAATTAGGCAACCCTCACCCCCAGAGAGAAGTCACAAAAAGCCGGAATGCATTCTAGCTGATAAATAAAAATATTCACGCGCGTCAGAGCGGACAAGCGGACAGTCGTTTTTCATTTCCGGACAGGACGAACGAGATTGGGGGGGGGGGGTTGCTGAGGGGGAAGAAAGCGGGGAGAGGGGAAACGGAGGAAGTTGAACAGGGGGAAAAATCTCTGAAATCTGGATAATATCGGAACTGTATGAATCATCATGTTCGCCCGGCTCGCTAATGCTCGAATAAAAAACCACATTTACATATCAACGGTGGTGGTTTTACGGGGGCTGGCTAATCCACGGACAAAAAGATTGCTTTTTATCCGTTCACATCCCGCCAGGTTTGATAGGAGGGCTTTTCCCTCGAATTCTGTCCTCCTACGGGATGCGTCCGTCCTCTGGAACGGAATCAAAAATTGAGGGGGACCGGGAGAATTGCGTGGCGGGTCCTTCAGTGTCACAATAGGTACCTTTTTTATGACGCTGTCCAGTGTTCAGCTTCCAGTTGACAGGATATTAGCGATAATTTTAAAACTCTGCCGGAGGCTCAAAAAATAAAATGCATGAAATGAAATGAAAATAAAATAAATGTATCTCTCGCGCTGACAAGGGGTTTCAATGCAACCTTGAGCTATCCTGATTAATGGGGCTATTGCAAACTTTTGCTACAGGGAATCGAAGAGTTGATCCTTGCTTATTAACCTATTAAAATAACGAAGAGTAGACTACAAAATCACGAAATTCACTCACACAATCGGGCTTAATGGCGGAGAGACGCAGGTATCATGGGAGATTCCTATCTAAATTGAGACGTATCTCTGTCATGTTACTGGAGAGAAAGTGACATAATAGACAGGAATGGCTCTGATGGAGAGTTGCTCTCGTAAGGGGGACGGAGAGCGAGAAAGAAGTCGTTTTACGAAAAAGATCTATCTCGCACTCATTGTCCCTTATGGACAGTTGCTCTAGTAAGGGGGAGAAGCCATTTTACGGAAACGATCTCTCTCTCTCTCTCTCTCTCTCTTCTCTCTCTCTCTCTCGCTCTCTCCTCTCTCTCTCTCTCTCTCTCTCTCTCTCTCTCTCTCTCTCTCTCTCTCTCTCTCTCTCTCTCTCTCTCTCTCTCTCGCTCTCTCGCAATTATTGCCTCTTATGGAGGGTTGCTCCCGTAAGGAGGAGGTAGAACGAGAGAGTAACCGTTTTACGAAAAAGGTTTCTCTCTCGCACTCATTGGCTCTTATGGAGAGTTGCCCTCGTGAGGAGGATGGAGAGCGAGAGAGATGCCGTTTTACGGAAACGGTCTCTCTCGCACTCATTGTCTCTTATGGAGAGTTGCTATCTTAAGGGGGAGAGAGAGTGAGAGAGAAGCCGTTTTACGAAAAAAGTATCTCTCGCACTCATCGTCTCTGATGGAGAGTTGCTCTCGTAAGGGGAAGGGAGAGCGAGAGAGAAGCCGTTTTACGAAAATGGTCTCTCTCACACTCATTGTCTCTCATGGAGACTTGCTCCGGTAAGGGGGACGGAGTGAGAGATACCGTTTTAGCTTTCACGAAAAAGGTCTCTTTCTCGCACTCATTGTCTCTTATGGAGAGTTGCTATCGTAAGGGGGAGAGAGAGCGAGAGAGAGACCGTTTCACGAAAACGGTCTCTCTTTCTCGCTATCCCTCTCCCTTACGGGAGCAACTCTCCATAAGAGACAACGAGTGCGAGAGAGACCGTTTCCGTAAAATGGCATCTCTCTCGCTCTCCATCCTCCTCACGAGGGCAACTCTCCATAAGATCCAATGAGTGCGAGAGAGAGACCGTTTTCGTAAAACGGCTTCTCTCTCTCGCTCTCCCCCCCTTACGAGAGTTACTCTCCATAAGAGACAATGAGTGCAAGAGAGAGAGAGAGAGAGAGAGAGAGAGAGAGAGAGAGAGAGAGAGAGAGAGAGAGAGAGAGAGAGAGAAAAGACCTTTTTCGTAAAACGGTCTATTAAGCCTGATTCTGAGAGTGAAGTTCGTGATATTTTAGTGTATACTCGTCGTCATTTTTACAGGTTTTTATGCAAGAATCAATACTTCCATTCCCTACAGCAACAGTTTGCAAGAGCCCCATTGTTTTTAATCATTTCTTGAATTGTTTAATATTGAATATTCGAGCTGAGAATCGTTGCGATTTGAGCCGAATCGTCCTGAGCAAATTTAATTAATTGTGTTTTTTCCAGCATCTGCCCGTCGTTCGACTGTTTCTTACATGTTTTGGCACTAACCTTGCTATAGTAATCTTATTATGTCTTTTCTTTCGTTTGATCGTATGCAGAAGAATCGGTTTTTTTTTTCAAATTTTCTTGCTGCTAAGACGCAATTCATCAAGCCGCCATCGCCACCTGATAACTATTGCTGGAGGCATTGTTAAGTAGTTTTGTTTTGATAATTGGAGAACTTTTCCGCATCCATTCCTCAAAGAGCTTTACAAAAAAAACCAACCAAAAATACAAAAAACAGAAAAAAAAGAACTCTTTGCTGAATATTATGGCCGGGTGGGGGGGGGGGGGTGTACAGTTTACTTTTGAGTGGATTAAAGGTTCCAAACACCAGCCCGTTTCTGTCCCTTCCGTCAGAGAAAGAAGACTGTCGGCGCCGGCTGAGTGATCCATTTTCCTTCCTTAATTCGTTTTTTTGTCTTCGTAGTTTTTCTAAATTAGAACGAAAGAAAAGTTTTAAACAGGTTAATGTAACAGCAAAACCCGTACTGAAGTAGAGGGAAAAGTTTTCTTTCTGAAAGGTTTGGACTAAAAGCAATCCTAATGAATGTTTGCAACCAGCTAAAAGCTCTTTTTAAAGCTTTGAAACCATAAATTGTCAAAGAACATAAAAGTATAGGACAATATCCTAGTTTGGTTTTTTGTATACCTATTACTAATAGTTGCTTTTTTTTTAAACGATGAGAGGCGATTGATGTAAGATCCAAGCCTCTGATTTCGTCTTGGAATAATTCATCGCGATGAAAAACGCTGCTTGTCGGCCAAGCATGTGTGTGTAGCGCCTTCATGCTCGTCATGAGATAACTGTTTCTACGTGAAAAAATTGGTTTTGCGTCACATTTAAATGAAGGGGCTTTGAATATATTTGAAACTTGTACCGTGAAACACTCTTTCCAGAGACATATCTATAATTTTATTTTTGGAGGGGGTAGACCCAGTGATGTAGTCAAGGGGGGCATTGGGTCTGCAGGGACACCCCTCCCCCCCTCCCCCTTGATCCCGAATTTTGCCCTGAGAATATAGGTAATTTTGTGCGTTTTCTGAAAAGTTAACCTAATTTTCGCCTTCGGACTCTGGTACCGGAGTGGTACCCCCTCCTCTCGAAAAATTCCTAGCTATACCACTGGGTAGACCCGACCGGGGTTTTCTTGAATATATTCTTATAAATCTTTCGAATACATTTAGAAGAGACTTATTGACACAATACATTTTTGCCTCCCATAGTTTTTACTTTTTTTTTCAAAAACAAATCCACTCATGGCTTGAAACTTATTTATACTTCTAGACATTTTAAACCGCAAATAAAGAGCAGTAAAATTTATCGTATTACTTGTTCAATTATGGATTCATTACAAAAGGGATCATTTGACGAAACTCTGAAGGTTAAATTCGCCTGATCTTGCCTCGTCGGCCTTAAAGAGTAATGGTGGAAGAGAAAATTATGAAAATGAAAGATTTCTTCCAATACAGTAGCTAGTTGAGTCACCCGGGGTGACGCGTGTGGTCTGATGACTATTTTTTTGAGGTAGTGAACAGTGTTGCCACATGTACGGCTTTGGGCCGTGTACTTCCCATAAGAATCAATTTAAAAATATACAGCTTTTCACCTCAAATCTGGCAACACAGGTAGTGAAACTGTGCATTATATCATTAATTCAACGCAAGACGAGATAGCTTTTTATTTCAGAATATAATTCTACAAGTTTTTTCTTAATATTTTCAGGGCAAAAAGCGTCTAAGATGAGCTTCCATTGATATTTTATTCTATTGTAACTTCTACACGAACACATTTAAAAGAAAAAATCGCTCTCTTGCTCATGGCTCACTCTCCTGGCAATGTCTGGGACAGTGGCGTACATAGGGGGTAGCGAAGCAGCAACTGCGGGGGGGCGCAACGTCTCTAGGGGCGCAATTTCACCAAGAAAACTTGAAGGAATATTCACATTTAAAAAAAAAAAAAAAAAAAAAAAAAAAAAAAAGTGGAGGAAAGGAAAAAGTAGAATAATGATGGGCAAGGATTCAGATTTTCGTCAGGTTTTTGCTGAATAGCAGGTCGACGGTGAAGGGGCGGTCTCCGACTTCAATGCGACGAGTAGAAACAAGTTATCAATCCTCAAACATAATTTTAAAAGGCGCTTGAATGCGTTCACTACCTGATTCTGTATGAGAATGCGGCCTGGCGCGGGCGGAGGCGAGGCGGGCGGGGACGGGGCGGGCGAGGGCCAGAACAGAACGAGCGAATTTTCTCTTTTCAATTGCCCTCGTGCAATTGTTTCTCTACGCAGAGTCTCCGGATGCAGTGTTGACTCAAAATAATATTTTCAATACATTTCCCTACTTTCTTGGGCTGCAGAGTGCAAACTATACAACTGTGAATGGCTTGAGAAGATGGTTATGATTTAGTAAAAATTAAGGGGGCTAGGAAAGGGGGTGCAAATGTAAAACGGGGGAAGGATAGTGTCAGAGAGGGGTAGAATGCGCTGGGGAGGGGAGGGGGGATGGGAGGGGGCGGGGAGGGGGAGGGGTGGGGGAGGGGTGGGAGAAGGTTGATGGTGGTATAGGGGGCGCCAAATTCTAACTCGCGGGGGGGGCGCAACGTCAGCACGGTACGCCACTGGTCTGGGAAGCTGCAAACTTTCATTACTGTATTTTGTGAAAATGGTTTCAAAAATTGGGATTCCTGTTTTAATATGTGTGCATCGATTTTTCAAAACGCGCGCATCTGGTGTTTTCTAAGCCTTATTTGTTTTTTCACGTATACTTTTTACATGTGGGCGATGTGTCTCATTTTCAGTGTAGGTTTAGAAACATCGAATTTTTAAGTTGATTTTATATCATTCATCCGTCAAGTCATTAGAATCTCACTAGTCTGAATTTTTTCTGTTACAGATACACAGATACTTTACCTTGAAATCATTGCCGTTTCGGTGAGTTGTTCCTTTCAGAATTTTTATCTAAAATTAAGTTCTTGCAAACTTTTGCTACAGGTGATTGAAGAGTTGATTCTTGCATTAAAACCTTACAAATGACGATGAGAACATTAAGGCTAAGGTGTGTTCTGTTCGTTGACATCTTCATGCTCAGTAAGAATTATGTGTCTTTATTGTTTTTGTTTTTTTGTTTTTACTTCTTAAATTCAGATATTTGTTTACCAATTTCGCTTTGATAAGGTAGTAAAGCGTATTATAGGTTGTGTTATTAGCCAGTGGCGTTTCGGGAAATCTGGCACTGTCTCATTTCTTTAATGAAACCCATATGAAAGAAATTAATATATCGGGTGCACGGTGCACTCTGCGTAAAAAACGATTTTTGAATCCGAAGTTTTGCATACGAGTTTAAGATGAACTAATTGATCCGTTGCCCGATTACAAGCTACATATGCCTTCGTTTTTACAGTTATTTGCCCAAACTTAACTTGCGCCGGGTTTTCCATGATCAATATTGGGAATTTTGCCAAGTTTCATGACTCCGGCATTGACATTTGACTTTTCCGTGGGTATTTTCTTAACTGACCATCAAAATTGTCTGTCTGCTCTCTCAACCCATACTTGGAAAGTGGAAGTACTGTCGCATTAATATGAAGTTTTTCAGTTGGGGGTGCGACGTAATTGTGAATACCAGTGCCAGTGGCAGGGCTCTTGCAATCGGCAACTATGTTTTTTGCCGTTTGAGCCTGTGTAAAAGTATCGATTTCTTAGAGATTTCATAAATCCTGAGGACTTCGATTATTTTTCCCAGGTTCGAATGGAGAGAATCTAACGTTTTCAAATTGCACGATACACAACTGATGAACACTTTCAAGTGAGAACTTTTCTCTGATCGTCTGGATCCTTGTCCTTTTTCAAAGACATTTCTTGAGTCGTAAAACTAGTTGCAGGGCAGTTATTGAAATACTTGTTATTTATTAGACTGAACAAAAATGGAAACTGGCGATTGGTAAAGACTAGCCACGTGGTCCCAAGTCAAACCTAAATGTGCGCCAGTGGCGGCTCGTGCAATGTGGCAACAACGCAGTTTCTCTATTTAACCCTATGTAAAACAAATGATCTTCAGGAGGTGTAATTGCACCCCCCAAAATATCGATACTTTTGCATACGTTTATATGACAAATAATCGTGGCTGCCAAATTGCTCGAGCCGCCACTGGGGTGAGCTCGAGAACTCGCGAGTTTTTATGTACGGAGATATATCTGTCCCGGCCGAGAATATCCTACGGGTTAAAGCAAGCGACAAGATATAAGACTGCTTGAATGATTGGAAGGGTGCGTGGGTGGGGGGGGGGGGGGGGGTTGGGATCAGCCTATGTTTACCGGCCTTTTACTATGTCGGGGAACGCTCGTTTGTTGCAACGGAATGAAATGGGTGCAATCGGATGGCGGAAGGGGGGGGGGCGGCTCGGAGTCCAAGCAAGTATAAGGAGCAAGTTGTAAGTTGAAAAGTGGAACTCTAGGTATGCGGGTCGTGAAAGGAAGGAGGTGAGGGGCGGGAGGGGATGGGGGAGACTGGGGCGGTATGATAGTGCAGATGGAAGGACTGGGGGAGTAGGATGAGCCCCCCCCCCCCCCATTCCGCCAACCCCATTGCATGCTCGCGCGACGCCAGTGTTCATATTATGAAGGGGCTGGTAGTGGAGCAAGCGATTTCAGTTACTCTCCGAACCGCGTGACTGAACCCCGCGAGATTCTACTGTCGGAGCCGTTTGCGCCGGGTTTCCCGCGGTTTACCGGAATTTTCTGGGTCTCGGTTCTCGTTTCTCGTATATTTACCTTTTTTTTTTTGGTTTTTTTTTCCTTCTTTTTTTTTTTGTTTTGTTTACGTTTCATTATTTTTGCTCAGCGACATTGTTTTTGTGGTGCGCTTGTAATTTTGTTTAAAAGGCTCTGTTTTTTTTTTTTTTTTTTTTTTTTTTTTTAATTTTTTGAAATGAAAAATTAAAATAAAAAACCCATACAAAAAATTTAAAAAAATAAAATTAAACTTACGTGCCAAGAACTTTTTTTTGTGTTTTGTTTTTTTAAGCTCTGAGCATGGGTTGTTTGTTTCCTTCGTTTAAAGCCAATTCCGTTCTAATTTTATGAAATTTCAGTTCGCGGATTTTCCTCCGCCCTACCAACAATTTATATATTTATTAATTAATCTATGCTAAATAAAGGAAGAGAACGCAAAGAATCAGATTGATAGTTGGCAGGTATTTTTTTGTGAACTTGTGTTGTTTGGTTTTTTTTTTTTTTAATATTTTTTTGAGTTCAGTGATTCCAACGGCTATCCAACTTGGTCGCTCCTTGAGGATTACGCTCAGCTTTCTCCGTCGTATCTCTCTGATTGCGCAAGGTAATAATATTCTAACCTGACATTTTTAGAAAATTTGATTTAATCAGGCAAAAACATTGGCTTTTACTATTATTTTAGACATAGGGGAGTGTAAATCGTTAATTACCCTCATCAGAAAATGTGATTTTTTTTTTTTTTTTTTTTTTTTTTTTTTTTTTTTTTTTTTTTTTTACTTTGGAACCTAATTAAGTAGTATCTTAATTTGCTCTGAAATGTCCCACTTGATGAAATTTGAGTCTTTGAAAATGTTCACTTGTACCAAGCCAGGACTTTATTTATTACACTGAAAAAAAAAAAAAGAGAAAAAAATGAAATTCTAGAAATATATTACTAGAAGCACAACAATGTGTGAACAGGGGCGGACTGGCTCTAAATTTCCTAGGCAGGGGGGGGGGTATCATGCCCCCCAACTAATCATAGGGCCCCTACTTATATAAATCGTACTGTTACAGACCATTTTACCTCCTTAGTTTTTCTTTCCTCCTTCAAGGTTTCCCGCTTCCGCTTACTTTCCCCGATTGTATCTACAATGTAGCGCGACTCCAATGCAATTTCGAGGCCCCCAGGGCACTAATTGTAAGCACGACCGGGTAAAGTTAGGCGGGAATGCCCACCCACCTGTCCCTGTATGTGAACCACGAAGAGTAGTTCTTTCACCGGAAAATTCTGGTGTCACTTTCAGAATATGGTAACAGTATCAGAATGTCCTAAAATGTTTCAAGAATTATAGTTCAAGCATTAGAAACTCCGGTAAAAGTACCATCCATTATACTTTGGTTCACATATCTTTCTGGTATTTTTTCTTTCTATTTTTTTCCCCAGTGATATTCGTCATAAAAAAAGTTTTGGAAAAATAACGGGAAATCGAATAAAAAGTGATTATTGCTAGTGGAAGGACGAACAAGTAGGAAGGTTTGCTAGCATTCGCGAATAATAAGCTCGGGGAAAGAACGATGTGCGTCATGAGTCGTATAAACTCATTTTCAGAAATGATGTTTAAAGGATATTCCTTATCATATTAACTGACGTATTACCATCATGGGTTCGGAGCGGAAACCACGGCTATGGATCGACATTTTGCGCTTCTCGCGTCAGAAAAGCATGATACTTAAATACTTCCAACCCAGTTTTTCCTCGTTTAAATACTGAATGCAAGTACTCTCGCACGATTTTTCAAGTAAAAGCACTAGAAATCCCTGGGTTGAAAAATCGTTGTGGTTCTAGTATTATCATCATTGGAAGTTAGGAGTTCTTCGGAAAAGCCACGCAAAAAAAAAACAGTGGCGTAGGGTGTAATTTGGCAACGTTATAGTGTGTCCGTTTAAACCCATATAAAAGGTCGAATGCGAAGGTGTTCTTCGAACACCCAATCGTTCGATCTTTTTCATGGGTTCAAATGGAAGAACTGCATCGTTGCCAAAATGCACGCTACGCCACTGGATTAAACCTACGTTTAAATAGATTCTTGAGAAAGCAATCTTTATCTCTTAGACGAGTTAAAATGGCAAAAATGAAGGTTACTGGATTTAGCTAACGAAGGAAAAAAAAACCTTGTTGAATATGCACTGGAAAAAAAAAAAAAACTATGCCTCAATTAAGGAGTTTTTTGAAGAAAAACATGTTTACAGCAGAGGTTTTGCTTGTCCTCAAAAATTCCTACTTCAGAGCATTGTTGCGCGCGTGTTTTTCTTTTGAGTTCTAATGGTTTGATGCGGTGTTTTTATTTATCTGACAATGGGGCTCTGGCAAACTTTTGCTACGAGTGATTGAAGAGTTGATTCTTGCATACAGGGTGTTTTTTTTTTTTTATCTCAGAGAGATAAAACAAAACAGTCTGTATAAACAAATTCCTTTAAAAAATGACGATGAGTACACTAAACAATGACAAAACTCACTCTCAGAATCGGGCTTAGTGGCGGTTCAACGCAGGTATCATGGGAGATTCCCAACTATTTTGGGACACATCACTGTGTTACCGTAGAGGGAGTGTGCGACAAACTAGACAGAAATCTCCCATGCAGGGCTGCCGTTTTGCGTATAATCAATGCTAGTTTTCAATTCACCGATGATTCCACCGGTTGAGAAAAGATTACACAGTCCATTTCAGCGTACGACTGTAATGCACGAAAATACTCTGATCTGTAACCTTTTCTCAATCGGTGGAAACACCGTTAATTAATTAAAATATCCGCAAGTCTTTTAAAGTCATCGACAACTCCACCGGTCGAGAAAAGATTACAGATGCGAGTATTTTAGACCATTACAATAATACATGAACTGAACTGTGTAATCTTTTCTCAACCGGTGAAATCATCGGTGAATTGAAAAATAGCATTGATTATACGCGAAACGGCAGCCCTGCTCCCATGACACCTGGATACCTGCGTAGCTCCGACTTTACGATCTTGTAGTTACAGCTGTTCTCTGAGTTTATTAGTGAGTTTTAGACTTTTTTCAGTGTGATTGTCGTGATTTTCGTGATTTTCACTGGTTTATATAGCAGCTTTAACTATTCATTTGCTCATAGCAAAAGTTTGTATGAGCCCCATTGAAGCTCAGTCCATTCGTCAGATACAAAGAGCCACCCATGTAACTCATTAGAAACTCATAGCAAAAGTTTGTAAGAGCCCCATTGAAGCTTAGTCCATTCGTCAGATACAAAGAGCCACCCATGTAACTCATTAGAAACTCATAGCAAAAGTTTGTAAGAGCCCCATTGAAGCTTAGTCCATTCGTCAGATACAAAGAGCCACCCATGTAACTCATTAGAAACTCATAGCAAAAGTTTGTAAGAGCCCCATTGAAGCTTAGTCCATTCGTCAGATACAAAGAGCCACCCATGTAACTCATTAGAAACACATGCAATGGGGCTCTTGCAAACTTTTGCTGTGAGCAAATGAATAGTCCAATATGATGTAGAAACCAACGAAAATCGCGAAAATCACACATTGAAAGTCTAAAATTCAGTAATAAACTTACATAACTGTTTTAATGCTAAGTTTTTATGGCGGCTCAACGCAGGTATCATGGAAGATTCCTGTCTATTTTGTCACTTTCTCTACGGAAACACAGAGATGTGTCTCAATTTAGATAGGAATCTCCCAGGATACCTGCGTTTTTCAGCCATTAAGCCCGATTCTGAGAGTGTATTTCGTGACTTTTTACTGTACTCATCATCATTTTTACAAGTTTTCATGCTAGAATCAACTCTTCAATCCCCTGTTGCAAAAGTTTGCAAGAACCTCATAATGATTTGAAATAAGAATTTATGAGGACGAGCATACCCTCTGTTTTATACGTGGGTTTTTTTCCCGAAGAGCTCCTCAATTACGGTGTTACTCTATTCCAGTGCATATTCCAATAGTACCCCCCCCCCCTCAACTGGTGAGTGAATTCCAGCAACCTTGGTTTTTGCCATTTAAACTCGAATATAAAATCGATTCTAGGAGACACAGATTGCTTTTTCAGCACTTAGCGGACCCAGGAATTGTTCTTTCTCTCTCTCTATGGCCATTTGATGGCGTGTGTTAGAAAAGGACAGATAAGGCGCAGTCACGTGACTTTCGCCCCCTCTCCTATCCTTTTCTAACACACGCGATCAAATGGCCATAGAGAGAGAGAAAGACAATCCACTGGATCCGCCAGCGCTTCTCAGGAATCTATTTAAGCATAGATTTAAACAAAGAGAATGCGTCGTTGTCTCACTACCGGAGTCGTGCCATGGCTTTCTAATCGAGTCAAGATATTCTTACATTAAATCAAATTTTCACGTGCTCGAGCAGACGTTTTGTCTTCATGATCTTCCGATATATTTGAGAATTGACAAAGGGATTCGTTGAGAATGCGTCGAGTATTTGAAGCAATGACAATTAGAGAGATGACGACGCCCCAGGGACAGCAATCATCTCGCCTTGTTTCCATGAGCTCGATCCAAATGTAATCAACGAGCCAAAAACACAGATCTTGTTGGATGTTGTGTTGCCGAGAACTCCTCTGAACTCACACCATTCATCTTAGCATACCTAGTAGCTCATTTCCTTGAACAACAGGTCTTACCGTGTCGGTTAGTAGAATTTTCCGTCAATTTATTCGAGAGATTCTTTCAACTTTGAGCGATCGAGCAGAGATCTCAAAGCATATTTTATTGCAAAATTGGCTTCGGTTCGGATGAAAATCCGAGATTCGGAACTTATCCAGGAACTGTGCCGTACCAGTATTCAAACAACACCTATAGACTTTCTACGCAATCAAAATACATCGTTGAGTTTTCGGTCGTAACGTTGGGAATTCTTTTCGCTCCCGTTTTATCGCGAGGGCAAATTTCGAGGTTTATGGGTGATTGGAACGGTGAAGCCGAGATCTCATCATGCATTGGTGGACTGGGACTGTTAAATATTGTCGAACCTCTAATTTACAATCGAGTTTGATGATTGAAGAAGCTTCTATTACCTATGCATCTCTACAGACGACCTACGTGGAACCTCAAAGTATGTATAGTTACCGTAACATCTGGTGATTGGTGCGCACCATCCACCTTCATTGTTTGGTGGCCTGCAAACCTTTGACGATCATCGATGTTGTCGGATATCATCATCAATCATGACGCAGATTCAGGTGATTCCTGGTTTTTGTTTGAACTAACATTCTGGCTCAACAGATAGCGCTACTAGTCACGTTATTAAAAATTTGACTTTAAGAGCGTATAGTTTTTTTTTACTAATTTTGAGAACTGATCCTAGATGACGGAGAAATCGAGCACCGCCTTATTAGAGAAATGTCACGCTATGTAGAACGTATGGGTGTTCTATCACGTGAATTAGCTCAATGTTTCGCCAAAATTTCGATGCTTGATTTCTCCATCAAGCTAGGACCAATATTGTTGAAATTTGACTCACGTTTCCTAAAAAATTACGTAGTTCCGGTGGAGACGCATACTTTGATTAATACTTTCAGACGAAAAGTCCAAGCCTTTGAAGTCATGTTCTCAAAAAGTGACTAGCGACGCTATCTATTCCATCAGAATCTCACTTCGGACAGGTAAGGAATCACATTTATTTCCCGCGTCAAGATAGTATACATATACTCAGTATTTTGAATGTTATGATCATTGATAACCGTTAATTTTCGATTATTTAAAACTATGTTTGTTGCTCATCGATCGCCAAGTGCCCTTTTGGAAGCTACTTTAAGGACCCATAATGCAATCCTTTGAAAGGGTCGTATGTGGAAATGGGTGCTTGTTTTTCGTGTCAGCCATCGACGTATACATACAGTCTCCAACGGAAATAACTGATCATTTGACTTTCCTTGACTTGACTTTGACTTTTTTTTTTATTCAGAAAGATTTTCGGGGGGAATTTGAAATTTAAATCGTTGGGCCGGAAGCAATTTTGGGTTATTCTCGACAGAATGTGTGGCCTATCACGGGGGGGAAGGGGCTGTGCCTCTTACAGTGGCGGCTCGTGCAGTTTGGCAACCATGTGTTTTGCCATTTAAACCTATATAAATATATCGATTTCTTGGGGATGCAATGCACCTCCTAAAGATAGATTATTTTACATAGGATTAAATGGAGAGGAACCGTTGGTTGCCAAATTGCACGAGCCGCCACCGGCCTCTTAGCCCCACTCCTTTGATCTATCACTGATCATTCAGAACTCAATGCGAGCGTATTTTGAACAAAGTCAAGTAGGTGCGTCTCTTTGAAAACCGAATTTTTCGAGTGGATTCATAAACTTGAATCTTCTTTAAAACGTTAAGTTCCACGAAGTATCAGACTTTCGAGTTTTTTTTTTTTTTCTTTTCTTTCTTCATCCCCCAGTTGAATGATTGTGAAAAGCTATAATGTTATTCTGGATTTTATGTATATTCCTCAGTTTGTTCCACACTCGGAACCCCCATATAATACTCCATCGGATTCTCTCTCCCATCTCACTCGAATCCAACCGTGACAAGGGTTCGAGCGGAGCGCGAGACGACATCGACAGGGCGTTTTTCCCTTCTTTTAGGCATCGTTACAGTGAATTGACGAATCTTTAAAATTGAGGTGGTTTTCCGGAAGAAGAGATGCTCCGGATAAAAACATGAGACCCGCTCTTTCAAACGAATCTTAATCTAATCCGAAATACTGATTCATTCGTGAAGAGCGCATCAGACGTTTCACGGGTTCTTTTCCCCGCCGGAGACCCGTCCTGTGTCTCAATTGAATAGTTCAAAGAAGCGTGAAACGGAAGCTAATATTTTAGAAAATAAAAAAAGAGTGTAAGGTTTTCATTTCAGTTTATGTTTTTTTCCCCCCCTTTCTCCGTGAGCCTTATATTCGCGCTCCGCTTTAACGATATATAGCGAGCGAAGCCTTATACACTCTCACCGAAAGGTTGATCTCGAACGGAAGTCTTTTGTCCCCTTGACAGGATGAATTCGTAATGAGGATTATTCAAAAGTTCAATTTCTGATCAAAAAGCTCGGGCTCGAAAGTTTAACTCGCTTTTTATCTCATTTAGAAGTTGGAAATCTCAAATTACTTTTTTTTTTTTTATTCTCTCCGCCAAGCCACGCCACGTCCGTCGCAGTGATTCAAAGGGCTCTTTACGTATACGATGATATGGCATATTTTTTCTTTTTTTTCTTTTTGTCAAAGTGAAAGCAACAATTGAGATGAAAGGAGAGATATGCGAGAGAGGAGAAAAAGAAAAGTGATGATTGGAGCGTCAATAACGCAATCTTGTCTTCATCGCCCGTTGAGTGTTGATTGTTGACTGTTGCGTTTCTTGGTTTATATTTAGGTACCATGACTTGCAAAAGAAAGTCCCCTGATATTTTTCAATGGAGCTGTACCAAACTTTTGCTACAGGCTTATTAAGGTGGATCCTCAGCGTTTAGTTCCGTATTCTGCCACCAGAGAAAGATACGATCTTTAAATGGAAAAAAATAATGGTAAACGCAAAAAATGAAAAAAGGGCTTCGATGGAGCCTCGGAAGCAATCTAAGGAACATTTTAGCCAAACCGTATGTCAAATGTTACGAAATAAGCGAGAAACTATTGAATTTCGTAAACCCTTAATGGCGTCAATAGATTGGACGCCATAGGGGGTTTACGAAATTCAATAGTTTCTCGCTTATTTTGTAAATTTTAGCAAACGGTTTGTACTAAAATGTCCTTAGATTGCTTCCGAGGTCATCGAAGCCCTGTTTTTCATTCTTTGCGTTTATCATTATTTTTTTCCATTTAAAAAAACGAATTTTTTTCTGGTGGCAGAATATGGAACTAAACGCTGAGGATCCACCTTAATAGTTGATTATGGGGTAATACCCTGTAATAATAAATATTGGCGCACTAAAAAATCACGAAATCCACTCCTAAACTCACAAAATGTTTTTAAATGCGAGACCGTAATGGCGGCCGAGGCCGCGGTTTTCTTATGGCAATTGTATGCTTCTTCTTCTTCTTGTGTCGTGTTGCGAGAACACCTCGTGTAGATGGCGCTGATCGAAGATAGGGAAGTCCAATGAAAACCGTGGCCCGGCCGCCATTACGGTCTCGCGTTTAAAAGCATTTTGTGAGTCTAGGAGTGGATTTCGTGATTTTTTAATGCGCTATTAGTTATTTTTACAGGGTATTACCCCATAAGTAAACTATTAATAAGCCGGTAGCAAAAGTTTGCAACAGCTCCATTCACCGATGATTCCATCGGTTGAGAAAAGATTACTCAGCTCAGTTCAGCGTGTCAGACTGTGATGCACGAAAATACTCTCTTATCTCTTATCTTTTCTCAATCGGTGGAATTGCTGTTAAATCACTAAAACACCCGCAGATTATTTAAAGTCATCGATGACTCCACCGTTTGAGCAAAGATTACAGATACGAATGTTTTTGTGCATTACAGTCCTACGCTGAACTTAACTGTGTACTCTTTTCTCAACCGTTGGAATTATCGATGGATGGGTCTGTTGCAAACTTTTGCTACAACGATTGAGAGTGTATAATCTATTATAAAATCGCCTGAAAAGTCCATTGGTGGCATCAGAAAGTCATAAAATGCAGTAATAAACTCATAAGAGGCGTTTAATTAAATCCAAGATGGCGGTAAAATATCGAGCAATCTGTATGTATCCACCTTTAACGTCCAAGGATTGCCAACGTTGACAACCTCGCAGCTTATGTGTTTATTTACGTTGTGATTGGGTGTGATCGATATTGTGAGGTTGGCTATCCTTAGATGTTCGTGGTGCATGCATACAGGTTGCTCAATATTTTACCGCCATCTTGGATTTCATTAAACGTCTCTTGTGAGTTTATTACTGCATTTTATGACTTTCTGATGCCACCAATGGACTTTTCACGGGATTTTACATGAGATTGAACATCCTTTGGCGCTGTAGCAAAAGTTTGCAACAGACCCATTGAAAAATGTCATATACGCAAAACGGCATGGTATACGATGAGAGTTGCGGCTTGTCGAAATCCGTTTCTGATCGGCTCTCAGATTTAGGCTCACACGGAAGCTATATAAGAGGCAAATTAATTTCATTTTTTATGATTTTAGTTTTTTGAGATTTTTTTTTTTTTCTTAGAAAAAGACCTAAAATTTTTTAATAATTCAAGGCATTTCAGGGTTAATTTTCCATCTGTTCCTTCGTATTTTTTCTTTACATCCCGCATTCGCTCGAAGACTTGAAGTCTTTGCACGAGCCAAAAGCTCTGATTGAAATCCATCGTTATTCGCTAGTTAAATTCTTTATTCTTTATAGCATCATGATTCAATAAAGCCGATTTACTCAATGAGTAGGTAGCACAAGAAGGGATTTTGCTTTGCCCACACCCACACCCTTCTTGTACGTTCACCTCTTTGATTCTGTGGATGTAATTTTATTATTTTATACCTTCTAATTTTTTTTTTCTCCCCCGTTTCATCCAAACTTTTTTATTTTTTTTATTTTTTTTTTCCAACCCGTTCGCTTGAAGACCTAAACTTATTGCACAAAGCCAAAAGCTCGATTTAAAGCTCGGATTAAATCCCATCATTTTTCTAGCTAGCAGATAAATACAGGGTGTCCCAAAATTCATAGTAAATATTTTTACTACGTATTTTTGGGGTCAAAATAAGACTTTTTTTCCCTATAAACATGGGTCCGAAATTGTAGTCTTTTCGAGTTACAGTGTTACAAATTTTCCGAAAAACAAATTGAAAAATTGTCATAACTCCCTCGTGAATTGTTCTGAATGCTCGTAAATAGGTACTCTGATGTAATTTCAGGCGCTCTTGCCGATTTTGGCCGTGAAAATGCTGTATGCAAAAATTTGAGGGGGGTTTCGGGGGTTTTTCTTGATTTTTCTCACTTTTTTAGGCCAAATTATGTGAAATCATGCTTTCGGTTTCATTAAACCCAAAAACGATTAGCATTTTTCAAAAGTTCGTAAAAAAAATATTCGTTTTTGGTTCTTACGAGTTTTTCCATTTCGCAAACCATTTCCGAGAAAACCGTCCCTGAAGTTGGAGAAGTCGGCCGATAAACGCATTTTCTTTGATTTTGTCAATTCTTGGCCGACTTCTCCAACTTCAGGGACGATTTTCTCGGAAATGGTTTACAAAATGGAAAAACTCGTAAGGATCAAAAACGAATATTTTTTTTACGAACTTTTGAATCATGCTAATCGTTTTTGGGTTCAATGAATCCGAAAGCATGTTTTCACATAATTTGGCCAAAAAAAGTGAGAAAAATCAAGAAAAACCCTCGAAACCCCCCTCAAATTTTTGCATACAGCATTTTCACGGCCAAAATCGGCAAGAGCGCCTGAAATTACATCAGAGTACCTATTTACGAGCATTCAGAACAATTCACGAGGGAGTTATGACAATTTTTCAATTTGTTTTTCGGAAAATTTGTAACACTGTAACTCGAAAAGACTACAATTTCGGACCCATGTTTATAGGAAAAAAAAGTCTTATTTTGACCCCAAAAATACGTGGTAAAAATATTTACTATGAATTTTGGGACACCCTGTATAAGTATAAATTGCCCGAGGATTCTCAAATCGACTGATATCCGGTCAAAAAGCTTTACGATACGTGAAAGCGTAAACTGTTTGAACCGTGTCTGGAGGGAAAGGAAAATGAGAGGAATGGTTCTTCAATATTTTTTTGCCCCTCCCACCCTTTTCTTAAGTGTCGCTATACTCTCCAGCCCTCCCCCCCCCCCCCACCGGCCCTCTCCTCCACCCTTATATCGTTTCTGCGCTTGTTTTTCAATTTCAAACCAGAGCCAGACAACTTGAGGCGAATTTCCAATCTACCTTTCCTAAAGAACCTACCTCTTGGCTCTCCATCTCTTTTTTCACTCTCGGATGGGAACTCAATCACACATCATATCAGAACAGAGCTGCCGCTTCGTGTTTTTTAATGACATGTTTTACACAAGCGAATGGTTCTGCAGACATTTGCTGCTAACGAAATTCTACACGCATAACTCTTCGATAAATTTTAATTTTTTTACTAAGTAAACTGAAATTTTGCATATTAGCGTGAAAGGACACCGCGCTTTGCTTATGGGAACTGGCTCCCAGTCAAATTTTTTTAAATTGAAATATGTGTCGTAAAAGTGTCTCCTGAGAAAAAGCTCTCACGGGCGGAAAAAAAAATAATGACAGGATTTCGAGATATTCGCGTCTAAAGTTGGGGACTATTTGCCCTCCGCTTCGTATTCTCGTACGTAGCAGGCCGCTTAACTACTACGCCAACTGGAAACCTTCTTGGTCGAATCGCCCGACTCAGCGCGCATTGATATTTGCAGTCCCTCCCAACTGCTTATTTGTTTACCGCACACCCACTGCTCTGCCTTGACCACTCCCTCAACTGATTACTTACCTACATCAACATTTTCTTTTTCTCTGCGAACTATCTGCTCTCTCCCTCTCTCTCCCTCATTGTAAATGTAGTTCCGATTAATAATAGTTCATTGTTGTTTCTCTCGCAATATTTGACACCTAGTTTTTGCGTCCTTTTTTTTTTTTGTTTATTTGTTTATTTCTCTTTTATTATTCATGGATTTATTTATTTTGATTGAGGGGGAAGGGGTCGTTAGCACACGACGTAGTGGTTCATGAGCATTATACTATCGTTCTACTTCCAAAGCGATGTTTGTTTCGATATCTCCTCTATTTAAACCTACAAGAGAGAGACGATCTTCAGACTGTTCATTTGGGCTTCCGAATAATCGATACATTTCCTTAGGTTCAAATGGGATGGAAAATTCAGTTGATTGTTCACGATCCGCCGCTGTCACTGTCGCCATCGGATCGATTCTTTTTGGTAGATTTTTATGGAGGAGCCATCGATACACCAAGATACACGATTGTCCGCGTTCGTGTGGCACACTTTTTTTTTTTTTTTCTCTCCGACCCCCCTTTCCTATTGAACTTCAGTACGGCTCTATACACTTGTCAAAAATCACGTTTCTTTGGTTTGATTTTTTTTTAGGGGGGAGAGGTTTGTTTTTGTTTATTTCTTTTCATTTTTTCTTTTTTGACGACTCTTTAGAAAACTTGTATCACATAGCTTGAAACATCGCTTTGGAAGTAGAACGATAGTATAATGCTCATGAACCACTACGTCGTGTGCTAACGACCCCTTCCCCCTCAATCAAAATAAGTAAATCCATGAATAATAAAAGAGAAATAAACAAACAAACAAAAAAAAAAGACGCAAAAACTAGGTGTCAAATATTGCGAGAGAAACAACAATGAACTATTATTAATCGGAACTTCATTTACAATGAGGGAGAGGGAGGGAGAGAGAGGGAGAGAGCAGATAGTTCGCAGAGAAAAAGAAAATGTTGATGTAGGTAAGTAATCAGTTGAGGGAGTGGTCAAGGCAGAGCAGTTGGTGTGCGGTAAACAAATAAGCAGTTGGGAGGGACTGCAAATATCAATGCGCGCTGAGTCGGGCGATTCGACCGAGAAGGTTTCCAGTTGGCGTAGTAGTTAAGCGGCCTGCTACGTACGAGAATACGAAGCGGAGGGCAAATAGTCCCCAACTTTAAACGCGAATAACTCGAAATCCTGTCATTATTTTTTTTTCCGCCCGTGAGAGCTTTTTCTCAGGGGACACTTTTACGACACATATTTCAATTTAAAAAAATTTGACTGGGAGCCAGTTCCCATAAGCAAAGCGCGGTGTCCTTTAGCACGCTAACTTCAAATTTTGTCTCTACTTTCCTTCTAGCTTCAATTTCCCTTCGAAAAACTGACATTAGTGCCTAACCTCAAATTTACGATCCAACCAAAGACATTATAGAAGAAGACTGGCCCTTAGCGGCGATATTTGAAGCCGGTTACTGTCATAGGCGAGGGCTTCCCCGCTCGGGGGTATGAACCAAATTAACATTGCGTCTTATGGAGCCGATACATAAAACTGTTTCAAAAGAATATTAATTACTGTTAGTTTTCAAAAGTACGCAGATATGATATGCAGCTTATGCCAAAGTTGAGATTGACGAACTTAAACGAATGTTTCGGTCAATTTATCCGCTAGATATTTACGATTGAAAGTCCGGCAGAGAGGTTATGGGTGCTAAAGTAAACAATGACCGACCGATCGTTAACTTCGATTATTAAAGAACGGACGCTTTAAATTGATCCAAATTTTCGGTTTAAATGCATGGTATACTATGCTGTACAACATATGTGAGACTCGACACGGTTATTCGCAAGAATAATTGACTAAAATAGGTTTGAAGAGCAAGGCTCCATAAGAGCTAATGTTAATTTGGTTCATACCCCCGCGCGGTTAAGTGCCCTGCCCATCAGCCCGTGCCAAGACCGGCTTCACTTTTCCCCCGTGCAAAGAGATAGCAGGGGCCAGTCTTCTTCTATAATGTCTTTGGATCCAACGGACACCGCAAGTGAAAACTAGGAAAGTTGGAAAGTAGGAAAGAACCGTAAAAGCTGGAGCAAAACTGATGAAAAATTAGGATGCTTCGACTGAAAAGCACGGAGGATGTGCCGAAAGAGTTGGTTCCTAGAGGTTTCAGGATTTTCTCAAACTTTTTCTTAACTATCCGTATGGAGAATATGTCAGCATATGTCTTGTCCATAAGGAAAGTTCGTTAGCAAATGTCTAGTTCGTAAAAATCGTTTTACACTGATAAAAGTGCTAAATTTAACTATTTACAAAGGAAAAGTAATACTATAGTTAAAACCTAAAAACTGTTAGTTTTACCAACGTAATTGCACTAACTCAACAAGAAGGCAATTAAACTATTTGCAGTAGTAAAACTAGCAGTTTTTGAGTTTTACCTAAAAACTGCTAGTTTTACCATCTGAAATAGTTGAACTTACTCAGCACGGAAGTAATTTGACTATTTCAAATTGTAAAACTAACGGTTTTTAAGTTTTATCCATACGTTTATTAATGTATAAATAGTCACGTGCAGCACTTTTTCTTTTCAGTATGTAATTCACCGATGATTCCATCGATTGAACATAAATATTACTCGGCTCTTTTTATGACTTTGCACTGATAAAAAAGGTTCTGGTGGAAAACGCAGTGCGAATTAGTAACTAAGTAGTCCTTGAAAAGTAATTATGTTATTTCTAATCGTAAATTCTGGCCTAAATGGCTAGAATTTTTCCATGCCAAAAATTCTTCGTAAAATTACGTGATAATATTTTTGAAATAGCGAGAAATTCCAACCAGTGGTTTCAATAGTAATAGAAATGACCGTAGTTAAACGGCTAATTGTAGAAACTGAAGTAGTTTTCCAAACCGAATTTTACACAGAGGACCAGATAAACTGTTTCAAAGCCAAATAGGTAATTTTTTTTAAAAAATTAAAAAAAAAAAAAAAAAACATAATTTTTGAAATTCTTAAAACAACTCATTTGGCTTTAAAACAGATTATTCGTACCTCTCTTGTGAAATTCAGTTTTAGGGACAACTTTGGTTTCTCCACTTACAGTGGTTTAATTTCTTGAGATTTACGCAATACTTTTTGGTGATTTCAACAATAATTTCTGGTGATTTCAAGTAGAATTTTCCCATGTCATGAAGCCTTGCTTTACCAATCAGACTTTCTGTTCAGAAATAACAAATACTTTCTTTTTGAGGACTGTTAATTCATTAGCACTGCCGCTTCGCACCGTTTTCGCCGGCCGCAGAACTTTTTTCTCCTTGTGATTCGATAAATATTCACAACTGTGACCTTTCCTCAATGGGTTGCATCCTCGTTAAATGTTCATAATATCCGCAAATTCTTTAAAGTGTCTTCAGTAATGGGGATTGAGATTTAGCGAAAATGAGAAGGATTCGTAGCTGTAACGAACATTACAGTCGTACTCTAAACTGAACTGCACAGAAAAAAAAACAGAATAAAAAACACTTTAGTAGCGCGGACAAAACTTTTGGTAGAAAAAATGACCCAGCAAAATACTCTAGTGAAGCCAACCGAATCTTTGGTTCATCCAGCCGAACCTCTTGAGTTAGGCGTACAAAACCTTTCGTTGGCTCAACGGGAGTCTTTGGCTGGGTCATTTTTCTACCACAAAGATTTTGCAGCAGCGGCTCGTTGCAATGTGGCAACAATGGATTTCCTCCATTTAAAACTGTGTGAAATAATCGATTACTTGGTGAGGCGTAGCGCCTCACCTAGTATCGATCTTTTTGCATACGTTTAATTGGTAAAAGTGCACGCACGGAAAAAAAACTACGGTGAAATTAACCATACGATAGCTGATTTTGGCACCTGCTAGATGTTATGGCAATGTTAACCAAAAGTATACTATGTTTTGACTAGGTACCAGGTGATGTTACCTGATTGCATGTCGAATTTACTCAAAGTGTCGGTAAATGTACCATACTTCTGGTCAAGTTTACCATAACATCTAGCAGGTGCCAAAATCAGCTATCGTATGGTTAATTTCACTAACCTTTTTTTTCCGTGCGGTTGCCAGATTGCACGAGCCGCCACTGAGATTTTGTCAGTGCTACCAAAGTGTTTCTTTTTCTGTTTTTTCTGTGTGTGTGTGTGTAATCCTTTGATCAATTAACCGGTAAAATCATCGGCGAATTGAAAAAAAGCCGTACAAAAATACTTACACCAAGCGGCAGTTCTGTAGCGATGGCGCAGCCAGGGCAAAGTTGGAAAGAAATAGTCTGAGCAGTGAGTAAAGTGAGTAGGTCATCAACAAGATGTTATTCTCCAGAGAGTGACTCGTTCAAAAAGTGACTCGTTCAAAAAGTGACTCGTTCGAAAAGTGACTCGTTGATTCTGTTCGTCCCAGTGCAGTGGCGCCTCGTAAAACATGAATGTCTTTTTTTTTCCCGCCAAAAATGTTTCGTTCTTCGTTGACAACAATAAGCGCCAAAGCAACGTGTTCCGAAACAAGTTTACAAGGTGTTTCTATAACTTCTCTGAATCCACTCGCGCTTGTTCCAGTAAACAACAACAAAAATACGAAAGTTATTTAGCGTTTTTGTTTTTGTTTTATTGCGTGTTTATTGTACTGAATGGTCTTTTGTCGTGTGTGTGTGTGTGTGTGTGTGTGTGTGTGTGTGTGTGTGTGAAGTGTGAGTCCTTTGTGCACTATAGTCTTATACCGTAATTAATTCCTTTTCGTTCAGATGTCAAATCCCCTCACACGCTCATGACGTACTAGCGGACAAAGATACACGGCCACGATATGCAATACTCATTGCACATTATGCAATTCTACGCATGTATAAGATGTGATGCGTGTTGCATATGCCTTGACAAGGTAGCTTTGTAGTTTGTCCCCGCTAGTACCAACTGGTTTTTTTTCGCAGTATTTAAAAAATGAGTAAGTAAAAAGTAAGGAGAGCTGCAGTAGATCTTTAAAATACCTTCAGTCGGCTGGTGGCAAAAGGGCTGAGTCAACACATGCGCGGCGCTTTTTGGTCCGTTTTCATATCCTTGTATTTCACTCATGCATGTCAACTCATGACTCTTGAACATGGGCAAAAATGTGATGTCACCAAAACCCCCCTTGCGACCCCTCTATCGCCTCAGCTTGGCAAATGGAGTCGATCGCCCTCAAGGGTTTTCATATCTTTTGCATCTGAGGCTCTTTCACTCATGCATGTCAACTCATGACTCTTAAACATGGGCAAAAATGTGATGTCACCAAAACCCCCCTTGCGACCCCTCTATCGCCTCAGCTTGGCGAATGGAGTCGATCGCCCTCAAGGGTTTTCATATCTTTTGCATCTGAGGCTCTTTCACTCATGCATGTCAACTCATGACTCTTAAACATGGGCAAAAATGTGATGTCACCAAAACCCCCCTTGCGACCCCTCTATCGCCTCAGCTTGGCGAATGGAGTCGATCGCCCTCATGGGTTTTCATATCCTTTGCATCTGAGGCTCTTTCACTCATGCATGTCAACTCATGATTCTTAAACATGGGCAAAAATGTGATGTCACCAAAACCCCCCTTGCGACCCCTCTGTCGCCTCAGCTTGGCGAATGGAGTCGATCGCCCTCATGGGTTTTCATATCTTTTGCATCTGAGGTTCTCTCACTCATGCATGTCAACTCATGACTCTGAAACATGGGCAAAAATGTGATGTCACCAAAACCCCCCTTGCGACCCCTCTGTCGCCTCAGCTTGGCGAATGGAGTCGATCGCCCTCAAGGGTTTTCATATATTTTGCATCTGAGGCTCTTTCACTCATGCATGTCAACTCATGACTCTTAAACAGTGGCGTAGCGTGTATGGGGCTTTAGGGGCGTAAGCCCCCTCACTTTTTTCCGAAGCCCCGGGCTCGCGGCTTCGGAGGCTAGAGTTTGGTCACTTGTAGTTTGGAAAAGCAAAAAAAAAAAAAAAAAAAAAAAAAAAAAAAAAAAAAAAAAAAATTACCCACGCTACGCCACTGCTCTTAAACATGGGCAAAAATGTGATGTCACCAAAACCCCCCTTGCGACCCCTCTGTCGCCTCAGCTTGGCGAATGGAGTCGATCGCCCTCATGGGTTTTCATATCCTTTGCATCTGAGGCTCTTTCACTCATGCATGTCAACTCATGATTCTTAAACATGGGCAAAAATGTGATGTCACCAAAACCCCCCTTGCGACCCCTCTGTCGCCTCAGCTTGGCGAATGGAGTCGATCGCCCTCAAGGGTTTTCATATCTTTTGCATCTGAGGTTCTCTCACTCATACATGTCAACTCATGACTCTTAAACATGGGCAAAAGGGTGATGTAACCGAAACCTTCCCCCCTCTAACGAAAATAACGACAACGAAATCGACCTCAAATTGTTCTCATGGCATGGCGGTATAATACTCGAAAACTGGAATGGGATTATGGAGGGGGGGGGGGCTCAGGGTCTTAGGGGAAGTTTTGCTTAGGGGCTCCACTCGTTTCGTTACTCCACTGGGTCCGAGATCGAACTAATTGTAAGTGGCAGAAAGTCGATGAGGAAAAAGTAATAAAAAATCATCGTTTTCGACTTTTTCAGGGAAATTCGAAACTTTCCAGTGCCATTCCTAGGTTTCAATTACTAGTGTAATGTGTCTTCTGTCATTAAATTTGGTTTAGAAAGTTTATAATTTCGGTAATTTTATAAGACCTACTTTCGGATTTTTTGCCACTTTGCGACGGTTGTCGTCAATGAAAACTATTGTCGGAAGAATCCAGAATTTTAAACCATCGTAAGGCTCAGTTGTTAAACCCTGTATTGATCCATCTGTTACGAAAAGCTTAAAAGCAGGAGATATCGATATGCATAGCGATTCGTAGAGTTCTAAGCGATTTTTTTGCTACATTCAAAGGGATAATCGCTATAGCGAAAGTTCGAACTGGGTCCATTCATAGAAACTTATAACATTCGTGGTATCGAACTCTAAATCGTACTATTTAGCGTGAAGCCGTTAGGGTTAATTGCCCCTTCAATATTTACTGTATGCAATTTACCGTACGTTTGTGGTCTTAAGTTTCATACTTGGAAGAATGAAGGTGGTCTTTCTCAAAATACTCGAATTAGCAGAAATTCGAAACGCTAACTTTTCTGGTCTCCATATCCGTTCCAAATTAAGTCGGCTATATTTTGAGAAATAGGTGGGTAGCCGCCCTTACTCCATGTTAATTACATGATTTGTTACTCGAAGGATAATGATTAATTGAGGCATTTTCCGAACAAACATATCTCATGCATACATATCTCATGGGGTTTACTGTTTCATAGAAATCCTTATTTACCTATCACAGTTCTGATTTCTTCGAAGGATCACACTTTGAAAGGAGAAGCGTGAGTGCTATTTGGCAACCTTCACATTTTCTTCATTTGAACTCGTAGAAAAGGTCGAATTTGATGGTCATTCCCGATCCCTGGATCGATATTTTTCGTGGGTTTTAATTTATGAGGAGCCAAGTGCGATGTTGCCAGATTGTACGATTCCCCACTATGCTCACGTTTATTCAGTCGGTTATCGATAAACAGTGGCGAAGCGTGAAATTTGGCAACAATTTTTCTCCATTTAAATTCACCAAAAAAGTCGAACGCTCCATCAGTCATCGGCGATGACCAGGCATTTCGACCTTTCTAATGTGTTTTAATGGGTGGGGGGGAGGAACGTTGCCAAATCGCTCGCCTCGCCGCTGCCGGAAAGATTTAATTCGCCAGAATGACTCGTTTGGGCATCGCGTTGGTTTGATCTACGTTTCTGTCTGTTCCAGTGGCGGCTCGTGATTTGTCTTAAAATCGGAAAACCAACGATTAAAAAAAAATAAAAATAAAAAAAAAATAAAAAAAAAACTAAATCAATGGAACCTAGGCCTGTGCGAAGTCCTGTTTAGTGCATCGAAGTTCAATGTCCAAAACACATCGACATTTTATCTATGCATCGGAACAAATTTTAACAAGTCAAAAATGAGAAACCACTGAAAACCATGATACTTTTGTATGCTTCTGAGATTGTTTAAGAGGAAAAAATGACTCGTCTGTCTGCTTTTAGTAGAAATATCGATAAATAACTAGCTTCGATGCGACGCTTGACAACAACGTTATAGCATCGAATCCATTCGATAGCTGGAGAACATCGATACTTCGATCGATACATCGAACATCACACAGGCCTAATAGAACCTCGCTGATTCCTCGATTCTTTTCCAGTTTCTGCCAGGCTTTATATATATATATATATATATATTATATATATATATATATATATATATATATAAATAATAATAATAATAATAATAATAATAATAATGGAGGGAAACGATTGTTAAAATTGCAGTTGAAACACTAAGTGCTGTGGAAAACGGATTTTCACTCACGTTTAAGACTAGAGTCCCTATACAGGGTGGCGCAAAAGTCCGTTCCCCCCCTTTTATTTTTTGAACGGCTGCAGATAGAAAATTGAAACTTTGGGGTCTAACATAACTTTTTGAGAGCTTTCACGTGAGAGGGTCAAAATTTTCAAAATCGCCCCCCTTAGGGGGGGTTCGGCCCCCAACTCAAAATTTTCAAATAGAACCCCCTATCTTGTGATAGCTCTTTTGAAAGAGCATAAAAAACTGAGTCTTTTGGCACAAACCGCATGTCAAAAGCTCAACTTATGTTCGAGATATCGAAGTTCAAAGTTCAAAGTGGATCAATTTTCAAAAAAATCATATCTCCCGTTATAAAAGTCGGAATAGAAAAAAACTAACCATCCAAAGTACTCTAAAAAACAAGTACTTTCCATGAAAAAATACAAATTTGAACTTAGATTGATGAAAAATGGGGTTTCGTCGCTTCAAAATTGTGTAACGAAATTCCGTGATTTTTGACCCTTGGGCTATCTTTGAAGCCTGGCAAATCCTCAATTTGTCTCAAAAAACAAACGTTGGGTCATTGCTCACTGTAAAAAACCCTTCAAATCCATTAACATATCCATCCGACCCCAGATACCTTCGAGAACTGTTGAATTCGACCGGAAGCGTGAGCGGTTTTTGAAGACAGTAGTAGTGTTTCGTGCCATTAGGCAACACCGCATTTTGCTCCTTTAAACCCGCACAAAAACTCGGGCTTCAACGACTTTTTTTAAACTTTTTCAGAATCTGTACATAACTTCCGTAGGTTTAAATGCGCAACTTGCACGGTTGCCGGATGGCACGCGTCGCCGCCGTTCAAAAAAAAAAAAAAACCCTATCTCATCTTAAACCGCTCACGCTTCCGGTCGAATTCAACAGTTCTCGAAGGTATCTGGGGTCGGATGGATATGTTAATGGATTTGAAGGGTTTTTTACAGTGAGCAATGACCCAACGTTTGTTTTTTGAGACAAATTAAGGATTTGCCAGGCTTCAAAGATGGCCCAAGGGTCAAAAATCACGGAATTTCGTTACACAATTTTGAAGCGCCGAAACCCCATTTTTCATCAATCTAAGTTCAAATTTGTATTTTTTCATGGAAAGTACTTGTTTTTTAGAGTACTTTGGATGGTTAGTTTTTTTTTATTCCGACTTTTATAACGGGAGATATGATTTTTTTGAAAATTGATCCACTTTGAACTTTGAACTTCGATATCTCGAACATAAGTTGAGCTTTTGACATGCGGTTTGTGCCAAAAGACTCAGTTTTTTATGCTCTTTCAAAAGAGTTATCACAAGATAGGGGGTTCTATTTGAAAATTTTGAGTTGGGGGCCGAACCCCCCCTAAGGGGGGCGATTTTGAAAATTTTGACCCTCTCACGTGAAAGCTCTCAAAAAGTTATGTTAGACCCCAAAGTTTCAATTTTCTATCTGCAGCCGTTCAAAAAATAAAAGGGGGGGAACGGACTTTTGCGCCACCCTGTATACTATGAGAGTTGCGCCATTGCTGAATCCATTTCTGATTGGCTCTCAGATTTAGGCTGTAAAGAAAGCTTCAAGAGGCAAATGCAAATGGCGGAGGGTTTGTTTACTTTTCGCGAACTCGCTATCATTACGCATTTGAAGTAACAGTGACCGCGGTAATTTTTGTGAATTTTTCCTCTGCTTGAATGTTATCATGGAGAACATTATCTCTTTCAATAACGACCGTTACTGTCGAGAATCTGAACCTAACCTACAAGAGACAGCGAAACAGTGGCAACAGCGCAGAGGCAAATGGCCATCCGCCATTTGCAATTTGCCTCTTGGGGGCTCCATTGATCCGCTTCTTCTTCTTCATTTTGAGAGTCTTGTCGCAACTCTCATAGTATATAGGGACTCTAGTTTAAGACAAGATACTCGTTAGGTTGAACGCCATCATATCAGAAAAGTACATCGGTGATGAAAGCCTAGAAATTTCATTACGACAAGGGAAAAACTTAAAGCTTCCGACTTAACGGAAACTTTGTTTTTCCTCATCTCATCCTCGAACTTTCACCGCAGAGATATAGCGATGGCTTCGGATCAAAAACAGAGTGACCCGCCGCGCCGCCGCCACTGCCCGCATTTTTATCGCGAAAAGGCAAAACTTTATTAATAAACTTTTTCTGAGTCACAAGCGCGGGACCAAAGCAAAGCGTGCTTCTCCTCGTTTCACCGGCGCGGTCACGTGAGAGCGGTGTAGCAAGATTTCCAACTGAAATCCGTACGTTTTGCGTTGATTCAAAGGTGGAAATAATACTGAGGCATGAGATTTGGCAACGTCGGACCGAGAGCGAGCGGATCCACGCGGCGGTATTGAAGACCATTGGGTAGCGGGCAAAAAGGTAGTTGGTGAATGGGGGGGGGGGGTGTAATAGGGGAGGAGAGGTCTATGCGGTGATATTTTAATTATTATGAGAGCGGTAAAAGTCTCTTATGCGTTGGACGACGTGGGTTAAATAGTTCTCCCATCTCCCCTGCACACCCTGCCTATTGTACGCTTAGGCGGGTAGAATGAAGGTAGCTGGAAAAGGGGAAGCTCGTCTTTTCTCTACGCATTTTTTTTTTTTTTTTTTTTTTCCCGCCCTTATCAAGGAATGCTTTTCTTTCTGAAGAGTTGCGTCAGGACGAATTTTGCGTTTTTACGTACAAATAAAAACTTCCTGTCGCCGCGAGCCGTAGCAAGACATCTGTTAAATACTTATACCCAACCGGTGAGGTAAGTATTAACCGAAGAGTAATCAAGAGTCGCAATTGAATGGAAGGCCTGCATGGTCAACGCAGATAAGAGATCGGAAACGGGTGCTGGCCTCTGATTGGCTGTAATCGTGGTGCCAAACTGTTTTAGGCCTTATGGAAATTAACACGGGGTTTTCGTTCCTGGACGTTTATCTCGGAACCTGCGCAAAATTGCCCCCAAATTATTAATACGAGTCGATTTAGCAGACTTTCCTCAACAAATTAATAGGTCATAAGTGCTGTTTTATTGCAAATTCGAAAAGACTGGCTCAGTTGAAAAGTACGCACAATAGTGTGTTTACATGCTGGCGTGTGTTAGAGTCCCTTGATGGAAATATTGTATAGGGAGTACCGACACGACGCTTTATGCATTTTGACAGGAGTCGATTTTGTCGACCGCGTGAACGCATTCGAAGGTTAGGTTCAACAGTGGACCAGTGGTGGACTGGCGGATTTGCCGGCATTCCGGTCCGTTCCCATACGTTCCTCTACGAATCGACTCCTTTCGTGTGGAGCCTTCGATGTCGTCGACTCCTGCTCGACTCCGTAAGAGCCTAAAACCAACGACCAATCACAACTCGTTGAGCTCGTGTCGGTACTCCCTATACAATATTTCCATCAAGGGACTCTAGCGTGTGTTTGAGTAACTCACTATTATGTGTACTTTTCAACTGAGGCAGTCTTTTCGAATTTGCAATAAAGTGGCACTTATGACCTATCAATTTGTTCCGAAAATTCTGCTAAATCGACTCGTATTAATTGTTTACAGACGATTTTGCGTGGGTTTCGAGATAAACGTCCCGGAACGAAAGCCCCGTGTTAATTTCCACGAGGCCAAAAAAAAGTTTGGCCCCACGATTTCCCTCCATTTCCAGCCAATCAGAAGCCGACTCTTATCAGCATTGACCACGCTGGCTCTCAAGGCAATTGCGACTCTTGTTTACTCTTTGGTATTAACCCTCTAAAAGCCAGATTAGTTCAGAAGAAAGCCACTCTTCCGTTTAGGGAAATGTTTACTGTTTGTACACGGGGGAGTTAAATTTGCCTCAATGGCGAATTGAAGGCGCCCGAGCCAACATTATCTTGTGACCGTGTTTTCATTGATAACCGATATTGATTGAAGACTGAATCAATGTGAAGTAGATCATAGGAGGAAAACTAGTATACTCGGGCTTGGCTCATAAAAGGTTGAACAGAAGTTTTCCTTCAGTGCAGAATTTGCATGCGCGAGGTTCTCCCACTGGTCAGAGTTGGGCAAATGGGGTTGGTAATTAATCGATTACATCATAGGTGGATTGTATTATATACCTGATTTCCTTAGTTTATAATCGGTTTAGACGACTATGGCCATTTCAGAATAATGATTCCATCTTCAGGTCTTGGGTAGAAAAAACACTTATCGAAAAATTAAAACTTAAATAATAAATAATAGAGCACGAATGTGTTCATCGTCACGAGAATAAAAAATAAAAAATAATAAATAATAAATAATACATCATTAATAATACATTTGATAACCGTTACGTGAAAACCAAGAATTATCGGTGCACCATCACGGTTCTTCGTTTTCACGTAACAGTTATCAAAAGTATGATTAATGATTTATTATTTACTATTTTTTATTTTTTATTCTCGTGACGATGAACACATTCGTGCTCTATTATTTATTATTTAAGTTTTAATTTTTCGATGTGTTTTTTCTACCCAAGACCTGCAGGCTGATTCTCCCTATTTGGACGAGACGAGACGAGATAGCAAGTAACGATGAATCCCATTGGTTTAAACGGCGTCACGTGACAGATTTGAAGTCATTCACGAGCCGCGACGACGATCTCCAAGTCATGAAAATGAAATGAATGACTCGGAATTGTCGTCGCGGCTCGCGAATGACTTCAAACCTGTCACGTGACGCCGTTTAAACCAATGGGATTCATCGTTACTTGCTATCTCGTCTCGTCTCGTCCAAATAGGGAGAATCAGCCTGCAGAAGATGGAACCTTATTCTGAAATGGCCACAGTCGTCTAAACCGATTATAAACTAAGGAAATCAGGTATATAATACAATCCACCTATTGAATCTAATTAATCCTGATCATGAAATTTACTCATTTATGATTACATCATATTCTAAGTTATAGGGCTCTTACAATTTTTTGCTATAAGAAAATAAATAGTTAAAATAAATAATTTAGATAGGAATCTCCCATGATACCTGTGTCTCTCCGCCTTTAAGCCCAATTCTGAGAGTGAATTTTGTGATTTTTTAGTGTACTCATCGTCATTTGTACAGGTTTTTATGCAAGATTGAACTCTTCATTCCCACATAGCAAAAGTTTGCAAGAGCCCCATTGTAATCGTCCTTTTTTCGGAGGGTAATTTTACGGTAATCAATACTGATGTTTTACAAGCCACCCATCTTATTAGTTGCACAGAATAATTAACTCTAATCGAAATGACCCAAAAAACTATTTTAAAGCAGAGAAGACTGCGTTTCATTGCCAACGAAAGTTTAGAAGGTTACTGATTACCCAGTAATCGTGTAATCGATTACACTGCTATTTGCCCAAATCTGACACAGGTGATTGGAATTTTGATAGATTTTGAAGGTGAGAAACCTACAGGTATTTTTAATTTAACTGTAAGTACAGGTACAGACGGACGAGTGTGAAACTAAGGTTGCAATTCAGAGATCTCGATGTAATTAATCCCCCCCCCCTTAACCATTTCCCTATTCAAGCTATATTCGGGATTCTGCTGGATTTGCGCCGTCTTATTCGGCCAATCAGGATTGCGCAAGTGATGATTTGGCGTGTACATCCCCGATAGTTTAACTTTTTGCACGAGTTTAAATCAGTGGCGGCTCGTGCAATCTGGCAACCGTGCACTTTTACCGTTTAAACGTATGCAAAAAGATCGATACTAGGTGAGGCGTAGCGCCTCACCTAGTATCGATTATTTTACACAGTTTTAAATGGAGGAAATCCATTGTTGCCACATTGCACGAGCCGCTGCTGGTTTAAATGGACGCAATGTGGTGTTGCCAAACAACGCGAAAGGAAAGAAAATTTGATGATGAAATATTGATTCCCTACCTTCTTAATGTGGTGAGAGTTATAATTTATGAATAGTCGCACGTGTAGAGAGCCTGTGTCAAGATGTGAAAACGAAGATGGAAATATGTATAGGATGGTTAGATAGCACCTATATTTTATCTCTGCCAGGACCAAAGGACTCCTACTTCTGAGAAGGAGTAAGCACCAAACGCGGGGGTAAGGTCGAAATATTTACTTTGTGTTTCCTAGCGCGTTGGAGCAGGAATTTCAATTTTAAATAGGTCATCGCTTGCCACCGTCGTAAATTTTCAATAAGTAGCTCCTTTGCTGGACAGATCAGTGTGTGATGCATTCTAAACTACTTTCGAGGTTGCCATGTTTCTGCATTCTCAATGAATCGTGAGATCGTAAAAAAGTGGTAAAAAATCAGTGTAAGAAAATAATCAAAACTCACAATTTTTGACCTTTTAAGCTAAGCTTTAGTTAAAACTTTCCAGTGTCATTACTAGAGACGAATTATTTGCTTAGAGTGTTATCTGCGATTAAAAATGGTGCCTTAACCCTTTACAGACCAGCGGGCCGATCATTTACTTCATCGTTAAACCGATGATCGTTAACACTGTCTACGAGTGCAGTGATGCTAAGTATTGGTCGAAAATTGTAAAACTTAACTGTTGCTATGGTAACCATCGTTAAAAGTCTCGTTTTATAAAGGCTATTCATGAGTAACCTTTAAAAAACGAACACTATAACGATGGTTACCATAGTAACGGCTAAGTTTTACAATATTCCAATATAATCACTCATACTCAGTCTTAACGATTGGTTTAACGACGAAGTAAATGATCGGCCCGCAGCTGCGGGCAACCTGCGCGCAGGTTTGATAAAAAAAACGCCAGGGAGGATAGTTAACTAATCGTACTCGGGGGAGTTGGTATTGCCTATACGATGAATTGAAGGCGCCCAAACGAAACCTTATCTTGTTGCAAGTGTCTACATCCAGAATCGCGTTTATTCTGAACCATGATACTGGAGCAATGTGACAAAGATTAGAGGAGAAAAACAAGTATTATACTCGGGCTCGGCCCATAAGAAGTTATAAGTTTTTAAAGCTAAATTGAGGAAGAAGTAACACCTTTTGATTTTTGGTCACTTTTTGACGGTCTCAGACTTTAGGACTCAATTCAATCGGTGGGGAGTCAGTTTAGTTGACGCACTTTTAGTATATTCTATACTTTATATGCCGCTCACTTATAGATGGTTTCAGTCATGGCGACTGCCGGTGATGAGCGTTCCAAACAAAGACAGTTCGTCTCTCTCGCTCGCACGGAACCCCCATGTACTGCCGTCTCACTTTGATTTCACAAATCGTATAAAAAGACATCTTTCGTGTAATTTTTTGGCTGAAATGAATTTCTCGAGGCTTTTCAACGCGATTTTGATAATAATATATCGTAAAACAAGGCCCTGTATACGAATTTTGAAAGTAGAAAGAGATGGGTATACATGGGGGTCACGGGAGAGTGAGTGAGATAGTTTGGAACGCTATGTACGCGAGTTTTATCACAACCAATTGCAACCGACGAGTGCATTGTTGTGGTTGTTGGCTAATCGTCGACTTCGCGCTCTAAAACCGTCTATTGTCTTTGAAAAGCAATCGTTCGATTTGACAACAGTGCTGAGTTAAACGATAATGAACGAACGAGTGAGCAAAATTCACGGAGCTGACAGAAGTGAATTTGTCGAGACAAAAAGGATTGATTTTGAATCTGCTGCATCGAATCAAAGTGCCACGCAGGCCGCACAACTCCCAGTTGGTTCGAGTTGAAAAATTTCTGGACAGATGAAAGAAAAGAAATTGTGTTTATTTAGGTATAATCAGAGCCCCTAATGAATAGGGAAAACTCCATGGTCTGTTTAAGTATTTGCTTTGTGCATTGTAGGTTTTGCTAAATTGAGCTTTTTCTCCATAAATTGGTCTTAAGATTATTCCAGGGTCGATTAGTTCCAACCGTAGACACCACGTCCATCGCGCTGGTCTAACGCTAAAGTGGTCGGTCAGTTTTGCACAGGCGTATTCACGGTGGTCGGGCATTTTTGCCACTTTTCAACAATTTTTCTGAATATGATAAACACGAGATAAAAATTTCATACCAACATATTCTGAAAGCTCTTGCTTTCTTCTTTCAAATGAATATTTTAGTAAAATTTTATACATTAAAAAATTGTTTGACCCCCACCCCCCAAAATCCCCCTTTTTTGTTTTCCGAAAAACTAGTTACAAGGGTTTCTCCTATATGATAAGTTGAAATATAATCTAAAAAATAGAAAAGAAGTAAAGTTTCATTGATGACAACTTCAGAAACAACGTCTAGATAACGCGTAGATATTGCCGTATTTCGTCTTCTTTTTTTTTGTTTCGCGATGATCACAACACAATCATAAAGCCGGAAATTATGAAATACGAAAATTCCCGCAAGCCTCATTGAATGCGTGTGAGGCAGCAGGGCTGCCGTTTTGCGTATACTCAATGCTATTTTTCAATTAACCGATGATTCCACCGGATGAGAAAAGATTACACAGTTCAGCTCAGTGCATGCCTGCAATAAACTAAAATACTCGCATCTGTAATATTTTCTCAACCGGTGGAGTCGTCGATGACTTTAGAAAACTTGCGGATGTTTTAATTAATCAACGGAGTTTCCACCGATTAAGGAAAGATTACAGATTAGAGTATTTTCGTGCATTACAGTCTTACACTGAACTGAACTGTGTAATCTTTTCTCAACCGGTGGAATCATCGGTGAATAGAAAAATAGCATTGATTATACGCAAGACGGCAGCCCTGCGAGGCAGATAGACGTATTATCACTCGCGCTCACTATCACTCACTAAGCTTATGGCGAAACGAATTTCATAATTTACGGCTTTAATTCTTAACCAATTTTGCTCGTTTTGGGCTCAAAAAATATCCATAAAAATTTTTTGCAGGTGCTGACGTTGTTGGGTTTTGTGTTATATCTATGGTTTCAGTTTAAAACGCCAAAAACACGACTTTTCCGAAAAGCGACTAGTGGCGCCATCCATCGGATTGAAATCTGGAAGAGTTATACGCCTCGAATCACCTTGAGTATTTATTTCGTGCACTGCAGGCGTTGCTCGATTGTGCCTAAATTTCTCCATAAATCGGTTTTAAGGGTTGGTTTACTGTGTGACCAAATGGGACGGGTTTTTTTTTTTTTTTTTTTTTTTTTTTTTTTTTTTTAATGCATTCGTGGTTTATCGTATGCGCCAATATTCATTGAAATTCCGCGAAAAATAATCGAAAGCTTTTAAAATAAACGACAAGTTTGACAATTTTTCCCCAGAATTCAGCAATTTTCCCGGGGGGGGGGGGGGGGGAGACCAGCCAAGAGAATTTTTGGTTACTCTTGAAAGGATTACGAAGCTATGCACACTTTTTGCTGCGTCAGATGGCACTTCGCACATCAAGAATTCTCTTGCCGTGTTAGTATTGGCATCATGAAGTTTGCACTTAACCACGTTTCATTTTACCTTTGACTCACTGAAAAAAAAATCATTAAAAAAATCATCATTTTCAACCTGTTAAGCTCAATTTCAAACTTTTCGGCGACATTTTCTAGGTTTAAAGTAATTGTTTTAAGTGTTTTCTGTGAGTAAATTATAGGTCTTGCATGTTTATGAGTGATGAATTTATGAGAAATGGGTCCTTTCAAACTTTTGCCACAACAGTTAAGAGTGTTTAATCTAATATAAAAACGTCTGAAAAGTCCATCGGTGGCATCATAAAGTCATGAAATGCAATTAATATTAAACTCTCAAGAGGCATTTAATGAAATCCAAGATGGCGGATAAATATCGAGCAATTTGTATGTATGCACCACGAACATCCAAGGATAGCCAACCTCACAATATCGATCACAACCAATCACAATGTAAACAAACACATAACCTCTACCTCCAGTGAGGTTGTCAAAGTTGGCCACCCTTGGATGTTCGCGGTGCATGCATACAGATTTCTCGATATTTATCCGCCGTTTTGGATTTCATTAAACGCCTTTTGTGAGTTTATGATTGCATTTTATGACTTTATGATGCCACCAATTGACTTTTCAGGCGATTTTACATTTTATTAAACTCTCTTAATCGTTCTAGCTAACGTTTGCAACAGACCCAATAACTTTCTGACTGTTTGACTATCTCAGATACCGTTATCGCATTGATTTGCAAATCAATCACTGATGAGAAAGTCTTAGTTTTCCATGTCCGTTAAACCCCCCTCAGGTCTCCCCACTGTGCACTCTAGCGACTACGAAGAGGAGTTCTCGAAGACTCAGACTCGACGTCGGGCAGATTTACATCACGTGCTACTCCTGACACAACTTTCGCATTAATTACTTAACTGATATAATTAACTCCCACCCAACTGCACCGCGCTCCCCACCATCACCACCAACTACCCCTTCCACCGTTTTCATCGTTCCCCTCTCACTATTTTGCGCTCCCCCTCCCTCCCCCCTTCGGTTTCTATTCAAATCATTATTTCCGCAGCCCGCCCCGCAATTTTACGATTTCTTTTTGAGTCGCGGAGTCGAGAGCTTTTATTCTTTTCAGTCGAGCGGATCTGGGATCAGGTATCCGGGCCCCGGGACCCGCCTTCTTAATTCTGCTCCACAGAGTGAAAAACGCGGTCGCCTAATTAACAGAAGTGAAACGAAATATTGATTCCATGAAATGTACCCTGAGTGGATGACGGTGGGGGGGGGTGTCCGGTGAAGAGGGGGTTTCTTTTTGCGGCTTCACGAACTTTCTAAGGGCGCCAGATGCTGCGGTTATAGGACATTTCGTAAACGACTTTTTGTCCGGATACAAATTCATCTAGGCGTTTTACGTCCACGCATGTATGAAGGCAAGAAACGATAGTTGCATGCGTTTAATTTTGGTCCATATGTTTGATTTTACAGAACATTTAAAATTTTTGACAACAGTTGATAACATGTATGAAAAATAATTATACTGCAAGGAAAATAATTTATGGAAACATTGAAAATAAGAAAATGATAGAAGGTAGATGAAGGTGCTGCTATGGTAACTTCGTTTTCGTGTGGAGTAATTCTTGTCTTTACCGATGTCATTCTATTTTTTTCCCCAATTTTTTGTTGCCGTTTGTTAAAAATGTCACAATTTTTGTAAAACCCGCAGCTGCCGCTCGTAAGGCTCCCAACGAATGATCATGTGAGTTTTATCAAAAATTATACCAAAATTATGATGTTTCCCAATTTTGGCAATATTTCCTGTATGGAGTTGGTGTTTTTATTTGGACCAATAAACTTTGGACATTATTCACTAAGTGGACCAATATGTTGCTGCCGGAAAAACGCAGTGACGTAAACAGTTGGACGAAACATACGCGCGGACCAAAAGTCGTTGACGAAATGTCCTGAAACCGATGCTGCGATCTTGCGAAATTTTCGAGTGAGAAATGGAGCTCTTCCGAGAAAAAAGGGCTCAGAGGTCTTCCCAGTACTCACCAGATTTTTTGTTGTTTTTTTGTTTGTTTCGAAAATTGAATCTCTCTGATGTAAGTTTTAGCTATCCACCGTTGGTTGGTATTTTGGTCGTTTTTTTATTTCTAAAGCATTTTACGTTGTTAATGTCTCAGATACAAAATATGTTACAGCAGGGTTTACTATCGGAAAAATTGTTAGCAATTATACTTATCTCATAATTAATTATGCGAGCATGATGGTTTTTTCGAAAGGATAACCCCCTCGTTCTGTTTTATATGAAAAGCTTAAAACAGCTCCTTGCGCCTAGAGTCCCTATATACTACGAGAGTTGCGCCATGGCTGAATCCATTCCTAATTGGCTCTCAGATTTAGGCTGTCAAGAGGCAAATGCAAATGCCGGAGGGTTTGTTTACTTTTCGCGAACTCGCTTTCATTGCACGTTTGAAGTAACAGTGACCGCGGTAATTTTTGTTAATTTTTCCTCTGCTTGAATGTTATTCTGGAGAACATAATATCTTCCAACAATAACGGCCGTTTTTGTCGAGAATCAGAACCTAACCTGTAAGAGATAGCGGCAACAGCGCAGGCAAATGGCCATCCGCCGTATGCATTTTGCCTCTTTGGGACTCCATTGATCCGCTTCTTCTTCTTCATTTTGAAGGCATTGGCGCAACTCTCATAGTATGTAGGGGCTCTACTTGCGCCGCACCGCACTATGGTCCAGAAGTCCGGTTTAGGAAGACATTAGTTTGCATTAAAATCGCCCAATATCTTAAAAACGGCTCATCTGACACCAAAACTGGTTATTACAAAAAAGATAGAACGTAAACCGTTTTAACTTTTTTGTTATAACCATTTTTGATGTCAGATGAGCCGTTTTCAAGATATTGGGCGATTTTAATGCAAGGTGATGTCTTCCTAAATCGGATTTCTGGGCCATAGTGCGCCGTGCTATCTGGCAACACTCAAGAACAAATCTAGCAAAACCTGCGCTGTTTACTTTCAGTTTTTAAACATGACAGTAATGATTGTTAAAATTTTCCTGGAAGTCAGAATTATGCAACAATATAAAATTTAATAACATTTCTAATTCCGAGATCTGTGATCCTCTGAGAAGCGGAGTGCAGCAGCCAGCATTCCGCTTAAACCACTGTGAAACTTTCGATGACTTTTACACATTTCATTAAATGGTGGCTTAAGACTCGGTAATACGCGAGTCGCCCATCGTATTGTGATAAGACCGTTCTAGCTTGGAAGTCAAGAGCGCATAAAACGCAACTTTTTAATCAGTGTTGTCTATCCCATCCCAGCGCGATTCCAAGGAATGTCAGATTTTTTTTTTTATTTTTTTTTTCGTGGAATATGTTTCGCTCTCTCGTTTAAATGGCAATTGTGTTCCTTCAGCAAATTATGTTGTTTGTTCGTATTCACAGTCTCTCTCTTTTTTTTTCTCTACCAGAATTGGGTTTATTACTTTTTCGGGTTCGAATAACAGCAGAGGATTAGATTTACTTCCGACACATTTTCTTCCGCACATTCTTGATTCTTCTTGGATTCCACTTCGGCGAGAGATTTGTTCTTTCAGACGCTGAGCTCTTTCGGTATTTCGATTTCGGTATCGTGTTGCGAAATCTATTCAAAACTGTTGAAGTGGCGAGTAATAATATTTAATCAAAACTAATGGAAACGTTTTTCATTTATTTTTTCTTCAAGCGATTTAGTTTCCCAAAATTGTCAGAAACTTGTTCATGTGAGAAACAGGTTTTGAAAGACATCCCTTAATTTACTAATTCATCCATAAGATTACAAAGACTCAACATATCTTCTAATTTACACTGAAGAGGTGGAAGTCATTTACATTGCTTTAACGCTGTATTTACCAATTTTCCAACATCCTGTTAAAATAACAAGAAGTGTAATAATACCCAGATTTTTAAGGGATTATCTGCAAAGTAAAACAGTTTTTGAAAGACATCCCAGTTTACTAATTTATCAAAATTATTACAAAGACCAAACGGCCAACATACCTTCTCTTACTTGCACTGAAGAGGTGCAGGTCATATGCAGTGCTTCAACGCTGTATTTACAAACTGTCCAACATCCTATTAAAATAACAAAAATCGCACTAATACCCAGATTTTCGAGGGTTTATCTGCAAAGTAACTTCGTGAAGTAGGTATCGTTGGCGACTGATATAATGTTAGTCGACGCCTTTGGTTTTGGATCAGGTAGTGACAACCAGTGGCGCGGCATTGCGCGACACAGGCGAAAATTCTTCAATTTTTGATTTATAGATTTTCAAACTTACTTTCCTCAAAAACGGTGATATGACTCACCTTCTGGATACTGTCATGTTGTAGCAGACATCTCAGGCTTATCATTAGAGACCGAGATATCGATAAAAACTCGGTAGGTTTTCTCATAACGTCGCCCGAACGGCATCGCCCGACACAGGCGAAAATTCTTCAATTTTTGATTTATAAATTTTCAAACTTACTTTCCTCAAAAACGGTGATATGACTCACCTTCTGGATACTGTCATGTTGTAGCAGACATCTCAGGCTATCATTAGAGACCGAGATATCGATAAAAACTCGGTAGGTTTTCTCATAACGTCGCCCGAACGGCATCGCCCGACACAGGCGAAAATTCTTTAATTTTTTATTTATAGATTTTCAAACTTATTTTCCTCAAAAACGGTGATATGACTCACCTCCTTGATACTGTCATATTGTAGCAGACATCTCAGGCTATCATTAGAGACTGAGATATCGATAAAAACTCGGTAGGTTTTCTCATAACATCGCCCGAACGGCATGGCGTAGCGTGCAATTTGGCAACGTTGTAATGTGTCCATTTAAAGAAATTAAAAAGATAGAATTATTGGTCGTTCGGTGGACACCTTCGCATTCGACCTTTTACATGGATGTAAATGGACGCATTACAACGTTGCCAAATTTCACGCAACCTGCAATGTTTAAATTCATTGTGCTAAGTATTGCAGGTTGCCTACTTGAAACTTTACGTTTTTTCCTCCTCTGAAAATGAAAAGTTTTCTAAAATCTAGTACAAATCGACAAAAGCTCACTCAAAATAAAAGTTTGGAACATGGACTTGCTAATATGATTATTTGTAGTTAAAATTGGATATAAGTAATGAAAGTTCGGATCACTTCTACCGAATCGGAAAAGAGATCCATTCCATGAAAGTAATTTTCGGTCTGCGAGTTCGCCGGTTGATTAATTCAACTTTCCTCTTCCAAATTCTCAGTTGCTTTTAGAACCTGAACCTCTTAGAATGTTCTCTACCTTGGCTTGGTGTGACCCTTGGGAAGTACGGCCCTGTTTTTTGGGTCTATTATACCACACAGTGCGCTGCTTTTATCGATCATATTTATTGAAAATATAGATATTTTGAATAGGCATCTCTCCCTACGAATATTATCCATTTCCGATTCTTTACTTATAGCATTAATCATCGTAGGGGAAGGACTATGGAAATAGGACAGGGAAAAAGAGAGTGTTATATTAATTTTCCCTTCTTTATTTTCTTGGCGTTTTCTTTTCTTTCTAACTGAATTTCATTATTGTTGCATTGTAATCTCACCCGTCTTACTACCATTTTTCTTTATTTAATTTTTTCCCCTTTTTCTTTCACTTCCATTTGACGTTAACCGGAATGAAACTCTCACTTAAGTTGTATCCGCATAATTAATGATAAGCAAATGCGTTTCAATTCGGCATAAGCGACGCTCGGTAGATCGGAAATTGGCATTTCCCGGACACAATTTAATGAACAAAATGCAAGGCTCTGGTTGCAGAATAAATGAAAAATGAGTTTGTTGACTAATTTTACAGCTTGGAATTATAGTTTTGCTTTATTTATTTGTCAGTAAAAAAATATTTAGACTAAAACGTTTTTGAAGTGTCAAATAAACCAATCCAGGTATGAAGCAAGACTTCGGCAACATTTTTATAATTATGCTAGTGTAGATAATTTTGCCAAAATCTTGCTAAAAAAAAAAAAAAAAAAAAAAAAAAAAAAAAAAAAAAAAAAAAAAAAAAGTACCCGGGAAAAACTATCTTTGGGAAAATTTTTAGAATATTTAAAAACGATATTCTGTAATTGGTTCAAAACAACATTTCTTAAAAATATTTTGGAAACTTCTCAAAAATATTTGCAGAAATGGTTCTTGATTAGATTTTTTGTTTTTTGTTTTTGTTTTTTTCTTTATCAGAAATAATTTGATTATAGATTATTTTGGCATACAAAAAATTGTCGTGAGTACTCTCGTATTTATTATTTTAAACATATTTTTGAAAGATTTCTGAAAGATTTTCGGCAAGGCTTTGACGGGATTCTCAATATATTTTGGAAACCATGCTTTCATATTCGGGAACAATCTTCTCCGAAAAGATCCTTGATTCTATCCATCGAGCGGCGGTTCTTTTATTTTTAAGAGCGTCCAGTTTCGAAGTCCTATCACAGAATAATACAATCAGAACGGAAACTAACTCCCATAAGAGCCAATGGAAGCAAGTTCGGAATTTAACGGCTCCAATAGGCAACGCTGTGGTCCTATATCCCAACATGGCGGACGTGTGTGATTTGTGTTGAAACTCATTTATTTCTGTAAATTCTGGAAAGAAATATTAAGTTTCTGGCCTCACTTTTATTCTATTTGCATCTCAGAATGAAAATTTCGCGGATCATGTCCTGTATTTATTTTTTTTTATCACGCGCGAATCCAGATGTAAACATCCTATATCCCAACATGGCGGACGCGAAATGAATTTGCTTCAAAATCCGACAGAGTTTCCGTTCTGATTGTATTATTCTGTGGTCCTATATCGCTTTGCGATCGTGACAACGTTGCGAACCAGTGTTGCCAGATCTTGCGGGTTTTCCCATATGAACGTCTTTCTCTCTCTACCCATTTGAACGCATGTGTTAGAAAATGAGAGAAGAGGGGGCAAAAGTCACGTGACTGTCCCTAATCTATCCTTTTCTAACACACGCGTTCAAATGGGTAAAGAGAGAGAAATACCATCACTTGGATTCGCTAGTGCTCGCAGAAACGCTGATTGTTGACAATCTACTCCGTGATGAGGTGCGATTAACTCGGTCGGCCATGTTATTGTTAGGGCAACAAATCCCTTGCGTGATTCAATCTATCAGTATCTCGGACGAGTAATTTTGTTTTTGAAACCCACAAAATGTGTAGTGTTGCTGAAGAATGATTCGTTGACCTTGAATTATCGATTTTTCACGCTGAAACTGGCGTTCAACATTGGTGTAAACTCTTACTTTCGGGGACTGTGCTAATGTTTTCTTTTATTTAGCGAAAAGGAACTCTAGGCGCGTTAACAGACGGTGTTAGTGCGAAAAAAACGGTCAGCCAACATTCACTCATTGGTCGCAATCGGCTGTGATAAAACTCGCGTAGCATTCCAAACATTCTCTCTCACTCTCCCGTGACCCCTACGTACGACGTACGTTATACTCACATCTCTTTTTCGTTGAAATTCGTCTACAGGGCCTTGTTTTACGACATATTATTATCAAAATCGCATTAAAATGCCCCGAGGAATTCATATCAGCCAACAAATTTCACGAAAGATGTGTCTTTACACGATTTTTGAAATTAGAGTGAGATGACAGCAAATGGGGGTTACGTGAGAGCAAGACAGACAAACTTTGTTCGTTTGGAACGCTCATCACCGGCAGTCAGTCACCATTACTATAAATAAATTATAAAACCATCTATGTTTGAGGAGGTATTCATAAAAACAGCGTAAAGATAATAAACTCCGGAATTTACCTGCTAAACAATTGGCCTGCGACTCCTGCTAGCGCCGGGACAAAAATAATGCTAGACAGTACTTTATGTTTTGGCTTAGGTACGCCATCGCCACCTGCAATGTTTAAATTCGTTGAAATAAATATCGGGGTTAGCCTACCTCTAGGAGTAATCTCACTTTCTTAGTGTCCCTCACTATATTCTTACACATCGTTTTTACGGAATATAAGAATGAAAAATGAACAAACAAAAGATTGTTTAAAATATGATGCAAACAATTTTGATGCTTGAGAAAGGGTACCGGGTTTGCAATTTCCGTGCCTACTTGGATTAGTTGGGGGTTGCATACCACCATTTAATTTAGGCGTAGACATCACCGCTATTCTCCTCTATTGTTTTTATGGTCTATTTCTATTATTTCATCTTTTGTTGGTTGTGTGCAAAGAGTAAACTAGAGTCCCTATATGTAGAGAGTTAAGACAAGAGGGTAGTCAACTTCTGATTGGTCGATTAATTTTAGGCTCTACGGACGCCGCCATTGGATGCGATTTTGCACTTTTGTTTTGTTTACCAACGGTCTTTTACAGAAAAAAGAGTTAATTTGTGACGAACCTGTTAATTTTAATCATAATGCACCACAAGAATGTCCATAAATCTCAAAAGAATCATTAAAAAGCGTTAATACATGTCGATCAACAAATGCAGGGAAAGATTACATCGTTTCAAACTTAGCGGAACTGTAATCTTTGCTGTGGAGCAAAACACAACAACGGCCTCAGAATGTAAACAAATGTGCAAAATCGCATCCAATGGCGGCGCCCATGATTTCTCTTGTCTTAACTCTCTACATATGGGGACTCTAGAGTAAACAAGAGTCGCAATTGAATGGAAGGCCTGCGTGGTCAACGTAGATAAGGGATCGGAACGCGGGCTGGTCTCTGATTGGCTGCAACGCGTGGAGCGAAAATGTCTTAGGGTATAGGGAAATTAACACGGGGTTTTCGTTCCGGGACGTTTATCTCGAAACCTGTGCAAAATCGTCTCTACGCAATTTATGCGAGTCGATTTAGCAGAATTTTCCGAACAAATTGATGGGTCATAAGTGCCACTTTATTGCGAATTCGAAAAGACTGTTTCAGTTTAAAAGTACGCACAGTAGTGTGATTACATGCTTGGCGTGTGTTTGAGCAGTGTTTGAGTAACTCACTATTGTGAGTACTTTTAAACTGAAACAGTCTTTTCGAATTTGCAATAAAGTGGCACTTATTATGACCTATCAATTTGTTCGGAAAATTCTGCTAAATTGACTCGCATAAATTGAGTAGAGACGATTTTGCACATGTTTCGAGATAAACGTCCCGGAACGAAAACCCCGTGTTAATTTCCCTATACCCTAAGACATTTTTGCTCCACGCGTTGCAGCCAATCAGAGGTCAGCCCGCGTTCCGATCCCTTATCTACGTTGACAACGCGGGCCTTCTATTCAATTGCGACTCTTGTTTACTCTTTGGTTGTGTGGGTCCCTCATGATTAGATACTGATTACAGACGGACAAAAAAATAATGTGCGACCTCTCCATAGGTTGTGGCTTAGGTAGGCCATTCGCAATGCTTAAACTCCTTCAGAGTTGAGATGAGTATTGCGGGTGGTCTAACTTCAGGAGACGTCTTACAATATTTTGTCACAGATTATGCCCTCGACCTCGCCCTACTCATCTTATTTGATTTCTCTTCCGCGTCCGAGGATGGGAATGTGACGATACGAAACTTTTCGCGTTTGTATTTTTCATTTAAAATGGTCTTATTTCCCAATTTGTATTCCAATTAGGTATGCATCCGTACAAGGTTACTTTAGATTTTGTTTCTCCGTCCATTTATATTATTTCCCCTATAATTTAGGAAAGTTCTAAAAAGAAAGTTCTAGAAAGGGTTTCCTGCTAGTAAATAAATTATTGAATCTTGAACGACTGAAGCACCGAAACCACTTTAAAAGTCTAAAATTCACTCCTTGCAGACTGAATGTAGCTAGCTAGGCAGCTTAAACTATATTTAATGTGAATTCTAGACCTGGAAAATTTGCTATTCAGTAGAACTCTACTTTACTCGTCTCGGAACAAGGAAAAAAAGAAAAATTTCCTGAAAGAGACACTTTTCAGTTGAAATTTTAATGCACAAAATCCTTGGATGACCCAATGATAGGATGTGAACTTAGAACCCCCCCCCCCCTTTCACTCTAGTTTGAGAGTAGACAGTGACCATGGGCGGATACAGGGAATTGTTTTTCTCTCTCTCCTTCCATTTAAACATATGTGTTAGAAAAGGACAGCAGAGGGGGCCTTCACGTGACTTTGGCCCCCTCTTCTGTCCTTTTCTAACGCACGTTTTCAAATGGGAAGAGAGAGAAAGACAATTCCCTGTATCCGCCCATGACAGTGACACGGTGTTTTCCTGACTCCTCCGACCTCTGTGTTCTTATAGATATTAAATCGTCTGATTCGTATCTCCGATGAATGCCTCGTAACCTTGCCTTCCTCAAAAATCACCGTCCGAAAAAAAGAACCAAATTGCACCTTATGCTTCCCTAACGAGTGGATTAAACGCTTGCTGTATTGACAGTTTTGACACTTGTCGAGAGCCAACCTCTAACTTATTTACTCTTTTAAGTCTCGTTAATTCGTCATTCAGGAGTCCCAGCAGTGGTTTCACGCTTTTCATTGATCGCCTCCCCGTGCCAACTGAGGAACCCAAGGTCACGGCCAGATTTAAGTCATGCACAATTGCATATTCATTTCCAGCAGTAGTGTCGCGTGCCATCTGTCGTTGCAATTGGGCCATTTAAATCCATTAAAAAAGTCGAACTGTTGGAGGTGCACACTGCTCAGCGAACTCGCTCAAATCGATGTTTTACATGGATTTTCATTGGACCTGTAGCAACGTTCCAGAAGACAAGCATGCCAATGCTTTATCCTAGAGTCCCAATGTATGAAAGAGTCTCGCCATACGAGGCTCTATCTCTGACTGGCTGCTGAAAACTGAAGAAGAAGAAGGGGTCTATGAAGCCTGGAGGCGCGCCTCTTGTTTACATATTCATGGAACCATCTGCCCAGCCACCCAGCTTTTAGGAAACTTTCGGCATTTTTAGCTTATACTGATGAATTTTCTATTGGAATTGACATAAGTATGTTCAGAAAAGAATGAAATTCACTCATTACTCTTCACTGTAAATTAAAACGGGTAATGAAGGTTAGGTTGACCTTAAAAATATTACTTACACACGAATGCATGTATAAGTAATCTTTGGCGGGAAGATCGTTTGATAAAAATGTAAACAAGAGGCGCGCCTCCAGGAGGCTCTTCAGACCCCTTCTTCTGCACTTCTGTTCACGTGTCTTGACTCTTTCATTTCATACATAGGGACTCTACTTTATCCTTTAGTGTTACCAACTATTCTAATGTTGGAGGAATAGACCATTTTAGTGCGAAGTCAACGGTTAGCCAACAACCACAACTATGCACTCATCGGTCGCAATCGGTTGTGATAGAACTCGTGTAGCGTTCTAAACTATCTCACTCACTCTCCCGTGACCCCCATGTATACCCATCTCTTTCTAGTTTCGAAATTAGTATGCAGGGCCTTGTTTTACGACTTATTATTATGAAAATCGCTTTAAAATGCCTCGAGGAATTCATTTCAGCCAAAAGATTTCACAAAATAAGTCTCTATACGTACGATTTTTGGAATTAGAGTGAGATGGCAGTACATGGGGGTTACGTGAGAGCGAGAGAGACAAACTGTCTTTGTTTGGAACGCTCATCACCGGATGCCGCCATTACTAAAACCCAACGAGCTATAAATTTAGAGTGGCAGCGGATTGGTCACCTTGTGCCACACAGGGTAGAAGGAATTCCGGAAAAAGCGGAATTTGGACGGCAGATTCCCAGGTTTGGGGTTAAATTTTGTAGGTCGTTTCCGGCTATGCCCGAGTTTGTTTACAAAACGACCGGAAAAGTAGGCCTCTTTAACAACATAACTGTCCCCGAAAGCACCAAACATCAGTGTTTTTTTAAACTAAACTTCAATGTATTTAATTGAATTTTCTTGTTACATACATTAATAGTGTGCTCATCAATAGTATTTGGGACGCTGATTTCAAAAATGATATAATTTTCTACTTAACTCGTCCCAATTTTACGCATATTGCACTTTTAAAAAATGTTCGTGATAAAGTTTAAATTGTGGAAAATCTAGAATATTTCGATTAAAAGTAAAGCCAAATTCGAACTCGGCAGGTCAATTAACGTCGCTTGAGTCATTGTCATTGTCATCGCGATTTTAGGACCAATTGTAAGAAAGAAAGCCCATGTTTGTGTCTGAGGACCCTTGTTTTGTATTCATTGGGGGCGGACACCTATGTCGTTAAAGCGTAAAAATCCGACCGGAAACCACTTACAAAATTTAACCTCAAAATCGATTTTTACGGCAAGATAGCGGCGCCCTAGGTGACAGCAGTGAACCAGCGGAACGCTCCTTGATTTACCACCCTAAAGTTATAGCTCGTTGCTTAAACCCTCTATGGACGCTTGATTTTCGAACGATTTTTGAAGTGGCGATTTAACCTCTCCCAACTGGCAACACTGCCCCCCACTGTTCCCACACCCATCAGGATTCCTTTCAAGATGATGTTGTCAAGCAGAGAGAAAATAAATTTGGCAACGTCGCAACGAAAGACTCCTGAGGGAATGACCGCACCGGGAAAGGAAAGATGCAGCTCCGCAAGAGGTGAAAAGGGAATTTGTGGGGAAGGGGGGGTTTGGATAGAAATCCGACGAAATTGTAAATGGCACGGCAATTTAATTAAACTCAAATACTGATTGATGAGCTTCTACCGTAGGGTGAGGGGTGATGAGCCGGTGGCTGTGGAGGGTTGGTGGGAGGGGGTGGGGAGGGGGGGAGGCGTTGTTCGAAGCTCTTTGCTCGACTGCGGAAGACTATGTTTAAGGCGCGCGAGCTTGTAACTACTTAAAAGAGCTCAAGGTCGACTCGATTATAATATTTCTCACGCCCCCCCGCCCTCACCCGCCTCCGCCACCCCCCCGTCTATTCTCCTTCATCCTATCCTTCCGAATGGGGTGAAGTTAAGGGGTTGTGATGTAAGGGATTTGTATCGATGTCATTATCCATCGACTCGAGAGCGCGAGTGAAATAACATTGTATGTATGTGTGCAAGGGTGTGCGATAAGTAGGTGTGTACGCGAAGACGATAACCAGAGCGCGAAAAGTTTTCTGTTGGCATTTCCAAAACTGCTTTCCCTCGACCCCCCCTCTCTCCCTCCTCCCCCCCTCTCTCCCTCCCCCCCTCTCCCTCCCCCCCCCCTCATCGTGCTTTCCTCAACCCCCGGCTTTCCTTTGCTCGACGAGAGGGAGCGTCGAGCAAGCTCGCCGGTTGATTTGTGGAGGACTAGTTTTCTCCCCCGTTACAATGCCCCCCCTCCACCTCCCCACCACTCCCGGACCCCCGGTGCTATATATTTGCACGTCGCCAGACCGACGCGACGCGGTGCAGCATTGCTATCCTCGATACAGGATGCCGAGGAAAACCGGACCAGCCCGTAATCGAAAAACGCTTGTCTCAAATGGAGAAAAATGTACCGCACTACTGCAAACGGCCAGAATTTTTTTAATAAAAATAAGTTCAAAGTTCCCGAAAAGACATTCTGACAGTGTTCAGTAGAATGGGTCTGTTGCAAACTTTTACTCCAACGATTTAAAGAGATTAATCTAATGGAGCTGTTGCAATCTTTTGCTACAGGCTTATTAATAGTTGATTATGGGGTATTACCCTGTAAAAGTAACGATTGGCGCACTAAAAAATCACGAAATCCACTCCTCAACTCACAAAATGCTTTTAAACGCGAGACTGTACTGGCGGCTGAGGCCGCGGTTTTCTTATGGCAATTGTATGCTTCTTCTTCTTCTTCTTGTGTGGTGTTGCGAGAACATCTCGTGTAGATGGCGCTGATTGAAGATAGGGAACCCCAATGAAAATCGCGGCCCCGGCCGCCATTACGGTCTCGCGTTTAATAGTATTTTGTGAGTTTAGGAGTGGATTTCGTGATTTTTTAGTGAGCTAATCGTTATTTTTACCGGGTATTACCCCATTATTAAATATTATTATGCCTGTAGCAATAATAAACTCACAAGAGGCGTTTAATGAAATCCAAGATGGCGGAGAATTATCGAGCAATTTGAATGCATGCACCACGAACATCCAAGGATAGCCAACCTCACAATATCGATCACAACACAACCAATCACAACGCAATCAGACACATAACCTCTACCTCCGGTAAGATTGTCAAAGTTGGTCATCCTTGGATGTTCGTGGTGCATGCATACAAATTGCTTGATATTTCTCAGCCATCTTGGATTTCATTAAACGCCTCTTGTGAGTTTATTATTGCATTTTATGAGTTTCTGATGCCACCAATGGACTTTTCAGCAATTTTACATTAGATTAAACACTCTTAATCGTTGTAGCAAAAGTTTGCAACAGACCCATTCTGGTGGGCTTAAGTAGAACCCCGGTTATTTTGGCTATAAAATTTGTGGCATTTTTCTTCAGATTATGTCGGTCAAAATGGCCGAAACATTACTTACAAAAATAAAAATTGTCTTGAACACCGCCGGAATTTCTTAATGGAAATTGCTCGCTAATGGAAATTACTTCAACCCGTTCGACACCACGCCCGAGTATATCCGTTGCTGTAACTAGATCTGCCTTACCCAATGTCAGCTTTTTATTCGCAATAACAGCGACTCCAAACTGTTAATATTTGAAAATTTATGTTCCATCAAGCGCCTTCAATCAATTGTGTATGCAAAAGAAGCACTGCGTTACATTGATTTGGGTTGGTAACCTGGTCGTGAAAGGATTAATGGAATTCTGGCCATTTTTTTACGATAACATTTTTCTTCTTGAAACAGGTATGCTTTTGTTGGATTATGTTCTGCCAAATTGTTCATGTGAATCAATAATAAATTCTACAGGTTATACTGGGGCTGTTGATGGGGATCTAAAATATTGTATTTATTTTAAGAAAACGGATAATAACTTGATCATTTGAGAGCAAAGATGCCTTTGACTTCCTTCCAGGTGTTCAGGTTTTGAAGATACACACGTGTAAATTTCCCAAAAAAAAAAAAAAACAAAAAACAAAATTGCTTGAGTTGTGATTTCACAACGCAAAATTCCCATGTTTAAAACAATATGTTTTTGGCCAAAATAACATCTTATGTTTATGTATGTGATGTACTATGACCTTAAAAAAAAAGTACCCTGGTCGAAATTTTTACTCCTTTTCCTTTAAATCTTCGCTATCGTTAAACAATATTGCGGTTTTCAAGTGTTGAAGGACTGGTCAGTCAGAACGCCCATTATAAAGTGTTTATCATAAAAAGTCAAATGTTTCATTGAAAATAAAGGACACATTTAAAAGAAAGAATTTTGACCTGGGTACTTTCTTTTAAAAGTCATAGTACGTGTTTTTCGACCGTGGCTTAGTAAGAACTTATGGGACATACTGTATGCTGTATGCCTACTAGCCATTTTCCTGCATTGTGAGTGAGCACTGTTCGACCGTGCATTGTTGTCGTAGGTCGCGGCTGCGGTTTTCATTACATACTGATTCGGCTATGAAACTTTCCCTCCCCCTTTCTTCGGCAATATTAGCCGGGTGAGGGGGGTGGGGGCGATTCATCATAACGGACCTGCTACGGATTCTTAATTCAGGCATTTCTCCACGTTGATGTCACGTGCTACGACGCTTAACCCATATCTGCCCAGAATTATTTGAAAGTCTTTGATGTTTTTCTTAACAAAAACAAAAAACATCTGGTGAGTAAAACTTGGTCCAAAAATATAACAACAAGTGAGTCGTTAACGACCTACTGGGCGTATATGGGTTAAAAAATGGCGGTCAGACTCAAAAGAGCCGTGTTTTAGTTGGTCTATGGGTGGCTTTTTGTGGGGGTGTTGCACCCTTTTGAATGTACGAAATGCAACGTTGCTAAATGGGGCTGTTTCACACTTGTTCACTTGTTATAGGCGATCAAAGGGTCAGTTCAGATGTAAAAATCTCCAAAAAATAACTATTGTAGCACTATGAACCTTATTGAAACCAAAACGAATGCAGTTGGTAATTAATACATTATTTTATTTTTTTGAATCGATTTGAAGGTAAAGGTCTTTCGTTGGGTCACGAATCGAATTACATTCTATTTGTGACGTCAACAATGAATGATTGTTATTAACCCTTAAAAAAATCTCGCCCGAGTTTACTCGTCTCTGTGACTCAATCTGCCTCACCCATGTTCAGTTTTTCTTTGCTCAGTAATTTCGGTTCCAAATTGTTAATATTTGAGAAATAATGTTTTCTTGAGCGCCTTCAATTAATTATTGTGTCTGCAAAATCACCATCGTGGTGCAGTAATATTTAATTATCCATTTAATTTGAGGTAGCGAACATTTATCTGTCTTCGTAACCTGGTCGTAAACTGGTTAAGGTTCCTCGGCGTTTTAGTCTTAATTTTCGGCGTGGCTCGATGTATGGCCGAAATTGGGAAATCCATAAGTAAGCATCAAAAACGACATAATGTGTCCGCGACATTCACCATCCATCAGTGTTAATTTTACTAATTTTTAGTGTTTTAGAATAATTCTACGCCTAATTTCACTTCATCATCGTTATTTAATGTATATTTTGAGACGCTGATTTCAAAAATGCTATCAGTTTTCATTAAACTGACGGCAACTGGCCTAGATTTTACGTAAATTTGAAATTACGTCTTCTTAGCGAAGAATTTGAAATTCCGGGAAAAGTATGACTAGTATGAGCTTTGAGTAAAAACTAAGGCAGAATTTGAAATCAGCGGGTCAAAACACATGAGAATTTACGCGAAAGGGGGTGAGAAAGAGGTATCTTATGTTAAGGAAACCTGGTTTTAGGTTCATAACAGCCGGACACACTATGTCGTTAAGGCGTAAAAAATCGAAATACATCGACTATTTTTTTCAGTGGCGGCTCGTGAAATGCGAGATATCGATGTCTACGCCATTTAAATCTATAGAAAAGTATCGATCGTCAGGGGGTGCAATCGAACCCCCGAGAAATCGATACTTTTCTATAGTTTTAAATGCAGTGGGCATCGATATATCGCATTTCACGAGCCGCCACTGATTTTTTTATATAGGTTTTAATAATGTAGAGGATCCGATTAGTCAAATTCCCCAACCGCCTATGGGGTTTCCTGACCCCTCTCGAGGCAGCGGTAGGCATACAGTGAATTGATTTGTGGGGAGGAATCCAATTTCAGTCATAAATCGATCCGTGACGAAACTTGGGCCTGAAACACCGAGGAATCACTTAAAAAGCCTTGCTTGCGCAGCCATAAAAAAAAGTTCATTTTTAGTCATGCGAAGCGGACGAGACTATAAAAATCCCCGAGAGAGATAAATCCCTGACTGTTCTTTTCAATTTGCCGAATTCATTGTTGGGTTAGGTCGA